>QJSC01025831.1:0-51912 GCA_003697955.1 Calidris pygmaea
CCCCTCATCCTGCCGTTGCCGTGGTGATGGCGGGAGCAGCCACCGGGGCTATTTTTAGCTGCTGGTACCGCAGCGGGGAGGGGGGGGGCAGCCCCGGGGCTGCCAGCGTGTGTGCACGCACACGCGTGTGTGGCATCACGCCTGTGCACACCCCTGTGCGTGTGTCCACCCGTGCACGAGGGCCCGCGCACGCCTGCTCGTGGGCCTCTGTGTCCACACACACACACGTGTGTCTGTGTGCACAACCGCGCTCACACGTGTGCATGCACACGTGCACACACATGTATCTATGCACACGCATGTGACCCGGCACACGTGCACACACCCACCTGCATGCACACCCACTCCTGTGTGCACACCGACATGATTACATGCTTAGCTGTCACATACATTTGCCTGTGTGCACACACGTGCTCACACATGTGCATGCACATATGTGCACACATGTAGCTACACGCACACGCACCCCAGCACACACGTGGATCAATCCATCTGCATGCACACGTGCTCCCATGCGCACCCCTGTGTTTGCACACCCACATGCACACCCCTATGCTCACACACAGGTGCCTGTATGCACAACTGTGCTCACACGTGTGTGTGCACATACTATGCACACACTCAGACAGCCATGGACACCCACACTACTACACACACATGTTCCCATGTGTGCACGCCCCTGTGCTCACACCCCCTGCCGAGACCCCCACACCTTCACAGGCACCGTGTTTGCGCGCACACACATTTGCACGCCCATGTGTGTGTATCTCCAGGCTTTTGCACCCAGCGTGCCTGCACACCCACACCTTTGCAGCCCCACGCCTTTGCACACACACCTTATTTGCACCCCTATGCATTTTCACGCCCACGCTTTTGCACGCACCGTGCTTGCACACCCACGCACTTGCACATGTGTGCTTTTGCACACCCACGCACTTGCACGTCCACACATTTGCACGCTCGCTCATTCGCCCACACCGTGTTTGCACCCCCACGCCTTTCCGCGCCCACTCATTTGCACCCCCACTCGTTTGCACACCCCTCCTTTGCACCCCCGCGCCTTTACACCCTCCCTTTGCACCCCCTTCCCCTCCCTCCCCGGCCGCACTACAACTCCCAGCAACCACCGCGCCGCGCCGCGCCCACCGCCGCCCAATCAGCGCCCGGCTTGCTGGCAGGTGCCACCATGGCGGTGCCCAGGGGCTGAGGGAAGCCTTTGCCGGCTGTTGCGGTGCCGGGAGGAGGTAAGGGGCGACGAGGATGGGTACAACCGGCGGGGATGGGGGTCTCCGGGCCCGGACCCCGCACCAGAGGTGCGGGGTCCGGCCCCGGAGACCCCCGTCCCGCCCCGGGGGAGGGCCAGGCTCCAGTCGCGGCCTCCCTTTCCCCTCAGGAGCCGCTGGGCCCAAACTCTGGGGGGTGTGTGGGTCAGGAATCCTTCCCCCAAATCCTCTCCTTCCTCCCCTTCTTTCCTCAAAGTCTTGCCATTCCTTCCTTTCTTCCCCCCAAATCCTGGCCTTCTTTCCCTTCCTTCCTTTCCTTCCCCAAAATCCTACCTTTCTTTCCTTTCCTTCCCCAAAATCCTGCCTTTCCTTCCTTTCTTTCTCCCAAATCTCATAATTCTTCCCCATCCTTCTCCTAAATCCCGTCGTTCTTCCCCTTCCTTCCCCCAAATCCCGTCGTTCTTCCCCTTCCTTCCCCCAAATCCCGTCGTTCTTCCCCTTCCTTCCCCCAAATCCCGTCGTTCTTCCCCTTCCTTCCCCCAAATCCTGTCGTTCTTCCCCTTCCTTCCCCCAAAGTCCTGTCAGCTTTTTCCCTGTCCCCTTTCCCTTGGCAGAGGGCGGCCATGAAGGTGGTGAACCTGAAGCAGGCCATCCTGCAGGCCTGGAAGGAGAGATGGAGCGACTATCAATGGGCCATAAACATGAAGCGGTTCTTCCCCCGCGGAGCCACCTGGGATATCCTCAACCTGGCAGGTGAGAGGGGATGAGGGGGGACGCTGGGGATGGAGCTGGTTTGGGGCAGAGCAGGGGGCAGGAGTGGGGTGGATGGGGCTCTCTGCTTTGGGGCTACTTGCTCTGCTGCTGCCCAAGGTGGTCCTGTTGCCCGAGCTGTGGTTAAACTGGTCGAAAGCTCAGCCTGTGGTGGAGGGCTGGCCTCCAGGACACCCCAGCAGGGCTGGGATCACCGCTGGCTGCAGCAACACATGCCAAAATGCTGCTGGATTCACAGAATCACAGTGATTTAAGTGGAAAGGGACCTTAAAGGCCATTTAGTCCAACCCCCTGCCCTGGACAGGGACATTTTCAACTGAACCAGGTTGTTCCAAGCCCCGTCCATCTTGGCCTTGAACCCCTCCAGGGATGGGGCAGCCACAGCTTCTCTGGGCAACTTGGGCCAGGCTCTCACCACCCTCACAGCAAAGAAGTTCTTCCTGAGATCTCATCTAAATCTTCCCTCCTTCCGTTTAAAAATGTTCACCTTCATCCTATGGCTCCACTCCTTGATAAAAAGTCCCTCCCCAGCTTTCCTGGAGCCCCTTTAGGGACTGGAATGGTTCCTTAGGGCTCTGCCCCATCACCAGTCACCACCTGCCTGCACACAGGTTCTCGCTACCTGCCTCAGTTTCCCCCACCGTGAGGGATAACGGCCCTGTCTGCCTCCTCAGCGTGTCTCGCCAAAGGAGGGAAAAGCGCTGCGAAGGAGCCAGGTGCTGCTCCAAAGGCCACTTCCCACCCCCAGTTATTGGGGTTTCTTTCCCCGTCCCTATTCAAGGGCGTTTGACACAAATCCCGCCAGGCACTGGTACCTGCTGAGCGCCATGGTTTAAAGATTTGCCAGGCTTTTATGCCAATTATAGAAACTTGTTGCTAGGTTGGTTGGGTTTTTTTTGGTTTTTTTTTGTTTTTTTTTTTTTTTCCTGTGCTGCAAACGCCTGTTTGCTGGATAAATAAACAGAGCCCTGCTCCGGGATTGCTGCACCGGGGGATTTAAAGGGAAATAGCCCCGGCGCAGGCAGCAGCGCTCCTTGCCCCTTTCTTCTGGCAGTGTCTGGCCCGTGGTGGTGGGTTTTGTCAAACCTCATGGCTGAGCTCCTCAGGCCGGGTTTGTCCCCGTGGATGTGCCCAGTCCCCACGGTGATGTGGGGCTGGAGGAGCCGAGCTGGAGCTGTGGGGCCTGGCTGCGGTGACAGATTTGCTCAGGGAGAGGCTGGGGGAGCTGGGGCTGGGAACGCGGCACTGGGGCATGTGGGGGGCGGTTGGCTCGAGGGCCAGCCCTGCCGCTGGCCAGCTGGCCCCCGGGGCTCCCTTGTGCCTGTTCCCAGCCCGGCAGCTCCCTTTCCACTCATGGGGCTCATGGTGTGGGACCGTCTGCGTATCCCCGAAAGCAGGGTGGCAGCTTTCTGCAGCCCGAGGCCAGGTCGGAGATAATCAATCCCTGCAATTTCTCCTGGCCACTCCTTAGTGCCTCACTAGCCCGGGCTTCGTTGGAGGGCAGCCCCGCTGCAGGGACAGGGAGGGAGCTGGGTCCCTCTCTCCCCGCTGCCGGAGGAGAGTCCTGACACCAACGCCGTCCCGGGCAGCAGGAGCGTTGTGCTGGGCACACGGAGAGGCTCTTCCCGAGGCTCCCGTGGCTGTAACAACCGTTCCCTCTCGCCGCAGCCCTAGAGCCGTCCTTTCCCAAGCTCCTGCCTTTGAGATTTAAACTACAAAGGAGCAGAAGCTGGCACGGGCTGCCAGGATCACGGCGGTGCCCAGCAAATCTATGCTGACACGTCTGCAGTGGGTAACAGCATGTGGCTGGCTCGTGTTGACACTCCCTGATTAGATGGGGAGGGGAAGGCTGCCATTAGCCTTCTGTCCTTGAGCTGAGATGCTTTTGGCCGAGGCCTGAGCCTTCGAGCGAGACCCAGGGAGTCTCCTGCTCCCGCCGTCGGCATCCGGCGACGGCTGCTGCTCCTCCTCCTCGTCTTTGGGGCGACAACTTCCCAAACGGCTTTCCCAAACTTCCCGAATGCCCCCTCTTGCATCTGGGCGCTTTGACCTACTTACAGCCCGTGCCGCAGCCCGGGGCCTGCTTTCAGGAGGTGGTTCCTGCGCTCTGCCATAGTTCAAATGGTCAATTAAAGGCTTGACTGAGCAGATAGGACGGGCAGAGCCCCTCCAGCACCCGCGGGCCGGCGCTGGCAGGCAGCCGGCGGCAGGGAGGGCCAGACGCGCAGGGCTGGGCCCAGCGGAGAGGGGGCTGTCTGCCCGGAGTTCAGCCCCAGGTGCCGGAGCAAAAGTCACTCGGTGGAGGATGCGAGAACCTCCTGGGCAGGACGTGGGAGGGAGGGGAACGTGTTTGGGAAGCGGCAGGCGCTGTTTCGGGGCCAGGGTGCCCGGGGAGAGCTGAGTTAGCAGGAGGCTCCTTGCGCTGCCTGAATTATTTACCGGCTTTTGCCGTCGGGGATTAGAAAGTTGTGGGATTCAGTTAATTTCAGGGAAGAGCGGTGCAGAATCGCTGCGGTTAGCACAATTTGTCCTTGCCACTTGTCCTGCGGGATGAGGGCAGAGCGTGCGTGTGTCTGTGTGTCCCCACACCCGTGTAACACGTTGACCTGGGACCTCCCGGCCCCTCTCCTTTGCTTGCAGAGGCTCTTCTTGAGCAGGCGATGATCGGGCCGTCGCCGAACCCCCTCATCTTGTCCTACCTGAAATACGCCATCAGCTCCCAGGTAACCACACTCCCCGCGCCATTTCAAGCTGCAGACGCTGCTGGGTGTCACTTGGCAGTTAGCGGGTGGGCAAGGAAGCCGGGGTGTGGAGTTGGTGGTGGGCAGACACCCCAAATCTCCCGTCAGCGCTTCCCCAGGGCTTGGGTGGGCATTGGAGGGTTCAGCCCGAGCCAGGGGTGTTTGAGTAAATCGCCTCTGCCCATCGCTCGTGGGGTGGGAATCTTTGCCCTCTGGGAGCCCCCGCGCTCGCTGGAAGCTCTGCGCTTTCTCAGCGCGACGTTTTCATATCGCCTAAAGTTTTGTGCGAAACGAATCAGCCCTCACCTAAAAATGTCTGTTTGGATTTGTGCCGGGTCAGCGCCCCGGCCCCGTCTGCGGCGGTGACAGGCAGCCGGGGCCGTGCCCTGACCTTGGCCGTTCCTCAGCAACCAGCCCCGTGCTGGCAAACATCACCCGCTGAACATGCCGCCGCATCCGTTTTGTTTTGGTTTTGTGTTTTTTATTCGTAGATGGTGTCTTATTCCACCGTCCTGACGGCCATCAGCAAGGTACGGCTCTGGCAGGTGCTCTCTGAGGGTTTTTTCCTCTTTCCCTGCGACCCACGTATCCATTTCCCTCCCCACAACTCTCACCGAATATAGGTCAAGTGGAAAACGACATCCTCTGCTGAGTCAGCAGCGGTCAGACGGTGCAGATTAGTGCCCGAGTCTTTCCGTGTCCCGCTGGGGACAGGCTGCCGCCGCGCCTGGCAGGTCCCGCTCTGGTTTTGGGGACGGCTGCGGGTGTGAAAGCCTCGTTCCCTCCCTCGTGTGGGGCCTGGCAGGCTCCTGCCCCGCAGCGCCCTGTGTGTAAACCACGCCCCGGCTGCTGGAAACCACATCCCTCTGCGGCCGGCGGCGTTGGCAGCGCCGTGGGGATCCGGAGCTGGCGATGGGAAAAGCGGCGCCGCTCACAAGGGAGGGCTGCCAGCACCCGAGCCGTGCGGCTGCGGCCACCAGCCCTCCTTGGCCAACCGGCTTCCCACGGCTGCTCAGTGGCCCTGTGCCACTCGGGTGGGGGTGAGCCCTCTGTGGCCACCTCTGCTCAGCGTTTGGGGCCGCTCTGGAGGGAGCCATAGCCCCCCGCAGCCCACCCTCCCCGGGCTCTAGCCTTGTCAGGGTGATCTCTGATCTGAAGGAAGAATAATTTAAGGGAGAATAATTTCTTTCCTCCCACCTCCTCGTGGTTACTAGGGGACAGGAGGAAAAAGGCACTGGTAGCCATGCCGTGCCAGCGTTGTTTTGGGGTGGCACAGGCCGAGCTTAGAGCTGTGCCATAAACGTGCCACGAAGCCCTGGCGAGGGTGGGGACCCCTCCAGCGGGGCTCAGCACCCTTCTGGGCTGGTGGTCGCAATCCCAGGGGAGGGCAGAGCCAGCGTACGGCCGGCTGACATTGAGCACGGTGGCGGGTCCGCTCCGAACGGCACAGGCTCCTCACCATTCCCCTGGTCGTGCATCGCTGCCTGTTCTGGCAGGGCGGGCAGAGAGCTGACCTTGACAGCCGAGGCTTCCTCCTTCAGATCAGCGTGGGCCGAGAGCAGACCTGCGGGCTAGCTCCGGCCCGGCGGGGTGGCCCCATCTGCTCTGTGAGGAGGCGGGGAGCCACGCTTCTGCTGCCCGCCGCCCTCCCGGCCCCGCGGCCAGCCGGGCTGTTGGCGCTGCCAGCGCCGCCGAGCCGGGGGTGGGCACCGAGCCACGGCCGCGTCAAGGCAGCCGGCGGGGAGTGGAGCTCAGGCCCCCACCGCCGTCTTGGGGAAGCTGCTGAGAAAACCCCAGCCTCGTCCCCGCTGCCGTGGCCCGGTTGCCTCCCGCGACCCCGGGAGGGCACGACCCGGCCGTCGGACAGTCCTGACCTAGTTCTCATTCAAGTGGCTGCTGGGCAGCTGCCAGGGCGAGCGTCCTGCGGCCGGCAGCGCCCAGCCCTGCCCGTGGAGGAAGGGGTTGCGTTTGTTTTCGGAGGTGCCTGGAGCCCCGGCAGCCCCCATCTGAAATCCTTCCTTGTTCTCCTCCTCTAGTTCGATGACTTCTCTCGGGACCTGTGTGTCCAGTCGCTGCTGGAGATCATGGACATGTTCTGCGACCGCCTCAGGTACGGTGTGGTCCTTCCAGCCCTGCCACCTTGGCTCTGGGCTGTACCACGGGTGGTACCGGGAGCCTGCGGGGCCCGGCTGAGCCCCAGATACTTGCCCTGGCAGAGGGAGGCAGGTTTGCCCTCCAGCTCCGTGCCTGTCCCTCGTTGCTGTCCCCCTCGGGCTGGGCTGCCACGTGAGGGCCAGCATGGGGAGAGCAGAGGGGAAACCCACTGACTTTGTGGGAAGCTGCAAGAAACCCACCTATTCTGGGATAAACGCCTCTGCTCTGATATTCCAGCCTGGCTCAGGTAGATGGAGGGGGGTGTAAGCCCTGTGACCTGAGGATGTCTGTCCCCTCAGAGCATTTAATTTCTCTCGTGTGGCCTCTGCAGCTTCCCAGGGCCTCGGCTACACGTCCCTGTCTGCCAGCGCTCACAGTCCTGCCTGCGCTGCCCCAGGCTCTCCAGGCAGCTGCCTTGTTTTGCTTCGTGCTCTTCCGCTGGTGTTGCAGGACCCAGGGGAGTCCAGACCATTCAGGCCACAAAAAAACTTTTTTAGAAAGCTCGGAAATCTTCCTGTTAACCCCTGACAGCCTCTTCTGGGAGGCCGGAACAGACAGCAACGCAGCAGGGGGCAGCGGGAGAGGAGGAGGAGGAGGGATGAAGGTAGCAGCTCTTCAATTACATGAAATGAAGCAGCAGAAATGAATATGCATCAGTCACAGATGTTGACAAGGAGCTGTTGCTGGCCAACTGCAGAGCCGGGCGCTTAATCCAGTCCTTGCCTAATCTGATCCTCTGCTTAATTTGATCAAAACTTCTGGCCCTGATGATTTGTGCATCAGGAGGGGAAAGCGTTCACCTCTCACAGCACATTGATCAACGCTGAGCCTCTCTTAGCAAGATAATTTGATTAGAGGCTTGGAAAGTTTCCCTGCGGTAGAGTGGCCAGAGAGGAGGCTGCGCTGGGGAGACTTTATTTCCCCTGGCACAGCGGGGATGCTCCTGGGCTGAGCAGGTTGAGATCTGCAGCAGACTGGGAGCACTGGGGATGTGGGTTTGGATTCCCCAGCCTGCCCCGTTTCTGTACCTTGGTTTCTCTGGGCCCAATAACCCGGCCCATGGTGAGCACGGTCCCGTTTCTCTCCCCTTCCCAGCTGCCACGGCAAAGCAGAGGAGTGCATCGGCCTCTGCCGGGCGCTGATGAGTGCCCTCAACTGGCTCCTGCGCTGCGCGGCCTTCTACGCCGAGAAGGTGAAGGAGACGCTGGAGCAGGCGGCGGCGGAGAGCCAGCTGAAGATGTGTCTGGAGCGGCTGGGGAAGATGCTCAGCAGCACCAAGAACCGTGCCCTGATCCACATCGCGAAGCTGGAGGAGACGTGTATGTCGCTGTCGCTGCCCCTGCCCTGCCCCGCGGCACGCTCTGTCCGTGGCCGCTGCCAGGGCTTGCTTCCTCCGAGCGGCTGCTGGCCCTGGGGATGTGTCATTGCCACCTCTCCCTTCCCCCTGCCCAGCTCCTTGCCGCATTGTCCCTGCGGCTCCAAGCCCATCCATCTTCCAGCCCTGTTGCTGTAACCGTCTCCTCCCTGGCTCCGTGCCACCCTCTGCCCCCTCCCCTCCATGCTGCCCTTGGAAGAGGAGCAGAATTAATGTGAAGGCTGCGTGAGCTGTTCCTGGGCACGCAGCGGGTCCTGTGCTCCGCCGGCGTCCCTGGCACAGCCCCGCACCTTCCCGTCGGTGCCTGCACCTTGCCAAGAGGCTGTGCCAGGCTGAGCCTGGGACAGGAGCTGCTGGGTGGCACGTAGACCCTCGTCTTGGGTTTGCAGAGGTGCGCTGACTTCTGCTCACTGCGAGCCCCAGGCTCTGCCATGGGTCTTGAAGCCAGCCTGCCTGGCTTCTCAGCATGTCACTGTCCCTCCCTGCCCCACTGAATGTCTGCCCTCCCTCCCCAGCCTCCTGGAGCGCTGTGGAACAGTCCCTCCTCAAGCTGGGGGAGAACCTCAACAGCCTGGGCAACTCCCCGCTGCGAAGCCGGGCCGATGACTGCATCTCCCTCATCAAGAGGTAGCTTTGTGTTGCTGTCTCTGCGGGCTGGGAGGGTAAAATGGGTCCAAGCCCTGCTCTGGGGCCAAGAGCCTGCTGGCTCCCTGCTCCCCTGTCCCTTCCCACCTTGGACACCTGCACCGGCCTTGGGCTGGGGTTGGTGAGAGGCTCTGGGGTAGGAGAGGAGACAGGGCTAGTGGTGATTTGCTGTGAAGGTGTCTTACCCAGGGGTTGCTTCTCTGAGGTCCCTCGCCATCCCTCAGCTTCTCTGGCCACACCAGAGCTGCCCTCCCTGCTCTGGATCCCCCTGGAGCTGCTCCTAGGGCCTGGGCTGTCCTGTCCCAGAGAGATGTGGGACAGCAAGTGTCAGGGGCTTGGCTGGGAGAGGAGGATGGGACAGGAGGAGCAAGGATCCGTCCCTGTGAGGTTCCAGTGACCCTGTGCTGTCTTCTCCCACCCAGCATCCCCACCATGCTCTCGGTCCACTCCGAGCAGCTGAACAAGACCGGCTTCCCCACCGTACATGCCGTGGTGCTGCTGGAAGGGACCATGAACCTCACAGGAGAGACCCAGCCGCTGGTGGAGCAGCTGATGATGGTGAAGAGGATGCAGGTACAGAAGTAGCATCTTGTTCTCCTGCTCAGGGTGGCCTGGGGGCTGTGGGACCAGTGCCTTGCTGTAAGCTCTGCGCTCCGTACCTCCCCGTACTGATCCTGGTCCAAGGGTATGGGCGCAGCTGCAAGGAGCAGCAGGAGCCCATCAACACCTTCACAGGGGGCTTGGGGTTTGGCTGTGGTTGGGGGAGGCACTTTGTTGCCTTTCCAGCACTGGAGCGTTTTGTCTGTGTGCCCCGCAGCGCATCCCCTCCCCGCTCTTTGTGCTGGAGATCTGGAAGGCCTGTTTTGTGGGCCTCATCGAGTCCCCCGAGGGCACGGAGGAGCTGAAGTGGACAGCCTTCACCTTCCTGAAGGTAGGGCCCAGCCCCACAGCGAGCGCGGTGCTTCAAGCCCTGGCTCTGCCGCTGCCTTTTCCCTGCGTGCCCCTGCTGAGCGCTGAGCCCTGGCAGGGCAATCGGTTCTTCTCTCCCACGGCCTGGCCCTCGGGGTCCCCCCACACCCCGGCTGAGCCCGCGACAACCCTCCTCCAACCCGCTGAGCATCAGCTTTGCTGTCCAGGGCTTCTTTTCAGCCCAGCCCCACTTTGTTTTTGCGTTTCTCGGGATGGCGTGGGGGGGCAAATTCGTGGCCTTTGAAGGTTGCCACAGCAGCCTCGGGGCCTGCGCTCCCACAGCTCAGCGGTGGGCAGCCCCGGAGCAGTCTGCTTCCCCTCCTTTCTTTGTACCAGACAAAGGGGGACCTGCGTGTAATTTCAGGCCTGAGACATGTCCCCTGCCTGGCTGTGGGGAGGTGGCCGTGCCCTGTGGCTCCCCGTGATGCTGGAAGGACCCTGCAGAGGGGAGGGCAGGGGCACAAAGTCCTCTGGGCGCAGGGGCTGCTCCAGAAACGCTCCTTTCCCCGGGCTGGAAACACGCAGGCGTGTTTGGTGTGGCTGCTGCCCGTGTTCCTGGGAGGTCCTGACTGCGGAATGGGGTCTGCTTCGGTCAGTCAGAGCCACCCTCTGTGTCTTTCAGATCCCCCAGGTCCTGGTTAAACTCAAGAAGTATCCCCAAGGGGAGAAGGTGAGTCTCGAGGGCCAGCGGTTGGAGCCGTTGGCCGCGTTGTGCGCACCGCGGAGCCGTGTTTGTCACGGTGGTGCTGGTGTCTGGCCAAAGCTGCGTGGGGGTGACTGGGGTAGGAAACGGCCTATTTCCCAACAATCTTCCTCTAACGGCGCAGGCGGCGTGGGAGGGGAAGGGGGGCTGGTTGCGGCAGCGCTCCGAGCTGAGCGCTTGGCTTTGTGCACTGCAGGACTTCACCGAGGACGTGAACTGTGCCTTCGAGTTCCTGCTGAAGCTGACCCCGCTGCTCGACAAAGTGGATCAGCGATGCAAGTGAGTGATGGCTGTGCACGGGGCCCACCTGCAGCACCACGAGCCTGTGGCCGCTCCGTGTCACAACCACCCCGTCCTCTCTGCGGGGAGCAGCCACGCGAGGTGCTGGGGCAGCTCCTGGCGAGGCTTTTTATAGTTTCTGATCCAATTCCTTCTTCCTTCTGTGATTTCTGAACCTGCCAAATGAGCAAGGCAGTGAGTGTCTGACAGCTGAACAGCGTTTTGGTGATGCTGTGTGATATCTAGGGCTGCTTTTGGCCCTGAAGCAGCCTCAGAGGGTGGGTGAGGGGCCAGGAGGGCAACCCAGGAGTGCCCCCTGCCCTGCGGCACCCCCCTGGGCAGCAGGAATGCTGTCCCTCGGGGTAACACTCTCCTCTCTCTTTTTCTTTCAGCTGCGACTGCATGGATCTGCTCCTGCAGGAGTGCAGCAAGCAGGGGCTGCTTTCAGAGGCCAACATGGACAACCTGATTGACAAACGGTACAGCCCCCTCAAAAATCCGGGTAACTGAGTGGGGTAGGAGAACCTTGTCTTGTCGTCCTTGGTGGGAGGGAGCAGAAAGGACCAGCTGCGATGGCACTGGCTGTCCTGCAGCTGGGACACCGTGGCCTGGAGGGACGAGGCTTTGCTTCTAGTGACAGATTGAGTAAAAATCTGTCCTCTGGGAGTGGCGGCTGTTACTGACCTGAGGTGGTGGCCTTTTCCTTGAGGGTGCCGATGGTGGAGATGGGTGGGAGGTGGCTGAGGGCAGGGCAGGGTGATGAATTCCTGCTCGCTGGATTCCCCAGGGCAGCGGACAGAGAACACGCTCCGCACTTGAAATCGGCCGAGAATGCCAACATCCAGCCCAACCCAGGGCTCATCCTGAGGGCCGAGCCGACTGTCACCAACATCCTGAAGGTGAGTCCCCTCACGCATCCATGCTGGGCAGGTCAGTCTCAGCCCCAGAGCCTGTTTCCAGCAGCACCGGTCTCACCAGGCAGCCGGGGTGGTTGGGAGGTGCCTGATCTCCCCCTGTGATGGGGTGGAGGAATCGCTCTCAGCCTTGTTTCTCTGCTGTGGGCACCAGGAGCTCCTCTTCTCCTTCCCAGGAAGGTGGAGGAGCCATCAGGCGGCTTGTTGCTGTCAGTGCCAGCAGCCTGAGCCCAGCCAGCTCTGCCTGTCCTGCTCGCAGCCGGCTTCCCTGCACGCATCTCCCCCCGTCCCTGGGGACTCCCCCCATCCTTGCATCGCTCTGTTGCCTGCTGAGCAGGAGAGGATGTTTTGCTGCTGGTTTTGCTGCCCCGGTGCCCTCCGGCTCTCCCCTGCCCTGTTCCCTTGGTGCCAGGGGCACAGAGGACTCCATCCCCACACTCCCTGAGCCCTGGGGGTCCCTGCTCACCGAGGCCTCACGGGACAGCTCTGGCAGCCGATCAATTCTGCCCCCACGGTCACGGTTTTACTGCTGCGCTGTGACACACATTCCCTGTGACTTCTCTTCCCTCTATTAATTTTTTTTTTTGCAGACCATGGATGCGGATCACTCCAAGTCCCCCGAGGGTTTGCTGGGGGTCTTGGGTCACATGCTGTCAGGGAAGAGTCTGGACTTGCTGCTGGCAGCGGCAGCAGCGACGGGCAAGCTGAAATCCTTCGCTCGGAAGTTCATCAAGTGAGTGTCCACCCGGACGACACTGTCCCTGGTCACTGGTGGGGCTGGGGCGAGTGGGCAGCCCCCCAAGCTACCCCCTAGATAGGGCTGGGTGTGCCTCTGTCCCAGTGTTTCTGCACCACTGGGTCCAGCAGAGCCCTTGGGAGAGCTGGGATCTCGGGGAGACCGCACCCCTCAGCACCCCATCTCCGTTGCTTCTGTGTGAACAGGGCAGAGAATCAAATTTGGGCTGGTTTAAGGGTATTAAGAGAACCGAAAGCACTGGCACAGCCTCCCACCCGGGGCTCTCCCTGCGTGTGTGCCTTCAGTCCCCAGGCACCCGTGTCCTGGTGAGAGCACACGCAACCGACACGCGTGGGGCTGCGGGGTGCGATTCCCCCAGCGGGGAGGCCTGGGGCAGCCCGAAACACGCCAGCCCGGCTGGGTTCAGCTCTGTGCCGTGCTCACTCTGTTCAGGGGGGGGGTTTGTACCGCTGCGGTACGGAGAGGGAAACGCTCAGAAATCCCCACGGAGCCGGGCAGAGCCAGCTCCGGCGAGAGGACGGTGCTGGAACGCCGGCTGGGCGTGGGGAAGAGCAGCGTTGCTGGACCTGTTTTGCTGCAGGGGAGCAGAGGGAGGGAGGAGGTGGCTCGTCCCCTGCTCTGCTGGAGGGTGTCTGTGGATCCGGGCCCCGCTTCGGTCCCTGCCCACCCCTCTCCTCCATGCTGGGTGCTGGGATGGGGGGCAGGAAGGGGTCTGCAGGCCCCCCCCCGGCCTGTCTCGGGGATGGGAAGGCGCCGGTTTTCGCGTGGTGATAAGGCTTCACCGCGGCTCTCTCTGCCCCCTCCAGGCTGAATGAATTCACGAAGCAGATCAACGGAGAAGGCCGTAAGTGCCTGCGCATCCCTGCGTGGGGCGGTTCGAGCCGTGCTCCCCCCACCTCTGCCACGTGCTGGGACACTGCGGAGCCCGGCTGGATTAAGCTGGGGGGACGTGGCTGAGTGCCACCGGGGATCTGGTCTCCCGGGGACCCGCTGCCCGCACGTGTGGCACACGCGTGTCCATCCCGAATGCGGGGTGCTCCCTGCTCGTGGGGGGGTCCCTGTCCCAGCCCACAGGGCCCCTCACGTCCGGCCCAGCCCCGGCTCCCTCCCTGGAAGGGGTGATGTGTCAGCACAGAGCCCCAGATAAGGACTCTGAATTTTGCGTGTGATGAAACTCACTGAGTGCTCTGACCTTCCACGGTGCCGGGGGGGCTGGGGCTGCCAAACGGGAGGCGAAAGCCATTTTGGGGGCTCCAGCAGAGGCAGGTGGGGTGGAGGGAGACACTTAGCACATCCCTTGGAGCCCCTGTTCACACACAAGCACTTTGGGGGTTAGAAAAGCTGCCTGGGGGCAGCAGGGTCCTGGCCCCCGAGGTGAGAGGGCTCCTGCCTGCCTCCTTGTACCGAGGCTGGGGAGCCCTAAGGTCTTTGTTTCTCCTCCCTCAGCCAAAGGAGCCCCCGTTCGGGCCCTGCTCTTCGACATCTCTTTCCTCATGCTGTGCCATGTGGCCCAGACCTACGGCTCCGAGGTAAGCCCTTGCAAGCTCTGCCGATGCGTTGCAGCCTGCCAGCCTCCTCTAGTGGCCAGCCTGCCACCACCACCGTCCACACAGCCACCCCAACGCCTGGGGTGAAGCACCCCAGTGCCTTTGACCTTGTGTAGGTAGAAATCCATCCCTGCAGGGTCTGTTGGTGCCAGGCGATGGAGCAGGGGTGGCTGCAGCCTCCCCAAGGGCTTTGCTTGTGCTCCCTTTATGGTACCGTGGTATCGGTGGGAGCACTGCTCTGATCTCACTGGACTTTTCCCAGTGTTTCCCCTCTGTTTTGGTGCTGGTTGGCCAGGGGGGGCACACAACCCAGCTGGGCATCAGCCCTCCCCCGTGAGAGGAGGAACTTGCAGCCCCAGCTCAGGAAACGGTACTTGGGTTGCCTGAAAACGTTCCAGGTTTCGACATCTGCGTGTGTTGGGAGGCAAAACGATACCGAAACACCGGGAACAGGGAGAGGGAGCGAAAGGGGGGCAGAGGGGGCCTGCCCGGCGATCCCTGGGGAGCGGGGAGGGGGGGTCCTGGCAGGAGGCAGCCCGGAGCGGACGTGCGATGAGGTCTCATCCCCCCGGTCCGGCTCCGAGCCACTTTCCTGACCAGCTGCTGCTGAACAGATGTGCAAAACTTTTTTTTTTGGACAAAAATAGTGTCCCTGGGGTGATGGCGGGCTGGAGGGAGGAAGTGGCGTGCGGGATTCCCAGCTCGTGTCCCCCTCGGGAGCCCTCCCAGCTGGCTGCCAGCTGGACTGTGCACCCCGACCCTGCGGAGCCGGCGCTGGGGACCCTGAGCACAGCTCGGCAGGCAGGGGACAAGTGATTCTGGGCAGGAGGCGGTGACCCCGCTGCCACGCTCACAGCCCCTCAGGACTGGTCCTGTCCTGGCATCTCCCCGAGGGAAGCCACTGGAGTGCTGCTCTGAGATGGGCCGTGGTCTTTCGGGGAGTCCTGTGGAAGAGGGGGGAAAACCACAGCCCCCACAGGCTGGGAAACAAAGCCTTACTGGGGGGCTGACCAGTGCCCTTACTGGGTGATGACCAGTGCCTTACTGGGTGATGGCAAGCGCCTACCTGTCTGTGCAGGCCACAGGGCGGCGCTGTTCCCCTGGCCATGAGCACCCCAGGGTGGGAGTCCCTCCCCAAGGTGGGGGTTCCCAGCAGAGTGGGGGTCCCTCTAGGTGGGAGTTCCCAGCAGGTGGGGGGTCTCTGGCAGGGTCTCTGTGGGATGCAGGCCGTGGGGCAGCCCCTGTGCTGGTTCCCTTCCAGGTGATCCTGTCGGAGTCGAGCCCGGCGGGTGAGGTGCCCTTCTTTGAGACCTGGATGCTGACCTGCATGCCCGAGGAGGGGAAGATCCTCAACCCCGACCACCCCTGCTTCCGCCCTGACTCCACCAAGGTGGAGTCCCTGGTCGCCCTCCTCAACAACTCCTCTGAGATGAAGCTGGTGTAAGAGCTCACCCTGCCAGGCTGGGGCAGACCAGGAGGGGAGCCCCCACCCCATTTTCCTTGGCCCCACGGCTGCTCTGAACGAGTGCCTGACCCTCTCCTGCCTCTCTCTTCCCCGGCAGGCAGATGAAGTGGCACGAGGCGTGTCTGAGCATCTCGGCTGCCATCCTGGAGATCCTCAACGCCTGGGAGAATGGCGTCCTCACCTTCGAGTCGATCCAGGTGGGCCTGGTGGGAGGATGGTGTGGGGCAGAGCAGGGGCATGGGCACACCCCTGTGTCCTGAGGAGGGGCCAAAGCTTCAGCAGGGTGGGGGTCCCCTGTACTCCTGCCCTGAAGGCTCCTGCAGCCACTGGGGAGCTCGCTGGCTCCTTTTTGACTTGGGTGGGGAACTGATGTGGCTCCAGCCCCTTGATGCTGCTCCATTGGTGGCAGTGGGGCTGGCAGGGGCAGGTTCCACCCCGTGGAGGAGAGAGGGGCTTGGACCCTGCAATCGTGTCCCATGGCCCTGGGAAGCGACGCTGAGATAAAGCCTGTGCATCCCCAGGTCTGTGCTCATCTACTTCCTCTTCCATCTCCTCTCCTAGAAAATCACCGACAACATCAAGGGGAAGGTGTGCAGCATGGCGGTGTGCGCGGTGGCCTGGCTGGTGGCCCACGTCCGCATGCTGGGCTTGGATGAGCGGGAGAAGTCCCTGCAGATGATCCGGCAGTTGGCCGCCCCCCTCTACGGCGAGAACACCCTGCAGTTCTACAATGAGCGGTGAGTTGCAGTGCACCAGGCCCTGTGTCGTGCCATCTCCTGCCCTTCTTTCCACTTCTCGGGGCCTGTGTGACCCCGTCTCTCTCTGCCGCAGCGTGGTGATCATGAGTTCCATCCTGGAGCACATGTGCGCGGACGTCCTGCAGCAGACGGCCACGCAGATCAAGTTCCCCTCCATGGGCATGGACACCATCCCCTACTGGAACCTGCTGCCCCCCAAGAAGCCCATCAAGGAGGTGCTGACGAGCGTCTTCACCAAGGTGCTGGAGAAAGGCTGGGTCGACAGCCACTCCATCCACATCTTCGACACCCTGCTGCACATGGGGGGTGTCTACTGGTTCTGCAACAACCTGGTGAAGGTACGGGGTGGAGGAGGGAGTGGGTTTAGCCCATGCTCTTAGTGCCCAGGAGTCCTGGGCTGGCTTCTGTGACAGTCCCGGGCCCTGGAGGCCAGCAGGGACGGCCCAGCCGTGCCTGTGGCTCCCTCAGCCCTGCCCTTTGCCTCCCAGGAGCTGCTGAAGGAGACACGGAAGGAGCACACGCTGCGGGCCGTGGAGCTGCTCTATGCCATCTTCTGCCTGGACATGCCGCAGCTGACACTGACCCTGCTGGGCCACATCCTGCCCAACCTGCTGACGGACTCCTCCAAGTGGCACACCCTCATGGACCCGCCGGGAAAGGCCCTGGCCAAGTAAGACCCTGGACCCACGGGCAGGGGTGTCCTTGGGGGTGGGTGGGCTGTTTTGTGGAGATGGGGAGATGCTCCGTGCTGGGACGGGGATCCCAGACACCCGGTTCCCCGGCTGGTGTCCTGCACCCCATTCCTCTCATGGAGGGGGGGACTTGCGATGTCCTGGCGCACGCTCTGGCCTCTGCCATCTTCCCTTGCCTGGGTGCTGTCATCTGTGTGGGCTGGCAGCACCTGGCAGGTGTCCCTGCTCTGTCCCCAGGCTCGCCGTCTGGTGCGCCCTGAGCTCCTACTCCTCCCACAACAAGGGCCAAGCGTCCACCAGGCAGAAGAAGAGGCACCGAGAGGATATTGAGGTGCATCTGGTGTGGAGCTGGGTTTGGTTGGAGGCTCTTTGTGCACAAGAGTGGGCAGTGTCTGCGGGGGGGGGGATGGTGGCAGGAGGGTGGGGAGCTGAGGCCGGGTTCTCTGGGCTGACTGAGGTTCTTTGACCTTAAAATGTAGGTTTTCCCTTCTCTTTTCTGGGGAAGGGGGCCTGTAATGAGACGGTCTGTATGTGATTGGCCCAGACTGAGATGCTCTGGGTGAACAGAGATGGTAGTCCTGGGCCATGGGTGGGTCATCAGCCCTGGGGAGGAGGGCCAGAATGTCCCCTCAGAGAGGGGCTGGTGGGGCTGAACCCCCTTTGCTCCCCCTTCCCCCCCAGGATTACATCAGCCTCTTCCCGCTGGACGACACGCAGCCCTCCAAGCTGATGCGCCTGCTGAGCTCCAACGAGGAAGACTCCAACATCCTCTCCAGCCCCAGTAAGTGCGGGTGGGAGGGTGGCTCCTGGGGATGGCACTGAGCTGCCTCTCTGCTCTTTTTGGGGTGTAAAATATGTATTGGCACAAAAACGCTTCTCTTCCCAAGCTGGCCAGGTGAAGATTTAGGGTGCTCAAGTGTTTTGCTGTTGCCCTGGAGCTTTTGCGCCTTAGAAAAGGTCAAACTCTTTATTTCTCTGGTCAGAACAACTTAGGAAAGGGCATGAGGTTACACCTTCCCTCCGTGACATTACCACCCAACCCAGTCCGTTGCGCACGGGGGGGGGGGGCTGGAGGAGGTTTTGTCAGAGCTTTTTCACCCCCAGCCAGTCCTCGTGGGCCCGAAGAGCTGCTGTGCTGCAGCACGAGTGGCAGGAGGTGACACTCCTGATGTCTGTGCCTTAAATCCTGACATTCCACTGCTGTTAACGAGGCAGCGAGCGGAGCCGATGAGTCCCTACAGTCACGTCCTGTGGCCCTGCGGGTCCCCGCTGCGGGTTGCGACAGTTCTGGCAGGACGTGCTGGTGGGGTGTCCGAGGTGCCCTCCAGCTGCGGCGGGTGCTGTCACGGCTCCCACATACGTCTGGACTCCTGGGCAGTGAGTCAGGAGGTTCCTTGGTCATTGTTTCTCCTGATGCTCTTATCCTAAGTTGCTCTTCATTCATTAGTTTTCAACCCATCCATCAACCTGTGGTTTTTCTTAGTTTCATTACTGTTGAAATACGGGGTTTTCCCTTTATTTCACTATCTTTTTTTAACTTTTGAGGCAGTCCCACCTCTTTCCAGTGACATTCAGGACTTTTTTTGGGCTGTTTGCTGCAGTGATGTGGAAACGCTGCTTCCTGCAGCAGCCACGTAACTCATGTGATTCCATGAGAAAAGTGTGGGAGGGCTTGCTTTTTTTTTTGTGGGGGGGGGGTGAGCATCCTCAGCGCAGCACAAGGTTGGTGCTGCTGCTGCTTTTGGCAGTGGCTGTGTCCTGTGGGGTCCACACAAGAGCTCTCCCAGGAGATTCCCATCCCGTTGGACCGGAGGTGGCCCAGTTCCTCTCCCCCAGGAGCACCCAGCAGCGCTCCAGTTTGGGTGGGATACATCCCGTTGCTCCGTCCCGGGATTTGCTGCTGGTTTGTTGGACGTGCCTCAGCTCTGGTAGCTAAATTGTACCCTGAGAGTGAGAACTGAGTGCTGCTGTGCAGCTGTTGAACATCTGGCTGGCTCCGCCCGGCCCGCTGTGCTGCCGGCGGCGTGCGCAGGATGTGCGGGGCGCGCTTCGCCGGGGCAGAGCGTGGTTCTGCTCCTCTCCCCGTCGTGACATTGCGTTAACTTTGCTCGTGCCCTCCCGGAGCGTCAGGGACGAGTCACGGCCCCAATTAAAAGCCAGCAGGGAGCAGAGTCACGGGCTCACTCAATGCTTAACCCTTTGGAGATGCCATTCGACTTGGTCAGACTCAGAGTAAATCTGGCTTGTGCAAGAGCCGAGTGTCACACCCCAAGAGCAGCAGTGGCAGCGTGTGGAGCCCTCCCCCTGGGCTACTGTGCTCCGTCACGCCTGGGGCATGCGTGGGCTTGTGCCGAGGGATGGTGAGCGGGGCAGAGACCATCCCTACTGCCATGGAACATGGGAAGTTCCATTCAAATATGAGAAAAAACTTTTTTACGGTGAGGGTGACGGAGCCCTGGAACAGGCTGCCCAGGGGGGTTGTGGAGTCCCCTTCTCTGGAGATCTTCAAGACCCGCCTGGATGCAGTCCTGAGTGATGTGTTCTAGGGGTTCCTGCTTTAGCAGGGGAGTTGGACCAGGTGATCTCTAGAGATCCCTTCCAACTCTGACAATTCCATGATTCCGTGATCCCTGCCGTGCCCAAACAGCCAAGACTCTGCTCCTTTGGGTACGGAGGGTGACAAGGACCACAGTCCAAACCTCTCCAGCTCCATAGGGTGGTTAGGGCAAAGCCCCTCCTGGAGCCCAAGGACTGGGCGAGCTCGAATGGCTGGAGCTGGCCAGAGTGGGCACCTGAGGGGGCCAAGAGGCCATTGTAGCCTCCCCCCAGCCTGACGCATGTTCTCCTTCCCAGCAGATCGCTCGATGAGCAGCTCGCTCTCCGCCTCCCAGCTCCACACCGTCAGCATGAGGGACCCTCTGAACAGGGTGCTAGGTAATGGTGGGGGGCTGGCTCTCCCCAGCAGCGAGACCTGGCCGTGGGGTCAGATCCAGCCATGCTGAGACACCCTGTCCCCTGTGCAGGAGGCTTGGGCCACCTCCAGCCTCCCTGAACCCGCCTGGCTTTTTGATATTTCCCTCTCTCCACAGCGAACCTCTTCCTGCTCATCTCTTCCATCCTGGGGGCTAAGACGGCCGGCACCCACACCCAGTTTGTCCAGTGGTTCATGGAGGAGTGTGTGGACTGTCTGGAGCAGGGCAGCCGAGGCAGCATCCTCCAGTTCATGCCCTTCACCATGGTGAGTCCCTTGGCTGGGGGGTCCTTCTCCCCTGGTTGCAGGGTGTTTTGGGGCACTGGTCCCTTGGGACAGATGGGTACTTCTGGGGGAGTCCCACTGCCTGGCTCGGGTGGCTTTTGGGAGTTACCTGCATTTCTTCTCTCTCCGGGCAGGTTTCGGAGCTGGTGAAAGTGTCCACCATGTCCAGTCCCAAAATTGTCCTGGCCATCACGGATCTCAGCCTGCCCCTGGGCCGCCGTGTGGCTGCCAAGGCCATCGCTGCCCTGTGAGCGGGTCACCTCCCTTCTGCCGTGCAGGAGAGGGCGGCCGCTGGGAGAACCAGCAGAACCTGGGTGCTGGGCTGGGACTGGGAAGCCTGGGATGGCCTCTCTGTCACTGGAGACTCGGCCTGGCCCTGCTGGGGGGCTGCTTCCTTCCCCCTTCAGCCTCGTGAGGGGGTTTTGGGGGCTGCTTCCCTCCCCCTTCAGCCTCGCGATGGCTTTTCGGAGACCGAGACAAACCCCTTCCTTTTTTTTCTATGATTAATTCAGTCCTTTTCTAGAACCAGGCTTTGCTTCATTTCTGTTTCGTTTCCTGGCTGCGGCCCTGGGGCTCCCCAAAACCCTTATCTCGGGGTGAGCTGGATGCTGGAGGTGATGGGGAAAGTAGGTGGCCGAGACCCGTGCTGGGCAGAGGAGGGATGTCACACTCCTTTTGTCCCCAACGTGCCTGCACCGGCCCCGGAGAAGGCGGGGAGGGCGACGGGCTGCCGGGGATGCTCCGTTTGGGAGCTGCAGATGCGGGGCTGGGTGGAGCGGAAACATTTTTCCTGCCGTGAGCAAATTCTTGTTGGAAATTCCTTCACGTGAGCGTGAGTTCACCCCCCCCCGGCTCCGAGCGTGGTACCCAGCGGGACCAGTGAGTAACCGTGGCCCCCCCCTCCGAGTGCCGCGCTGGGAGAGGCTCCTCGGCGGGGCTGTCCCGGCACCAGTCAGCTGCTTTGGTGGTGAATCCGCCTGTAACTGTCACGAAACCCCAGCCCTGAGGGGGTGGCAGGGCCAGGGCGGCTTCACCTCTGCTCCTTTCATTTATGTTTTCTGCTTGACTCATGAGAGAGGGGGAAGAAGCGGGTGCTGGGGGGTGCCATCCTTCCCCTCGGGGCACCTCGCTCCCTGCCCCCTCCCCGGGGCTGGGCTCTGCCTCCCACCCCCCCTTGGTACCAGCGGGGTTCACAGCTCCTGTTCTGGGGGCTCCAGAGGGAGTGCTTTGGTGGTGCTGGGGGAGAAGGGGTGCAGGGTGCCCCTGGAGAGGTGCCATGGGGTTTGGGTTGGTGCTGGGTGGGGAGAAGGCAGTTGGATGGTGGCTCTGAGGCTGCCTGACCTCAGCGTGGTCTCAGCTCTTGGCCTTTGCAGGGGGGGGGAGAGACCCCACTTGGGGTGGCCGCGGGTGCTGGCTGGTCCTTTGGCCATCACCCACCCGAGCATCCTGCCCCTTCCCGCTGCCTCCTGTGACTCTGGCCCCGAGTTGGCACACGCCAGGTCCCGGTACGATGGTAGACGAAGAGCTGTGGCTCACACCGGGGGCAGAGGGTGAGCAGGGCGAGGGCTGCCCCGCCGCAGGGCTCGGTGCCCGGTGCTGCTCCCCACCCGGACCTGACTCGGCCGTGAGTCCTGCGCTGAGCTGGCACCGACCTGCCCGGGCACCTCTGCCCTGCGCCGGTGGCAGCGCCCGCTGGCCCGGGGGGCGGCTCTTTACCGTTAGCTCGGAGCAAAGAGCAGGACCCGGTGCTCTTGGCCTTCCCAGCTCTGTCAATATTTGCCCCACGCTCGGCGCTTCACCTTCCGGGAAAGGGCTGGAGCCGGGAGAAGGGGTTTCCTGTAAGTGTCCTGTAAGGAAGGAGCGATGGTGCAGGCAGGGTGTGCGGCCAAAAAACCACAGGCAGCAGCGGCTTCCCCGGGGTGGGATGGCGGCGGTGGGCTGGGATGGGATGGGGGGGCAGCTCAAACCCCCTGTCTGCCCCTTCCCAGGGCTGGGAAACCGGGGGGAAGGTGGGAAGAGGGGACCCCCTGGCACCCACCGGAGCTGGGATGCTGGTGGTCACGGGACCGGTGGGAGGAAGCGGGGCTGGTGCAAGCCTGGGAGCCCAGGGACAGCCCGGGGTGGCCAAACACCGGTCCCGTGTTGGGGGGGGGGAGTGGGGAGAGGCCGTGGGTCAGCGGGGGACGGCAACGGGGATTTGCCAGGGTTCTGGGGGAGATGCCCAGGTCTCCTGGCTCTCCCGGCTTCGCTGGGGCACGTCCATCTGCCCATCACCTTGCTCTTCTCGCTGCTGGAAGTCCCGGCTCGTCATTGTGGTGCCAAGGGGGGGGTCCAGGCACATCCCGGGTGACTCTGGGGCTAATTCCCCTCCCGGTGGGTCCCGGTGCGGTGCCGGTGCCAGGGCTGCTCCCCGGGGCTGCCGTCCTCGGCGCGGCGCAGGCTCCGGTGCTTTCTAGGAATCGGCTCTTGCCCAAGAGGCGCTGCCGGGTGCGGGAGGAACCCGCCACCCCCCCCTCCCCTCCCCCCCCGGGGCAGCTACTTCCCGGCCCCGGGGGGGGCTTGTGCCAGGAGGGCCGGGGGTGCCCGTTCCCACCGGGGCTGGGCACTGCGGAGCCCGTGCCAGCGGCTGCCGTGGGAATGACCCTGATTGCCCCCCCCCGCCCCGTCCCCCGTCTCTCTCCCCCCTCACCCCGGCCACGTCGCGTCCCCCCCACGCAGAGGGGAGACGGCAGGAAGAGCCGACAACCCAGACTCTGGAGCAAAAATAGAGTTTGTTTCCATTTTTATTGCCAAGAGTACAAAACACACAAAATACAGTACAAAACACAGGGCTCGAGAGCCCCCCCACCCCCCCCGTGAAATTTCCCATACACAAATACGGCTGCGTGGGCTGGTGGGAGCTGCCGGCGCTGCCACGGGACCGGGGGCTGCGTGGGGCGGACGGGACCGTGGCCCCCGGGCCAGGAAACGGGTACAAATAAGTTAAAATTGCAATAATACGGAGTTTCGCAGGAAAATGTGGAGGGGGGGGAGGGTGCTGCCAGAGCGAAGGTGCTGGGGCCCCCCTGGAAAAACCTCATCCTGGGAGGCTGCTGCGTCCCCACGGCACCTCCGTCCTGCTCCTCGCCTAACGGCTAATAAATATTAATTAATGTAACAATGCCTAATAGGAGTAACACCGGGTAGATCTGTCCCCTGCAGCCTGGGCTGGGGGATGCTGCTCTGAAGGCTCTTCATCCACGGATGAGGAGCGTTGCCCCATGGCCGGGCAGGATGCCGCAGGGGAAACTGAGGCACACGCGGGGTGCCCCCCCCGGCAGCTCCCGAACCTCATAGCAGAGATACGCTTGTGTTTAAATATTAAACAAGGGTGATGCTGCGCACAGAAACCCATGCACGGGTGCCACCGCGGGGCCGGCCGCCCTACCGGGGGGACCCATGGGCGGGGGAGCCTCCCCGGCCGGATAAATATTAAATAGCGATAAATATAAAAAAAAAAATAAAATAATGAAATAAAGCAGAAAAGCCGGACGCTCCTGGGGAGGGTGGCTCAGGCTGGGATATAAATAAATAGGGTGCGGGGCCGGCGTCAGAGGCGGGCGAGGTGCCGCAGCGCCCGGTACGCCGTCTCCAGGAACCGCTGGAAGTTGGCCAGGATGAAGAAGCCACCGACCTGGTGGTGGAAGCGGGAGGAGAAGGCGGGGAGGGGGCCGGGACCCGCCGTGGGGTGCGTCGCCGTGGGGTGCGTCGCCGTGGGGTACGTCACCGTGGCCAGGCCCAGGTCCTCCATCTGCAGCCGGGCAGAGGCAGAGGAATCAGCTCCGCAGCCCGAGATGCCCCGGGAGGGCGGCAGCATCCGGGCAGTGCCCGCGGAGACGGTGCGAGCTCCGGGATGCAGAGGCCATGTCCCCACCGTGCCCTCCCTGTCCCCTTGTGCCCCACAGGGATGCAGAGGCCATGTCCCCACCGTGCCCTCCCTGTCCCCTTGTGCCCCCCAGGGATGCAGAGCCCATGTCCTCGCTGTGCCCCCCCTATTCCCCCAAGGATGCAGAGCCTACATCCCTGCCATTCCCTCCCTGTCCCCTCGTGTCCCCCAGGGATGCAGAGCCCATGTCCCCACCATGCCCTCCTTGTCCCCTTGTGCCCCCCAGGGGTACAGAGCCCACGTCCCCGCCATGACCCCCATATTCCCCCAAGAATGCAGAGCCCACGTCCCCACCATGCCCTCCTTGTGCCCCCCAGGGGCGAAGAGCCCATGTCCCCACTATGCCCTCTTTGTGTCCCCAGGGGTGCAGAGCCCACGTCCCCACCATGCCTTCACCTGCTGCTGGATGTTGGAGGAGAGGTTGGCAGCGTCCAGCTGCAGGGTCTCCACCAGCCTGCTGTGCCCGGGCAGCAGCTCCAGGACGGCGGCCAGGGAGCCGTGGTAGGTGCGGAGCCCGTCGCGGATCTGGCTGAAGCAGGACTCCTGCGGGTGGGCACGGCGGGGTGTCAGCGGGGCTTGGCACAGCCCGGCCACCACGGCAGGGGCTTCGGGTTGCCCCGAGCAGTGGGGAAGCCGGTGGGGGGCTGAGACCGGCCAGCTCGTGGCAGGGATGACCTGCCGGCACTCACCGGCTGGAAGGTGGGTCGGTGGCACTGCTCCAGCGGCGCCTGCGGGATGCCCAGGTCCTGCCGCACCAGCAGCAGCTCTTCCTCCTTGCACAGCTGGAAAGTGTCACACTGCGGACGAGGGGGACAGGGTCAGGGTGGCTGGAGGACCCCGCTGCCCCCCGACACCCCATCCCTGGGCTGTGGGACCCATCCCCAGCCCAGCCAGGAGGAGAGACGGGACGGGGTGAACCTGCCACCCGGTGAGATGGGGACGGGACAAGAACAAACCGTGGCCTCGGTGCCCCGGGGAGGTCCCCAGGTGTCCCCGGGGGAGCAGCGGGGCTGTGCGTGGTCACCACCCCCCGTGGGTGCCCCAGGACCCCGGGGCTGGGCAGGGTGGCAGGAGGCCAGAGCACAGGGGACACCGCTGGCTCCCGTCCTCGCGGTGCCGATAAGGGCCGGGGAGGGGAAGGTCACCTTATCTGTGACCCCGCAGCGCCCGCGGCCACCGTCCCCCCCCCACCTTCCCCACCGCGGCGGCACCCGGGACTCACCACCACGCGCTGCAGGGCGGCCACGTCCCCCTTGATCTTGCGGGTGAACTCGAGGTTCTTGTGCAGGAAGAGCTGGAAGTCCTGGTCCCCCGAGAGCTCGCCCAGGGGCGCCCCGTCCAGCGCCCACCACGGCGCCCACAGCAGCGTGCCCAGCAGTGCCAGCGTGCCTGCGGGGACAGCGGCTCAGCGCCCACCCCGGGGACACCCCCGTCCCCAACCCGGCGCCGGGCTCAGGGCTCAGCACCCAGCTGCTTCCCGGGGACGGTGGCACCGACGCAGCCCGGGGAAGGGGCAGAGATGCCCCAAAAGCTGGGGAGAGCGAGTCGGGGGGAGCGATGGGGCGCTCCCCGCGTCCCCACGGGGCAGCGGGCTCTGGGTGTGGGGTGACGGTGGGTGCAGCGAGTGCTGTGGGGACTCGGGCGCTACAGGTGGAGTGGGTTTTATGGGAGCAGTGGGAGCTGTGGGGGTCAATGGGTGCGGTGGGAGGAGTGGGAGCCGCGGGTACTCACGGGTGAGGGAGCACATGATGCCCAGCTCGGTGGTGTCTCCTCCTCTCTCTGCGAGCGCGGCCCCGGCCGGCACAGCTCTCTCCTGCCCCTGCTCTGGGGCGGCCTCATCGATTAGGGCATTTATAGCGGGCCCCGGGGGATTCACACCGATGTAGCAACAGTGTCGATTGCCTCATTGTCTTAATCACCAACATGCAAATCCCGGGAGCCCGGTGCTCTCGGGCCGCTGCCCACACCTCGCTGCCTGCGGGGCTTTCCCGGGGCCTCCGTGCCCCTCCGTGCCCGTGGTGGGCACCCAGCGGAGCCCTGGCACCGGGGCAGGTTGCCAGGCACTGGGATGGTGCTGGTGGTGACTTGGTGACTCATTAACCCGCTGGTGGAGCTCCGGCCACTGGGTCACTCGCGGGTGGCCGGGTGGAGGGATGGTGGCTTTTGACGGGCCGGTGTCCCTCTGGGATCGTCACCAACCCCAGCCCACGTGGACATCACCCCCGCCAGCTGCCCGAGCCCCGAGCCCCGGTGTCAGGGCGGGCACCGGCGGCGTCACCGTCACGGCGGTGGGACCAGCTGGAGGTGGCCAAGGTGAGACCCTCGTCCAGGCACCTGCCCGAGGACACGGCTCAGCGCCCCGGGGCCAGATCCTGCCCCACTGGGTGCCGTGGGGCTGGGCCGTGCTCGGTGTCCCCGTGTGCCGTGTCCACCACTCGGCCACATCGGGGGCACGACCCGTGTCCCCCCCCCTCCCCCCCCCCCCCCCCCCCCCACCCCAGCCAGGGGCCATCCCCACCGGCCTCTTCGGGGAAGCGGCTGCCAGAGCAGCCCCTGGAGTGGGGCCGGCTGCTCCCTGCCCCGCCGCGGCCCCACCGCGCGGATGTGGGAATTTTGGCTCGTGCCGGTTTCCCGCAAGTGCTTCCAGGATGATGGGCTGGGCCGGTGCCAGCTGGGCCGGCTCCTGCCCGGCACGGGCCAGCTGGGGCACGGGAGGCACCCAGTTGACCCACAACCATCCGGGCAGGGCAACCCCAGGGCAAGGCTGTGCCCGGGGGGGGGGCGGGTCTCACTATGCCACAGCCCCCCTGCCCTCCCTTCACTGTCCTCCTGCGGGCTATGGGGACAGGGACCCCCGTCCTCACACACCACGGACCTCGGGGCACACCAGGAGAGTGTCGAGACACCCCCAAACCCCAGGAGCTGCTCCCACCTCCAGCTGGGAAAGGGACCCCCTCCCCCCGGCGGCTGCAGCCAATCCCCAAGCACGAGGCAGGGCCTCACCCAGCACAAGGCAGGTGTTAACTCTGAAACCTAATGATGGCTTCCCTTCTCCAGGCCTGCCAGCACTGGTGTTCTGTCCTCAGGCTGCGTGAAAGGATCTCTGTGGAGCCTGTTCATGGGATTTTCCTGGGAGAATTCCCCCCCAGCTCTGCCTCTGCCCTCCCTGGAACCAGGGGAAGCCAGGGCCCTTCCGGAGCGGGTGCCCGTCGAGGGGCTTCTTCATGGTGCACCCAAGGGATTGTCCAGTTTCCCAGAGCGGAGCTGCTGCCTCAGCAGGTCGGTGCTTTCAAGAATCGGGGTGGGGGGGGACGTGAATCAGCGCCTGGTGGGGCCCAAAGCCCCCGTCAGCTTTCCAAGGAAGGAAGTGGTGGCCGGAGGCGAAACCCTGTGGGTGTCAGGGGGTGGTGGGTGGCAGGACCAGCCCAGCACATTTCCCCCCGACCCCAGCCACGCGGCCACTGCGGCCTGGCCCCGGCAACTGTCCTGGGCACCCGCCCCGCTGCGGTTCTGCCTCGTGGCCACCCTTCCTGCCCACGGGTCCTGACCCAGGAACCCTCAGCCCCTTCCTGGCGAGTGCTTCCAGGGTGCCCCTGGGTCCCCCCAGTGCAGGATCCGACACCCCCCCAGGTCCTGGCTGGGCTCTCGCCTTCCCCACTGTGCCCTGGCCAGTGGGGTCTGGCCCTGGGACCCCAGGGGTGGGGGGCAGCAGGAGAGGCTGCGTCCATCGCTCTGGGGCAGCCCCACACTTCATCCTCGGCCCCTGGCTGCCGGCCCGGCATGAGTGTGCCGGGAGATTCCCGGATTTCCCCAACGGATGGGCCCAGCTGCTCCCAGCTGCTGCCGGGACCCATCGGAGGTCACCGTGTGTCCCCTGTCCCATCACTGGTGTCTGTGGGGCACAAGGAGGGTCCAGCTGGACCCCCACGCCTTTCCCGGTGGGGTGAGGGGGTGCTGGGGCTCAGCCCTTTCCCCCTGTCCCTGTGCACAGACCCCCACTCATGGTGCTGGTCCCAGTAATCCCAGTAATCCCCTCAGTAACCCCTGCTCTGGCCTTTGTCTGTGGCCACAGAACAAAGCAGCTTCTGGGAAACAGGATCCCATGGCCACTGGCTCAGCTCCGGGCTGGCCCAGGGGTCCCAGAGCCCCCCAGCAGCCCCAGTGCTGGTCCCAGCACAGCCAGGATGTCACCTCTGGCCCCCCGGGGGTGGCCTGGGCCAGAACTGGCCCCCACTCGCCATCCCCAGCCCCACGGAGGCGAGCAGGTAACACAGAACCCAACAAACTCACGGCAGGGGCAGGCCAGGCTGGTGTTTTTCCAACTTTTATTTTAAAAGTCATAATTGAAGCTTAACAAAGTTTGACCCCATTATTGTTGCGAGAGCTGGGGGCACCCCACGGTCCCCGGGGAGCCGCGGCTCCTGCCCCCCCACCTGCCCTGGCCCCGCTTCCCCGGGAGCTCCCAATTCATGGGCTCGTCTGCGCCTCCGCCGGGCTCAGCGACGACTGATCACAAGGAACCTTAAAAGAATGTTTGTTTATTGGGGAAGGGGGGGTTCCCGCCGCGGGGGGGCAGGGGGAGGGGAGAGCGGGGCCTGTGGGCCCTGGGGAACCCCCGTGTCCCCCTCCCACGGTACAGACATGCAGGTATTTATAAAAGAAAGGCAGACGGGGGGGGAGTGGGGCTGCACGGGGGAGCTCCCCTCAGACAGCATCTTCCCTAGGGACAAATAAAAAAAATACAGCCAGGCCAGAGGGTCACGGAAAACCGTCATCGTCGTCCTCTGCCATCTCCTTTGCGAACTCCAGGTCCTGCTGCTCGCGCTCCCGGCGCTCCTGGAAGGCAAAGGCAGAGGTTGGTGGCAGTTGGTGGGGACAGGAGCCGTGTCCTTCCCGTGGCCTCGGTGGCCGCTGGGCCGCGGCACGAGCCGTTTCTGGCAGAGACTTGGCCGAGATCTCACCTCTGCAGATTCCAAGTCCTTGTTGTAAGATTTGGGTGGGAACCTCATGGCCTGGGGAAAAAAAAAACAAAAACAAAAGGGAGAGGAGAAGCCCTGGGCTGAGAAACGCTTTAACCGTGTCCCCGCTGTCCCCCCTCAGCCGGGGACCCGCCGCGCTCACCTTGACAGACATGTTGTGGATGTCGAGGCAGAAGGAGATGCGCTGGTGGAAGGCCAGCTGGGGCTCCCGGGTGGAGTAAATGTCGATCATTTCCTTCGACTGGACGTAGCCCTTCTCGTGGTTAATGCTGGCCTCGATCACGCCGTCCCGAATGGCCTGCAAGCCGGAGGGCACGCGGTCAGGGCACCCGCTGTCTCCGAGGGCTGAGGCAGCAGTTTAGAGTGAAGGGAGGAGCTGGCTGCTGTGACAGGAGCGCCGGGCTCAGGACACAGCGCACGGAGAGGGGACTTGGTGCCCTGAGGGTCCCCAGCAGCCCCGGGAGGGGTCTTAACCTGAAATCCAGCAACTGCCCCAGGAAGGGAGCGCTGCAGGGAGCGGGCAGAGGCAGGAGAGCGAGGGCAGCTGCGAGAACCAGGGGCTGTGGGCAGCCCGGGACCCCGAGGGACAGGATTTCGGAGGCAGATACCTTGGCGACGATGAACTCCGCATCCTCCGGACTGTCAAGCTGCAGCTTCTGGGCAATATCAGCCAGGGAGATGCGAGAATAGGAGAGGCTGATCATACGGACACCTGCGTGGGAGGAACCAGAGTGGAGCCCCCTGGGTCAGGCAGCCCCAGGCCCGCCAAGCCCACGGCACCCACAGCCATGACGGGGTCCCCAGATGTCACCCCAGTGACGGTCCCCTTACCCGTCTTGATGACGTTGTGCCTCAGACGAATGATCAGGGTGTAGGTGCCATCAGCCTGGAACTTGTCCCCAAACTGATCAAGGACTTGGTTGAACTTGGCCAGGTTCCCGGTCCTGACGGCTAGAGGAGGGAACGTGTTAATCGGGGAGAGAATGTGTTAATTGGGGAAAGAGCGAGGGCCAGGGTGCGATGGGGAGAGCGAGGCAGGGCTGACTCCCAGGCCTGTATCCCCCCCCCCAGTTTAGGGGCTGCCTCCCCTCTCCCCACGTGGAGCCTGTGGCTGAGTCCCTTTGAGGGGAGAGAGACCCCTCTGCTGCTCCCTCGGAGCAGGGGACCTTGTGCCAAGACACAGAGAGGGACCGAGCGTGGGCAGGAGCGTCCCGTCGTACCCTGGGTCAGGAGGAAGTAGGGCATCAGCGACCGCTTGAGGGAGGGTTGTCTGAACTGGAGCCTGTCCGGGATCTCCCCGAGCAGCAGCTCCACCACGATGAGCAGCTTGTGCACCTTGAGCAGAAAGAGACCGTGAATCCCCGGCAGGGCCCGACCCCGCGGCGGCGCCGCCTTCCCCTGGGGACCCGGGAGGTACCCAACCCCAAAAAAACGCCCCCTCCCCGCTCACCGTTTGCTTGAAGCCGACGGCCGTGTGCTGCGGCGCCTTCCGCAGGGCGTTCGTCATGGTCCTCCGCGCCTCCGAGTACTCCAGCTGGATGGCCTTGATGCGCCCTGCGCTCACACAGGGGGCAGGAGGTGTTTGGAAAAGCCCCCCGAGTGAATCCAACTGCACCCACTCGGATGGAGCTTCAAATCCTGCCTGGAAGCTCCATCTCCAGCTGCTCCAGTGGGTTCTCTGGGGAACCTCCATCTCAGGTGCAGCGCGGTACCCTCTGCCTCTCACCTGTGTAATAGAGGTACCGAGCCCACTCGTTGTTGTTGGCCTGCTCGGGAAACACGGACTTGGAGACGAGCTTTTCCGCCTGGTCGTAGAGGTTGTAGTGGAGATAGTTCCTCAGCAGCAGGTTCAGGAGGGTGGCCTGCCCATCCGCATCGTGGCGCAGCGTGGCCGTCCGTAGCCGGGCGTGCAGGAAGCTGCAGGGAAGGGAGGGAGCGTGTCATGGGGGAGGGAAGACAGAGCCCTGCTCAGCGGGGTGCAGCCAGCAGCCCCCCTACCTCCTGACCACGTCGAGTTTATTCAGGAATTCGTAGATGCGGGAGTGGTAGTAATAACATTTTGCCACCACCAGGTCAAGGGCCCGGCGGTTTTGGGAGCTGATCTTCTGCATCAGGTCATCGGACACTTTCTGAGCCTGCAAGAGGAGAAGAGAGGTCAGAGAAGAGGAACTGCTGTCCAGAAAGAGCAGAGACTGCCAGGGCTGAGCCTGGGAGCTCTGGGGCTGAGTTTGGGGGCTGCCTCCAGACACGGCAGAAGCAAAGGGGAAAGTGTGGGCCACAGACAGGTCCCTGAGGCTCCCCAGACCCTGCCTGGCACAGGAGCACCACAGGAAGAGCTCGGCTTCAGAGCCGGGAGCTCAGAGAATCTCACCTCTGGGTATCGCTTGCTGTTCATCAGGTAGATGACGAGCAGCAGCTGGAGATAGGTCTCCACTTCTGGCAAGAGAGGGGCTGAGGCCGCTTTCCCTGTCCGTGGGCGAAACTGCAGCTCTGCTTCCGTCTCCATGGACTGGGAGGAAAGAGACGTGCTGGACCCCCGTCCCTCCTGCCCCACTGACACCCCCCCTGCACCCCTCATGCCTTCAGTGAGGCCTGTCCCTGGTGACAGCTCCACTTGAGGTGTGACACGAAAGCCAGCCCGGGATGCCAGCACCGCAGCCCCATCCCTGCCAAGAGCTGCAGCGACCCATCTCAGCTCACATGCCCTCCTGAGCAGCGTCCCAAGCGTCCCCAAGCCCTTGCTGTCCCCTGTGCCCCACGCAGCGGCACCCCGGAGGCTCTTCGGTGCAGGGAAAGGTGTCACCTCTCCCCATCCCCTGCCACCGTACCTCCTCCAGGAAGCCGAGGAGGAAGTCCCGCATGGTGCTGTTGGAGGTGAAGAAGCCATTGATGGCTTTGTGAAGCACGTTGGAGTTGAGTCGGCGGGAGGTGGAGGGCAGAGCCCGCAGGGCACGCAGGACGTAGCGCGGCTCCTTCCCCGACACGGCCTTCTCCAGCTGCTTCACGTGCTCTTTGATATCTGCAAGAGCACAAGGGACGCACCGTCAGCACACACCTCCCAGAGGCCTCTGCCAAAGGATGCACCAGAGCGAAGCCGGTGCCGGGATCCCTCCAGGTACGAGGTGCCCCGTCCTGCTCCTGTTGGGTCCCTCTGTCCGCTCCTGGCACCGGGGCTGCATGGCCTCAGTGTCCTGCGTGACCTGACCCAAACCCACGGCCACCCCTGCTCGGAGCAGGGGACTGGAGAAGGCCCCTCCAGAGGTCTCTTACTTCATCACTCCCTCTATGGGCTCCATCCTCCCTCTGCAGCCCCGTAGGGTCCCCCCACACCATCTCCGTAGCCCTCCCTTGCCCCTCACAGCGACCCTCCCAGGGTTCCCCCAAAAACACACCCCCCAACTCCTTTTCCCCACAGCGATCCCCCCCATTCCCCTTCTCCAACGCCTCCCCCCGACACACACCACCCCGCACCTCCCTTTCCCCGCTGGGCTCCCTATCGCCCCTCCAGTCCCCAGCCCCCTCTCCTATAGGGATCCCTCACGGAGGCTGTCCCTGGGCCCTCTCGCCTCCAGCCGACACCCTCCCCTCCAGATCGCCATTACAGGGCACCCCCCTCAGCTACCTCCCCCCACAGAGACCCCTCTCCAGCCCCGTTTCCCTCAGCCCGGGGCCTCAGGGCTCCCCCCCCCCCTCACCCTCCAACGTGATGGCGTCAAGTTCTCGCTGCGGCTGCCGCTCCCCGCCCGTTTCGGCTGCCGTCGCCGCCGCCTCCTCCTGCATCTCCACATCGGGGGGGGCGGGGGGCGGCCCGTCGGGGGGGGCCTTGGCCTTGTCGCCGCGGCGGCGGGACGCGCCCTCTTGCTTCATGGCCGGGCGCGCCGGGCCGGCCGTGACACTGCAACAACCGCGGGGCACGCCGGGAGTTCGCCAGGCACGACCAGCCGCACCCTCCCTCGCCCGCCCAGGCCCTCGCGGTCGAGCGCCGAGCGCGGCGCCGGCTTCGGCTACTTCTGCCGCGCCCGCTCGGGTGTTTCCGCCACGCTCTCGGGTATTTCCGCCCTAGGCTCGGCTGTTCTCGCGCGTGCGCCCCAGCCGCCGCGCTGAGGCGAGGTGCGAGGCCCCGGGAGCGGCCGCCGTTCCCCCGCACGGCCCTGGGGGGCCCGGAGGCCGCGGCCCGGCTCCCCTCACGGCTGGTACGTGGCGTGGGCAGGCTGCTTGTGCCGGCTGTGACCCCAGAGCTATCGGTGAGCGCCCAGGTAAGCAGCACTGCCCCTGGCCGAGGGCACCCCCTTTCCCCGGGAGCCTGAGGGGAGCCGGGCCTGCAGGCAGGCAGGGCTGCGGAGGGACTGAGAAATACCTGCGGATTGGAAAAAAAAAATTGCCTTGAAGAACAGCCAGTTACTCGTTATGACATGATTCTCTTTATTTATAAACCAGTCATCAAAGCATTTGCAGCGTTGCTGTGCAGCGTCGTGGTTTGGCCCTCGCTGGCGGGGTGTGTGTGGGGGTGCTGCCCCACCGGGTGTGGGAGGTCTGGCAGCTTCCTCACACGGGGGCACACGCGGGTCACAGGTGTGACCAGGGTAAGCAAATTATTGCTGATTGATTCCTTTGTGCCTTATCGCTTGCGTGGGCAGCTGTGTGCTAAGCGTGTTTTTATGAAAAGCAGGATTGTGTGAAGTGCAGCTGATAGGTGTGTGCTTGTTTGAGCTACTGGATTTTTCAATCTCTGTATAGGAGGAAAAGAGAACAAAACTTCATTTTTCTATTTCCCTAATGAATTTTCTTGTCTGACGTCTGCTTTTTGTAATCATTTCAAATCAGCACGGAGCACTAATAAGGAATACCTCACCTTTGTGGGGGTAAGGTTTGGAGAGAGAAGCTGTCTTGCAGTAACAGACTTGTCAAGTGATTCCCTTTAAGCCATTCCTAATGGGAGGGCACGCGTAGCCCAGTTTGTTTACTCAGAAGATTGAGGACGCACAGAGACACGCACAGGGCTGCTATGGCCAAGAAGGCGTCTTCCTTACAGACAACAGATCCGTCTTTCTGGAGCGTCACTCCGCTCATCTCAATCATTGCGAGGGTCAGTTCTTGTTCTTCCTCTTGCGAGAAGGAGAGCAACGTGGCATCCACGCTGAAACTCCTCTTGTTTTCTATGTCGTGTTCCAAGATGCTCGCAACCTTCGCAACAACAACAAAAAGCAAAATCAGTATTTTAATGCTGCCATCTGCAGAAGTTGTTAAGTAAATGATCTTTTGACTTGTTGAGGTGCTTTACCATCCTACAGGTGCATGAGTTAATCCACATCTATATCTGGGAATTTGCACGCTGAAAGATTATCATGCCCATGTATTCAGTTCCCAGTTTCTCGTGAATTCATTATGTACACACTGCAGTCTTTCCGTGTTGTTTTTTGATAAATCTGGAGCCAAAGAAGCCGAAAAATGCTGGCTACCATTTCAAGAGAAACAGTATTGACCTTTGTCCAATTTAATTCTTATTATCAACAGACCAGCTGTTAGAAATCGTAGGTCTTCATGTAAAAGGGGGATTTTTCTTGAAGTGAGTATTTTGATCCCTGCCAAGTTTCAAGCAATTATTCCTTCCCCTTTTCCCAGTGTTACCTTAGGTTGGGATTCTGCTGCCTGTATCATCATCTAAATGTTGCTTTATGTAAAATAGCCCTCTTGCCCCCTTAATTTTAAGCCAAATATGATGTATGTTCTCTCACCAGCTTGAGCTGTTGGGGCACAATCTTCTTTTCCAAGGACACCAGGAGTAGCAGCAGCTGATCCTCTGTTAGCTCTGCAGAATTAAAACAGGTTTGTACCAAAAAACACCCCAAACCCCACTGATGTTTCAGAGGCAGCTGGGGAGATGTGAAGGGTGACTCTCAACTGTCTTGCAGGCAATGTGGTCAGAAGTTCTTCCAGATGTTTTAAGCTAAATGATTAGTTTATCCCCTCTGTGAGACGAGTACAGCTGTGACTCTGGGTACAGAGGGTGGTGACGTTGAGTGTAGAGACCAAGGGGGTTGAGGGGAGTTCGAACCATGTTTTGTGGCAGCCCTGGGAGAAGAACCCTGGAATTTGCACTGCTCTGTGAGATGGTCTTGCTGTCTTCACCCACATCTCAATTCTGATCTCAAGCCCTCTTTTTAAGGTGCATGCTGTTCCTGGACCCGGTGGTAGCCTGGTGCTCTGCGACTCTCCAACCATCGCTGAACAGCAGCTGCTACCGACAGGGAAACCACCTTCCTTCCCACAATCTGAGGAATTATTTTACGTAAATCCTCTGCAGGTCTCTCCCTCTGTAAGTTTTCCATATTCTGTTAGTCTTGTTGGTAGAAATGCTCTTAATATATTCTGGCGCTACCGGATTTCTCTATGAAAAGGTCTGGAAGGGCTTACCGTCTAATGCCTCAAGAGTGTAGCCGATGGCTCCTGCCATCTGAAGGAGACGTTGTATTGAGGAATTCCGTAGGTTTTCCAGCAGGTCTTTTAATTCTGGGCTTTCTGTTTTCAGCTCACGACTATCGGTTCCACAAAGAACTGCCTCCATCTAGGGGGGTAAGAAGAAAAAAAGTCAGGATTTGAGAGAAGAGGCTGCTGATAGTCCCTTCCAGTCTAACTACAGAAGCATACGAGCAGTGATGTGATTTGTCTCCCCTCCCTAGGCTATTTATGAGGCTGTAATTGAGGCTTTAGCATTCATACCGCCTCCAGTTAAAGAAAGAATATGAAATTTAAGTGGTGTGATACCTGCAGGTGAATCTACTAGGCTGTATTCAGGGCATATTTCAGCAGTTGACTCTGTCCTGAGCACCTTCTTCCTTTGTGCTGAATGAAGGATTTTTGGATTGGTAGTTTTGGTACAGGAGAGTTGACTTCTTGGGCAAGAGGTATGATCGTGGATGTCTCTGTATTTATAAATCCTGGCAGTAAAAAGAACTTTACTTACTTTCTGGCTCAATTCTCGAAAGAGATTTGTGTCTTTCATCACGGCTTTGAGGGCTTCTAAAAGTATGATGGACACACGAAAAGATAGCTTAGGGAGAATTTGACAATTCTTTTCAACTTCTGCCTCCAGTTGTCTTAATTCTCCTCTTGAGAAACCTGAAAACCAGAAAAAGTCCAAATATGTCAATTCTAAACTAGGCAATCCCAAAAGAAGTTTCTAAATTTAGAATTTGAAATAATTCTATTAATATTTTCAAAAGCAATTTGCAATTTTGAGTTGGACGGTTATCATGTCTTGGGTAATAGATGGTACTCTACAGAAAACACATTGCCTTTGGAGATTTGTGTTTATTCTGAGAGATGCCATCTTGCCCAAAAAGGCATCAAAGTTGTAAAATACATTGCTTACCATCAGAGAGGAGCAGGAATTCCTCTTGGGATCTCATTGAATAAATCTCAACATCTGCAATAGGATTAAAAGGGCATTGACAATTTAGAAAAATACTTAAAGCTGCATAGGTATCTTTTTTTCCCCACTGTTGTTTTAAAGGCTGAAGATACTGGTATCCCAGGTCTGAAAGGTCACGTGCAAGTCGTAGGTCAGACTGGTGTTTGTGCTCTTCTCCAGCGCTTCTTTCTTCTGCCCGTTCATTTAAAACTGGTTATTCCTAGACCTCATTCCCACCTGTGCCTTATGTTAGGGCCTGGGTGGGCCAGTAAGTGTGTTAAAATACATGGAAATTAAAATGTCAGCTGCTTCCCAACAAGCTCTGTGCAGGTGGAGGGGAACCGAGCCAAATGCAGTCTCTAAAATCCTGCAGCAGGTTTTGTGGATCTCAGTCCTCCTTCTCTACTGATCCAGCCTAAGCGTCTTTTACACCAGTCTTCCCACTGAAGGGTAACCCACCCTTTTTTCTCCCTGGCTTTTTTCTTCTGAGCAGGAAAAGAAAAGCAAACAAACGTTTGCCTTCTGCTGTTTTTCAACAGGAGCTCTGCACTTCCTGAGCCTTACAGCTCGAGACATCCAGTATCCCTCTTTCATTTCCTTCCCAATCCCCCACAAAACTGCATCTTTTTCCCAAGTAGCTCTTCTAAGTTACACATTATTCATGTCCCTTTCTCAGGTGGTTTCTGTGCTCGTAGTGTGTATGTTCATGTCCTTGCAGATGAGCTACAGGTGGCCATGAGGCTGTCTGATACTTCAGAAAATGCTTTTCCTCTCCTGCATTGTTTCTTGAAGGGAGAAATTGGTAATTTCTAAAAGTTACTTACCCCAAAATCCGTTTCTAACAATCAGCGGGATTACCCGGAATGCCAGGGTGCAGCCCTTGGGTATAGTCACGGTTTGTTTGTTCTCTTTGCTGCCCTGGATGGAGAAAAAAAAATCGTAGGTGTGGGTGGTGTGCAGAGATTTGGGGAGGACTGACTCCTGGAGAGAAATCAAGAGAAATCAAACCTTGACACAGAGCTTGGCGTAAAACCGGGCCACCACGCTCCCCTCTGCCTCTGTGGATTCCTTGTATGTGGTCTCTTCTGAGGCTTCTATTGTTTCATAAATCACGTATAAACGCTGTTTCGTTTTCTGTAGTTGTTGAATGAGGGGGTGATTCATATTTATTTTTCTAAAAGAGAAAAAGGTTGCAAAATTCTAGCTGGTTTTCTGTGAGTTATGACAAAAGTACTGTAGTCTACTCAGGGCCAGAAAACTTATGCTTGCGTCCTTTCTTGTGTTATGTGAGCCCGTGTGAATATCATGTCAAGAGGAAAAATGGCAGAAAATGGGCTGCAATTTTTGCTGTCCTCAGGGTGTTCCCCTTCTGTGTCTGAGGGGGACCAGGGCAGCGAGACCTTGGCCTTGACAGGTCATACAGGTGATGTGCCCTGATCTCTGTGCTCCCCTGTGGGTACAAACTGTGAGAAAAAGTGGCTTGACTCCGTGTTGAGGTGTTCCTGCTTTCTAAATTACAACGAAATCTGTAAGCATTACAAAGCTGTTAAGGAATCTTTACCCCCTCTCATTCCCATCCTCCAGAAGTATTCAGACTTAGGGAGAATGCACGCTCTGGGGTCTCATCTGGGGTTTTGGCTGTTGAAAAACCATCGTGTGACCCGGTGTGGGGGATAGAGGAGGATGAGTGGGGTGCGTGTTCTCCCTTTGTGTCTGCCTTACCTTTTTGTAGTCAGTGCCTCAAGTTCTTCTACTGGTATGTGTTTCTTCTCCAGCTTGATGGACCACTCCTTGGACAAGGAGATGCCTGCTTTCACCTCTCCGGTGACACCTCCAGCAGAAGCGCTTACGTCCCCATCAACCATGTCACTGACCCTTTTTGTGACTGTAAATTGCGTTGAACCTTGATGGCCTCCTTTGGGAAAGAGGGGCTCTGAAATAATTCAATGCCTTAGTTTAAGTGTGATTACACAGACTCAGCATTGTAACTTGTTAGGCACACAACAAAGAACGGGAGGTGGTAGAGCTCAGCCACAAAGGGTCCAAATGTTTAGTCTGTGGAAATTGTGAACATAAGATTGCTAAATGTGGGCTTTACCTCTGCTTTTATCATCTCCTCCAGGCAGCAGCACGTCTTCAAGGCTGTAAAATGCCTTTTTGTAGGGGGGAGATCGACAGAACCGTTTTTCCTTTGGTTTCATCACTAGTCTGAGGGGTCTGAAATGCTCATGGTCAAAGATGGTGGGAACTGGGACCAGGTCTGCTCCTGATTCCACTTGATTGACTATGGATTTGGGGACTTTCTTAAACATTCTGCTGCAGCTGGATGAATTTTTGAACCAAAGCCTGAGGAGAAGAGGCAAAGATGAGTTAAGCAAAATGACTTTAAATACAAGCAGAAGGTTCTAGCCAAATACCTGTTACTTTTAGTCACTAAGAAATTTTCAAAATCGATACTAGGAGTTAGGAGTACGAGCAGAGGTTTGCTAACGAGGCTTGTTAGGGCTCATCCCTCTTTGCTGATGAACTCCCAGGCATTGAGTGGACCAAGAACATGGCTTGTGGTTCCCGAGGGTTCTGGTCTTCAGCAGTGGAGCCTGTGACCCTTCTTTCAATTAAGATATTTTATTGCATATACCAGTACGCACCATAATAATTTTCATTACTAAACTAGACACTGCTCCTTAACCTAGGACCTATCACAGTTCTAAATGCTTGAATCTTTTAATTAGTGCATTGCCCTGAAGTAAGTTTATAAAGAAAAACGCTTGAGCAGTTTCTTGCTGGTTTTCACTGCCTCTGTGTTTTCCCCAGGCATGTTGTTGCCTGGCAGCCAGGAATGGGTTAGTGTTGTTTCGAAATACGGCATTAAGAAAAAGTGGTTTTGTTAAAGTTTAACTGCAAGGAAGTGAAAGTGCTGGGAGGTCACTACTGCATTGAAGGAAGTAGGAGAGCTTGTTCTATGGCAAATTTCCCCCAAAATATACATATATATATATAAAAAGCAACTTGGGTACGGCCCTGGTGCTCTGCCTGTATCCCGCGCGGAGGAGAGCTGGGTGTTTGAGAGGCAGAAACAAAATCATTGTTGGTTTCTCGTTGCAGCTTGGTTTTACAAATTGGTTTAGCTGCTTGCTTCCGTTGCTGTACTTAAGACTTGAAGGAGGACTAACCTACAAAGGAAAAAACATCCTCTACTTACTGAAAAGCAGAGGAGCTTTTCATTAAGGGTCTTTCCCTTCCTCTGCACCCCACTTTATCAAGTCTTGTTAGAGAGGAGGCGCTGATCCCTGTTATAGTTCAGATGAACGGATGGAGGAATATATTCCCTCTCCCTCATATCCTGCAGGGGTCTGAAAAATGAGCCTGACTTAGTCTTTCCGGGAGAATCAGACTTTCGCGTCCCAGAGGGTGGTGTGTTCTCCAGCTGGCGCTGGGGGAGATGGTCTCGTGTGCTTAATGTGGGGTCATTTTAGTAGCGCCTACAGGACTCATTCCTTTGGGAGATTTCAAAAAGAGAGAAAAACTGAACAAGAACACTGAACAGTTTGCTTTGCCCCTCTTGCTTACCAAAAGCTCTTAAAAATGTACTTGCCTGTTTGTGGAGTCAGTGGCTTCTCCTCTATGGTTGCGGCAACGTGCAGATAAGTCGGCTGTGGTTCTGAAGGGATCCGAGCTCTGCAAAGCAACGAGACGTGGCGAGACACTCTCCCCACCCTTCCGTTCTGAGATATGGAAGTATTTGCTGATTTAGGGTACAAAAAGCCTGTTGCTTGCATAATTCTTTCTCCAGGAAGTTTCAGTCATTGGCGCGAGTAAACTTGCGGTGATTTGTTACAGTGGCTGTGGGTAACTTGTTCTACAGATGTGTCATTCCTGTCAGATTTGTTTAATTTTTAGGGTGATTCTAGTTTTCAGTTATACTTCTGATGTGTTAGGATGAGAAGCAGCATGTTCTGACTTAGGAGGATTACACTAAAACAGTGAGACAGGTAACTAATTAGGTGTGGAGGACAACACTATGTTTCTGGAGGCACTTTTATAGGAATCAAACACAAGTTTTTACATTAATACTTTATTAGTTTCTCTTAGAGTACTGTACAAAGGAGTAATAAAAATATTCACACTTTATTTTAGAAAGTTCTCTACATGAGACTTCTGTATACACAGCAAAAAGAAGGGCTACTGGAAAAAAACCCCTAAAACTATGTACAATGTCAGAATGTTCCATTAAAAAAACCCCGACTAACTTAGCTCACTGGAACTGATCCAAGGAGGATACACATACACAAACACTTGCATGCTTAAAAGATATTATAGGCAATGATAAAGCAACGTAAGTCACAATAAGAAATATTAATATGTTAACAATGGTAACCAGCTGCTGTCCCCTTTTCAAGGGCCAGTACCATGCTTCTATTAAAACAAACAAAAAATTAAACAACAATTAAAAAAAAATACTTGGGATAAATAGCCCTAACTCTCAGGCTTTTTTTTTTTCTTTTTTCTCTTTTTAAAGGCTTTTTCCTGCAAAGGGTTGGACTGTATGTATCCTGTTAGAGCTGCGTGAAACAAGTCCCAAGGCAGGATCCCTAACTTGGAAGCATCAGGCTGGTGGGACCCGATTGTGTTGTGACTTGCCTGGCACAGTGACTGTTGCCCTGCATGGTCTTGAGGACAAGACTGGGCAGAGGGATGGCTTCTGCCAGCACCTGTGGATGGTTCCAGTGGTGGTTTTCTAAAGATTTTCTCCTTTCCCATTCATTGCAGAGCAAAAAAAGAAAAGCATTTTAAGTACCTGCTTCTCCAGTAGTTGTTTCTGTGGCAGGATGGAGCCTGCCTTCAATTCTCCAGAAAACCTTAGCCACTGTACAGGAAGCCAGTACAAGTTTGAGAGGAAAATCTGTCAAGTGTGATGTGATCAAAATCTCATTTAAAATCAATAACAATCAATTATCTCCTTCACACAGGTACTTGGAGAAAACGCTACAGCCTAAAAGAATGAACGGACAGTTTTTGCACGCATGTCCTGGTTCTCCATGGAAAAGGGAGGCTTCACCCTTGGATCACATTAGCTGTAAGTACGCGTCCAAAAATCCCTCATCCTGCCCATAATTTCCCCATCTCCCTTTCCTCAGAAATCAGTTATCCCATGACAGCGTTAGTGTTTTGATCACGCTCGAACTTGTGTGTGTCCAAGATTAGTCTTTGAGTGCCTAACTGGGTTCTGTGTCAATTTAACAAACACAAATAAACCAGAAGTGGTTTCAGTACAGAGTTCCAGGAGACCTAGAACTGTGTCTGTTGTTTCCACCCCACTGCAGAGGAGATGGGTTACCTCGAAATTCAGTCGGGTTCCGCTGGCTCCTGTGACACCGGCAGGAAGGAGCTGTGCAGCTGGCACACAAGGGAGGCTACACCAGCAGTACCCAAACTCTCCCACCTAAAACTACCCCAGGTAAACCTAACAAGTAGCAACTGCAGTTTAATTACAATTAACTTAGGGTTTCTTTTCTATTTTTGATTAATTCTGATATCTACCCTTAAGTTGGGATCTTAAGGAAGATACTTTCAGCTGTATAATTGTTCAAGTAATTATTACTTTTCTCATAGATGCTTAACACACCACATTATTAACATGAAATCTTTCTTCAGCTCTCTCACAGCTTTCCATATCTCTCCAGTTTTCATTTATGTTTCCCTTGATTGGATTAACTGCATGAGTCCAAGTCCACTTCAGTTATTCCGTAGCAAAAATGCTATTCCTGTGTTATAAAGAATGTCCTTTGCCATGTCACATACCTCTGTAATGACTATTTTAATCACTTGTGTGAACAAGGTAGATCAGGACAGCTTACTATTATAATTAAGGCTTTGCCTAATGAGAAGTTTTAGACTTCAGGCTTTAAAAACTGCCTTTTAAAGAAGTTTATAATCCCATTCTGTTTTACAGTTGATCTTTAATTTAACAAAACAGAAGCAGATGTCCATAGTCTCAGTTAACAGCACAAATAACATGCCCAAACCCTCAGCTATTGTAATGCCAAGGCCTTCAAGGAAAGTGTATGAAGTGCTGTACTTCATCGAGAAAAAGCTGACCCTCCCTTCAATTTATATTTAAGCTAAAAATATCAAAACTGCTTTGACTTTGTGTAATGTGCATATACTTAGAAATAATCAGTATATGTCTGTCTATGTAGGAGTAATGTTTTCGAGCTTATAGAGACTGTTTCTGTTGCAGAGAAACTGAAGGTTTTGCCCTTGTATTCTACCAAAATAAATAAATAGCTTCCTTTCCTCTGGAGGTTTCCCCTGGGCGTGAGTTGTGTCTGCGGGCAGACGTTCAGATCTGTTAAGCAACATACAGTCTGTGTTATGGGTACAGCCTCAGCCTCCTCTTAAGGACAGGCCCTGGAGCTCCGAGGGCAGTGCTCGTTCCGTAGCCAGGCTGGGCACTGCAGCTCTTCATTTCTTACTCATTTCAAAAGTATTTAGCTGATTGATGAAATATCTCTTATTTTGAAAACAATGTTCTTTTTTCCAAAAGTCATTGTCTAGTAGCTTAAAGAGTATATTAGCTTTAGGGTCTATAGTACCTTAACTAAAGCAGCAGTCCTTATGTCATGTTGGTTAAAAGGTTTAACACCCCCCCATCAAGTAATTGCACGTCTGTTAACCTCCCCCGCTGCAGAACAGCACTCGGGTATCAAGCCGGACTCCCTTCTCTTCCTGCCTTCTTCAAAACTCCCTTTTCACTTCAAATATTTCCACATTTCAGAACGTATTAGGTAATGATTCTCTATGCATTCCAGCAGCCCTCTGAGGTACGCTAAATGTTTTTCCCTTCTCTGCAGCGGTCCAATAGGAAGTCTGAGATAGAGAAGTAAAGCAGTTTGCCTAAAACTATGCCTGGAGTAGCCTGAGATCTTATCTGCAAACCTGAAGTTCCCCTATCCATGTCCTACGCTCAGACCATCAAACAGAACTCAGCTCTATCCGCTATGACCTCTAAAGCTAGAATTGACTAATGCAGGAACAAAATTAGCATATTTAAAATGTTTATACCATTGTCAAAAGTGTGAGACAATATAAGCACTAAGACAACAAAAATACAGGCTTTCATGAGTCTACGGGGGAAGCATGAGGAAAAAAAAACCTATTTCATCTGGCACAACCCAAAAGAAAAACTGATTGCTTTGAACACTAGAAAGCTATTTCAGCCAGGAAATCTGAACCTGCTTTATCTGGCTGGTAACTTTAGGGGAAAAAGGCTCAATTTTGTTCCTATACTAAATAATCCTTCTCCTGGTCACTATTGCTCTCCTGCAGCTCCCTTGCTCAGGGGCTGCTGCCGCAGCACTTGTGCCTGGAGCTGAGTGACAGACTTCCAGGTGAGCCAGAAATCAAACTCTCGCTTCCCTCTAGTCCAGTACGGAGTTAAATCCACTGGCAAATCCCAGTAACACATACACAGATTTAGGAGACTGAGGAGCTGGACTGAGGAGAAAAATTCCAATTATAGTCACTGATTACAGCGAGCAGCTATCGTTTTCTCATTTAATCAGCTTCTCCTGTGCTCACGCAGTCTCTGTGTGCTAAGGAGCTCAGTGGCATTTATTGTCCATCATTAAAATGACCTGTGCCCCAGCCCTTAATCCAAAACTCTACTTCCTGAGCGCTCACCACGCTTAAAAATTAGCGGTTTTGGGGTGGGGATCAGAGTTCCCCAGGGAGATTCTGGTACAAGCTGAAAATAACCAAGTATGATTTAGGATCTATTGAGCTTTTTTCCTGAACCACACGAATGGTACCGTAGAAAACTGAGAGCTTTGTCAGATTGCAGGTTGTTCCTTCCTGTACTGTTTTTAGTAAAAGAACTTCCTTTCTCAGTGGCGTAAAAGAAGATTGCAAAATAAAAATCTGTCATTCTCTCCCCCCCTCCCACTTGCCCACCCGAAAATGGAAACTCAAACCCCAAAACAATCAAGTATTGGGAAAGTCTGGCTGTATCCCTTTGAATTTCCCCCACATAGCGCTTAAAGCACCTAGCTTCAGAAAGGGAAATATATCGTAAAGTGCATTTACCACAGCAATAGTACCAGCACTAAAAGCTTTTCCCCTCATCCCTGTCTTCTTCGTTCCATGTCTGGGACAGATGACAGTCTCCCCAGAACTCATCCTTGTTGTACCTTGAAGTCTCAGTGTATCTGCATCTAGTTATGACGCTGGTATAAGAGAAGACCCAGCGTCAGGCATCCTGCTCTGCGCTAAACTCTACTCTGGAGCTTGTTTAGACTTATTGGGCATGAGGATCCAGCATGCGGTATATGTCTATTGGATACTGCATTTAAACAGCCGCTGTGAAACTATATCCCAGTGTGCGTGGGGGTGAGGAAGCAGGACTAGAGAGAAGGAACCCTCCCCCCCCATCCCCTGCTCCTCTTCTGTTTGCTCCAGCCACAGGGTTTCAGTACTTGTTGATCCCAAAGATCCGGACTCCGTGAAACTGAGGCAGTTTGGGGATCAGGACGCTCATAAGGGAGATGGTGTTGATTATGAAGTGTATCCGGTCATACTTTGTGTAAAAGCTGGTTAGAAAATACCTGGAAAGGAGGGGAAGAGAGATAGGGGGGGAACTGAATTACAACCCTTCATGTTTTTGTTTCCCAGGATGGCAGGAGCAGGAGAAGTGTTGATGGGTGCAGGTGTGTGAGGCAGCTCAGCTGCCCCCAGTACTCACAGGACGATGGGCATGATGGTCAGGAACTTGCGGGACGCCGTGAACTGCACGCCGTAGTCCATCTGCTCCCAGTGCGTCAGCAGCCGAGCCTTCCCCTGGTCCGGAGTCTCAAACGGGGTTCCTTTGACGGTGTGCAGGAAGATATACATGCTCTGTGGCAAACAGAAAGGCAGCGTGAGGTACAGGGAGTGTTCTCTGCTAGCCCCTCGTGTTCAGCTTCAGCAGGAGCTTGCACCAGCGCGCCGTTCCGCTAGAGGGATGATGGTCGCTGCCGGGGAATGCGCTGGAACTGGCAGCGAGAGCCAGGGAGGAAGGCCGGCCGCCAGCTGGGGCTAGCTCGGGCTCCCCTGTTAGGCGTGAGGCCTCTGGTAGGACTCCTGGGCACGAGCCAAGAAGAAGGTGGTTGCAAGATTACAGCACGGGGATCTCTGCGATCAGGAGATTAGCACGGGCGCGCTCTACCGTGCCGGAGCAGCCCTAAACCCTCTCTGAAGAAGCGCTGGGAGAGCTGTAGGCAACGAGGCTGTTACTGCTCCGATTACGAGTGAACCTCTGGAAGTGGAAGACAAGTCGCAGATAAACAGTAAGTGTCCAGCTACATCACGTGTGTTTAAGCATAGCCACGGCTGGACTTTAAACTCCTTTCTGTTCCCAGGGCCTAATTGTTTAAGCTGCCAGAGGAGGGGAAGGAGCTGCATGAAAAGCAGGCAGCTCGTGAACTGGGCTCTGAGCAGCTCCAGTTGGTGGGTCTGTGAGTTGTGGTTTTTTCTATTTTTATTTTTCACCCTGCTAGAGATGTAAATAATGTTAGCATAAGGGTCCCCAATACAGATGTCATTTCTGTCTCTGGAATATTCTTAGCCTGAGGTGCTATTTAAAATAAAGGATACAAAGGCAATCGCTGCCCCTCTGAAGTATTTTGTCCCCCATGGCTGAGGGTGAGCGGTCTGTCCTCAGCCGCAGGACGCCAGCGTGCCAGGGACTCGCACAGCGGGGTGGCAGAGGCACAGAACTGAGCAGTAAAGCCCAGCTGGCAGGGAACCGGGGTGCCCTGCACCCCCTAAATGTGCATCTGGTGCTTCCCTGTGCCCCCCAGCACAGCACTCTGGCGCCCACTCCTTTGGGCACCCACTCCTTAGAAAGGGAGAAGCTGTTCCTGGACTAATCTTTCACTTCAAGCAGAACAAAGTTTGCATTTTAATCTTGGTTTTGTGGTTGTTTTTTTTTTTAAACTCTGATGAGGCCAATTGAGATTGTATCAACCCAAGTAAAAGCTGTCCTGCCAGGTTCTGTGGCCTGGCACAGCCCTTCCTCTGCTAAGGGGACGTGACAAAGGGACTTACCCTGCAGGCAAATGAATTCAGTGTCCCCTCTGAGCAGCCTCACCAGATGTTTGCTGTCTCATCCCTACCTAGGCTGGATTTAAATATATGACCTAGAGGCAAAGGTGCAATCTGAGGGGTGGAGGTTGAGTAACCTACCCCGAATCTTTGGAAATGCAGAGAAAAGAATGGTTTCAACAAGAACCCTCCTAGATTGCTCTCAGGAAAAAAAACCCAGCTGGTGCCAAGAGATCACCTCTCCGTACCCCAGGAAGTCCAACCAGCCACGCTGTTCCCTTACCATGTTGTGGATGATGTTGGTAAGAGTCCAAACCACAGGGACGCTGAAGAAGGGGATGCTCAGGAGCACGACGTGCAGCAGGCCAATGCCGAGGACGTAGGACAACCAGATGCCCCGGCTGTTCATGACGCGGGTGTTGGGATTCACCTCGCTGTGCGCTGTTCCCACGTTCATCTTGGCTCCGGTGTCACACGGGCACCCCTGGAACTAAAGCAGAGTCGGGTCAGTGCTCAGATCGTGGTGCCCTCCATCGAGATTGCCCAGGTGAGCTCAGCACCCTCTGGCTGTTCCAGCAAACCTGAAATCTCGTTGTTTTCTCTGAAAAAGCCAAGGCAGTTCTCTGCCCCTCATAGATCTGACGTTCCTGGGGGGAAGCTAAATCTGGGAGCAGCTGAGATTTGGGAATAACGTGTGGGAAGCCCGTCTGTGACAGAAGCTACTTGTGATCTGCTGAAATGTTTTCTTGGAACTGAGAAGCCAAGGTTCAATCCCACGATTGCCTGACGAGACTCAAACCAATACTTTGAAGCGTTTTTTTAAGTCATTATCACTGTGTTAATCATGGAAGCATTCGGCACATGAAGCTTCTTATGTGTTTAGGGGTTCAGTGTACTTTAGACTCAAAAAGAGAACACAAGTATTTGCAGAGTAAAGGCACGGCAGCTCTGTTACCAACAGACCTCCTAATTAGTTCTACTAAATTAGCAGGGTTCTGCGTGGCTCAAAAGGCTTCTGCTCTCCTGGTCTGGCTTACATGTTTTGCCTTCCAATTTAAGACTTACGAGGTGGGGGAAAAAGGAACAAAAAAAAAAAATTCCCCCGCAGGGAAGGAGTGAGTTTCTTCTCGAGGAACATAAAAAGTTGAGAGATAAGAAGGAAAAGCGCATTGGGAGGGTATTTCGGTAGCAAGAGCTGCAGAGGAGCTGGCTCTTCCCCTACCTGGAAGGAGCCGCTGCTGCGTAGGAGGAACAGAGAGATGTTTTTCTAAACAATACCAGGAAGGTGAGGAAGCGAGACGGTGTCATCCTCCCCGAGCACGTCTTTGGAGCGGTGCCCTACGGGCAGTGCAGGTATCAGAGCCGCTTTTTGGGCGGCCGCACCGATAGCAGCGCCAGTCGGTGGTGAGGCTTTCTGGGAAGAAAGCTTTACTAGTTCCCAGGGATGACAGGAAACAGCCCAAATTAGAGCCGCTGTAAAGCTGAATTTCTTTACACTGAGATCAGGGAAAATCATCTTTTGTCCCTGTCCCATGGAAATGTAGTTTCATTAAGATAATAGGGTCTGTCCCTCCTTGTCCGGGGGACCCCAAGGCGAGAGCTGTTTCCTGATGTGTTTTTGCTGCTTTGGTTCCCACAGCTGGAAGGCGGCGGCGCTGCTCTCTCCTGCTCTCAGCCTTCCGTCTCGGGAGGCGATGCCGAGCCAGATCCAACATTACTCTCTGGCTGTCGCTGCCAGCTGCTCCGAGTTCCCTCCCAGAGAGTGGGGCCTGGCTTCTTTCAGAAGCTGCCGTTCTTCCCTCTTCATTCCCAGGGTGAGAACACGGAGAGAATACTCAGCTCTGCAGCTCCCGGGACGTTGGGAGTATTTTCCAAACATCTTTCAACCGCGTGGGCGGCTGTTGCTGGGTGCTGGGGCAGCTCCGGTGAGGCAGGGCTGGTCCCCTGCCTCTGCTATCCAGGTGTCAGTTGAGGGGATTATATCTAAAGAAGGTTGTTGTTACCAGAAAAGAGGTTTGCAGGTCTGCAAAGTGCTCGTTTTCTTGTCACCCATCTCCAAGGTCGAAGGATATTCCAGAGAAAAGCCTGAAGCTTGGTCTGGGAATGGGATGTGTAGCTGGAGTTTGGCACGTCAGTCCTGTCAGGGCTGTCCTTAACCTGGTGCAATTCCTAAGGGCTTTCAGAAGGAAATCTAAGGGTCACTAGGGGAATTTAGGGGACATCTAGGGTGAGGCATAACACAAGTCAAAAAAAAGTCATGTTGTTGCAACAACAAGCCCCCCCAAAAGAAAGCAAACACCCTTGTGGAATGCATAAACAGCGCTGTTTGCCAGATGTAGGAAATAATTCTGCAAGATCGTGGTACGGCCTCGGCTGGAACACTGTCCAGGTCCAGGAGGAGCTGGAGGGAGTCCAGGGCAGAGCAGCGTGAAAAGGAGCAGAGGTGTAGGAAAAACATGACCCGGGAGGACAGATGGAAGGAAAGGGGTTTGTTTAGTCTGGAGGAGGCTGGAGGGAGGCCTGAGGAATAGTCTTGGAAATCGGGTCTGAGGAAGACTCCTTGGACCCTGGAGGGAGCGCTGCCCTGAGGAGGGGGACAAGTGGCACAGGGATGTTAACTGAGACTTGGGGCAACTTGCTGATGCCGAGGGACTCACGCTGGGATGGGCTGCCCTCAGATTAAGTTTCCTAAACACTGAAAAAAGTAAAGATTCCCCTTTGGAGTGGAGGGTTGGCTTGGTGGCCTCTTCAGGACCCTTTTTTCTTGAAATCATGCCGTTACCCAAAGGTTACTGAAGCTGGCAGCCCTTCCTGCCCTCCCCACAGCCAGAGGTGCGCCCTGCCTCTGCGGTAATAAAGCGGAATTTCCATCTGGGGACAACCACATTGGTTTCAAAACCTAATGAGCAACTTCTCCTTGGTCCCCTCCGCAGACGGGGGCAGCTGCAGACCTGCCGCTGGGTGGCGAAGGGCCACGCTCAGAGGCCGTGCGAGAAGCAGTTCTCCTCCCCGTGCCTCAGTTTCCTCGCTTGTAAAAAAAAAAAAAGAGGACTAGATGGGTGAAACAGTGAATGTACGAGAGGTCAGTTCACTTGTGCAAGAGAGATACGGAGATGTCCAGCATTTGGTCCTACCAGGAGGACAGTCCTGTGTGCTCTTCCAATTCTGACCTTCCCCAAGTTAAAAATTCTTCCTCGGTGGGTCTTTTCCAGTTCGGAGCTGCTTTTTGCAGCTCTGTGCCCGGCCTGCGCATGCAGCCCTGCTCCCTGTTGCAAAAGCCTGGCCGAGGGAGCGCGGGCTCCATCCCTCCTACCCCCATCCCGCATCCCGCCGCGTTCGCTTTCTCGTTTCACACCTGCAGGAACAACACGGGGAGAGACAACGGGCAGGAGGAACCCCAGCTCCCCCCCCTACACCCCGCAGCAGCTGGTTGCCAAACTCTGCTTTCCCACTGTTGTTTTTTTTTTTTTTTTGGGGGCAGGGGGGGACAGAAAAGCTTTTAATGTTTCACTAGAGCCAGTGTGAAGGTCGGGACGGCGCTGACGTTGGCCGGTGTCCATCCAAGGAGGGGAAAAGTCGCAGCTGTGGTCAGAGGCACGCAGCGGGCTGGGATGGAGCCCGGCCCTTCCTCTGCCCCATCCTTGGCGTCCCGTCCCCCGGCTCCGCTGGGAGAGACCCTCATCCCGGGGCTCGGAGCGAGTATGGGGGCCGCCAGCTCCGTGTGCCCCCCGCTTCCGAGAAACAAAACCACACCAGCGTTTTCCCACTCGTTTTGTCATCCATCGGCTGCTGGAGGATCCCCACCTGCAGCACCCCTCCTCCTTTTGCCCCCCAAGGAGCGTGGCCACCGTCTGTGCCCCTTCCCTTGGGCTCCAGGGGTGCTCCAGCCTTCTCCGTGCTCGGCAGGGACCCCGCTCTTCCCTGGGGTGCTGCGGGATCGCACCCCGTTCTGCCGCAGCCCTCGGCGGGAGCTTCACCCGGGCTGGCGGAGGGAAGGAGCCGGGCACTTATCTCGGTGGATCTTCCCCAGCATTCCCAGAATACGAGCGGTTATGATCCTCCGAGGAGCCCAGATCCCTATCTCTGGCAGCCTCAGCCCATCACCCGGCTCCCGAGCAGATAAATATTTTAAACCTGGCTTTGTGAGACGGCACCGGGGTTTGAAGCGGAGCCTGGGGCCCAGCGGAGCTGCGGGCTCCAGAAGGCGGCTGGTCGGGGGGAGCTGAGCCAGAGCTTTGACCGGGGGGGACCCTAAATCCCTTCCCGTCCCCATCCAGCTCCGAGGTGCCACCGCTTTGAGCCCCGGAGCTGCCCGGTTCCTCCTCGGGAAGCCGGGAGAGCAGCCAGGGGTGGAAAGCTGGGGGGCTGCGGAGCTGGGGTGCAGCTCCAGGGTTGGGGGGGGGGACACGGGGACAAGGAGAAGGGGGGAGCCCTCCCGGGGTGGGGGGTGGCAGCGGCCGGGCCCTGCTCCCCCCTTCCCCTTTTCTGCGGGATTTAGAGGGAAAGTTTGGAGGCCCGGGGAAGGCTGTGCCTCGGGTGCCGCCGGGTGCTGGGGGTCCCGGGGGTACCCCCACTCGGGGACCTGCACCCCCGCGGGGACGGGGCGTCCCCCGCTCCCAGCCGGGCTCCCCCGGGACGGCGGGGAATCCCCCTCCCCCCGCGCCCCGCACCTTCCTTACTCCATCTCAGCAGCTGCTTTTGGGGGGCGTTTTGGGGTGTTTTTCTTTCTTTCGCGACGCACCTTTCCCCCCCCTCCCGCCGGCTCCCGGAGAGGGGGCTCGGCCTCCCCCGCCCTGGGCCCGCCGGGCTCCGGTCCCGGCCCCCGTTACCCATCGCGGGGAGCCCGGAGAAGGGGTCGCCGCTCCCGGCCCGCACTCACCGCTGCTCCGCCCGGCCCGGCCCGGCTCGGCTCGGCGGGGCCGGGGCTCTCTCCGTCGCGTAACCCGCCGGCCCCGGCTGCGCTCCCGGCGGGCACCTCGGCCCGGCCCGGCCCCCGCCGCCGCCGCCGGCCCCGCGGAACACCGGGAGCTGTAGTCCCGGCAGCGCCGAGCAGGGCGGCCCGCCCCCGGGAGAGGCGGGGACGGGGGCCGGCTCAGCGCGGCCGGAGAACGGAGCCGCCTCGGCACCGGGGGGCGGCGCTGGGGAGGCGAGGAGGGGGTCCCCTCCGCTGGCACCGTGGCCGGTGGCTCCTCTGGCCATGGCATCCCACCTCTGATCCTCTGGTCCATCTGAACCCCCTCATCCTCCTCTGATCCACCTCTGATCCCC
>QJSC01025831.1:53753-64753 GCA_003697955.1 Calidris pygmaea
GGAGCCGGCCCCGGCCCCGCTCCCGCTCCGTGCACAGCTCCCGGTGGTGCTGGGACTGGTGATGGGCAGCACGAGGCTCCTCTGCTCCCCAGACAAATGGGGAGATGCCAGCGGAGGTGCCCCAGAGCACTGACCGTGGCCCCCCGGCTGCTGCCAGCCATGTCCCGGGCCAGCCCTGCCTGGTGACCCCCTGGCCCAGCCCGGCTTGGCTCAGAACAGAATGGTTTGGGTGGGAGGGGACCTTTAAAGGCCATCGAGTCCAACCCCTTGCCATGGGCAGGGACATCTCCAGCCAGACCAGGTTGCTCAGAGTCCCATCCAGCCTGGCCCGGGGAGTCTCCAGGGATGGGGCATTTCCCGGGATGGGGCATCTCCCACCTGTGGGCAACCTGGGCCAGGGTCTCACCGCCCTCCCTGTAAAAATTGGGTCCCAGCCCCAGCGATGGGCAGACCAGGCTGGGACATCCTGAGCACGGACCTCACCCATGGCCCCACAGCCCCTCTGCACCCACGGCTGTCCTGGTGTGTGCCAACCCTCTGTCCTGGTGTGTGCCAACCCTGTCCCAGTGTGTGCCAACCCTCCATCCTGGTGTGTGCCAACCCTGTCCCAGTGTGTGCCAACCCTCCATCCCGGTGTGTGCTGACCCTCCGTCCCACCAAACCCTCACTGGTTGCAGCACCCCGAGGTGGGGACCCTGGAGCAGACCGGGCACCCATTTCCCCACTGGCTCAGCCCTGGCCCCGTGCCCTCCCCCCGGCCGCAGCAGGAGGAGGGGGCTCTCCCCGGGGCAGTGCGGGGGTCCCGGGGGGGGCACCGGGCTGCGGCCCTGCCCGGCTGCGCTTCTCCCGTCAGCTTTTGTTCTCCTAATTGAGCCGAGATCCAGGCCAGGCGCCCGGTTAAACGGTTTATCCTCCCTGAGCAGCGGGAGAATGTCAAGGGGCAGGGCTGGGCTCTCCCTCCAAGGAGAACCGGGCACCGGGCACCGGTGGCCGCCGCCGCCGTCCTTGCCGTGGCACAACAAGGACACGGCCCCCGGTATCCCTCCGGGGCGAGCAGCCCCGGCCGTGCCCCGAGCACCGGAGGGGGGAGGAGACGGGTCGGGGTACGGGGAGCCCTCGCCCCCCTCGGCGGCCCCGGGCGCACCGGGCCCGGCCCGGTAACGGCGGCCGCTCTCCATGGTCCTGAGCCGGCCCCGCCGGTGTCCCCGGGGCGGCGGAGGCTCGCGCAGCGCCGAGACCCCCCCCCACCCCCGACCCCCGGGACCCCCGACTCAGGCAGCTCGAGGCTGGGCTGGGGTCCCGATCCGGTTCCCCCGGGGGGGGGGGGGACAGGCTCCTGCCCGCCGCGGCTCGGGTTTCCCCGGGTAAGCGATGCCGGTGGCGGGCGGGAGGGGGCACCGGGAACCCGCCGCGGGGGGGGGAGGGGGAACCTCCTCTCCCCGAGGGGCTGGGGAGGGGCGGGGGGTCCCTGGGCCATGGGGGGCGGTGAGGACAGAGCCGGGGGGTGCACAGCGCCCGGGGGGGGGAACGGGCCGGGGCCACCGGGGCTCTTCCCACCCAGAAGAGGGGGGGGCGCGGCGGGGAGGGAGGTGCGGTCCCCCCCGGGAGCCGCTGTCGGGGGCTGCCCCGGGGTGGGGGGTCCCGGCAGCTCCTCGCCGGGTCTCCCCGGTTCCCCTCCCCCCCCCTCCCCGCGTCTGCGGTCCCGGGGCAGAGCCTCTCCCGGGGGCGGGTGGCTGAAAAGGACCCGTGTGCCGGACCGGGGGTGCTCGGCGCTGCACGGCCCCCCCCGGCGGGGCGGGCCGGGGGCGGGGAGCCCCGGGGAGGCCCGGGCGGAGGATCCCGCCCACCGGCCCCGCCGCCGCCGCCGGCTCCGGGCCCGCCGCGCTGCGCGGGGCGCGGCCGCTCCGGCCCGGGGCGCGGGGCCGCTCCGCCGCCGCGGGGCTGCGCACGGCAGGTGAGTCCGCACCGGGACCCCCCCCCTTCCAGCTCCCGACACCGGCACCGGGCAGGGCGGGAGCCGGGGAGGGGAAGCGTGGGGGGGGGGTCCCCGGCAGCGCCGCGCTGAGCTGAGCTTCCCCCGGGGAAGCACCGGGGCTTCCCTCGCCCGCAACCCCCCTCCCCCGGTGCCGAGCGGGGCCGGGGGGAACCCCGGGCATCCCCGGCAGCGCTGGGCGCATGGCGGGTCCTGCCGCCCGCACAACCCCTCCTGTGTCCCCCCCGGTCCCTCAACCGCCCTCCCCGGGGCTGGCGGCGACCCCCGGGGTCGGGCTGGGGACCCCCGTGCCCCGCTGTGGGCTGGGGACCCCGGTGTCGGCGGCAGGGGGCCGGTGGTGCCCGTCCTCGCTGCGGTGCGTGGTCCGGAGCACCCCGGCTGGGGACCCCCCGAGACCACCCCGGGGCCCTGGGGAGCCACATCCCCCCCGCGGGGGTGTCCCGGCCCCCCGGGTCCCGCGGATGAAGCACCCCCCGTCCCGGGACACCGGCCCCCGGTTCAGCCCGGTGGCTTTCCCCCGTGCCCGGCTCCACGCTCACCCCCCGCATCGGGGGGGGGTTGGTCCCGAGGGCTCAGCGTTTGCCCCAGGTTACTTCTGGCAGATTTGGGGGGGCCGGTACCCCGATGTGCCAGCGAGGGGCTGGGGTTCCTGGTGCCCTTCGGCTGCTCTGAGCCCTGGTCCCCGCTCGGGGACCTCGGGGAGCCCGGGGGGGGGCGGGGAGGCGGCAGTGCAGGGGTCGGCTCCGCAGTGGTGCGACCTTGGGGTGTTTCGGGGCGTTTGGGCTGCGTTACGGTGCCCAGCAGTCGGGGTCCTCGCCCGGGTGGGGGTCCTGGCTGCGCCGTCAGGGCCACCCTTGGGTGGGCACCTCAGCCCCTCATTGGGGCCCCCCCCCAGTCAGCACCTACAAGTGGGTTTGTGGGTGCCCCAGGGAGCCGGGGGGTGGTGGGGCCAGCGGGCAGGCTTGCCCGGGAGGTGCCCGGGTGGCACAGCACAGGGCTTTCTGCAGCACAGAGCTTTGCCTGACGGGGTGCCACGGGGTGCCCTTTTACGCTGGTGTCCCCTGGGGCGGTGGGGAGAGCGCTGGCATCCTGCTCGATGGCTCTGCCGCTGCAGCTCTGCCGGGGACAGCCTGGAACCCCTGGATGTGGCGGGACCCAGGGCCGGGAACGCCGGGCACCGCGCTCGCAGGGCTCGGACGTGGCCCTTATCTGCTGCCACCACCCTGGGAACTCGCTGCACGCTCAGCTCCAGCGAATTTCCTTTTTCTGTTTTTGTTTCTTTCCTGCTGACGTTTTTCCCCTCCGGAATAAAGGGCTGGATGGAGACCATGGTTACCGGGGGGGTGTGGGCAGCCGGGCCCCGCTGTCGGGGTGGCACCGGGCAGTGGGACGGCGGTGCCCAGTCGCCCGCCCGCACCGGTCCCCCTCGAAAGGGGAAAACCCGACGTGTGTCTGCGTGTGCCCCGGGCGCTGCCGGGGAGCGNTGCTGACGTTTTTCCCCTCCGGAATAAAGGGCTGGATGGAGACCATGGTTACCGGGGGGGTGTGGGCAGCCGGGCCCCGCTGTCGGGGTGGCACCGGGCAGTGGGACGGCGGTGCCCAGTCGCCCGCCCGCACCGGTCCCCCTCGAAAGGGGAAAACCCGACGTGTGTCTGCGTGTGCCCCGGGCGCTGCCGGGGAGCGGGATCCTGCTCTGCCCCTGCCCACACGTGTTTCCCAGCGCCTTCCCCGGGGGCTGCCTCCCGCGGCTGCTTGCCGGGAGCCAGGGCTCGCCCGCTGGCGTGTCGCACCGGCCGCCGCCGCAGGATGTGCTGGCCTCCTGCGAGCGAGCGAGCGACCAAACCGGCGGTGACCTTGGCGGGGCCAGAGCTCACCCCCGCCTCTGGCTCAGCCCGAGCCGTCTCCGTTTGTTACAGCCCAGCTGCCGGAGCGCAGGAGATGGGCCTTCCCTCGGGACCCGATCCTGCCACGCAGGGGCCCTGATGGGAGGCTGCTTGGGGTAGAGGACGGGGGGATGAGTGAGCCCTGTCCCTGTCCCCACCCCGTGGTCAGGCTGTACCAGGGGTGATGCTCGCAGCTGGCACAGCAGCGGTTCTGCCTCCTGGTCTGACACCTTCCCCTTCCTGTCTCCCTCTCAGATGCACCGAGTCCAAGCGAAACCACAGCGGGTGAGAGCCACCGGGCCAGCGGCTGCGTGAGAAAGCCAGCGTGGCACCATGCCTGCGGCAGAGGGGGTCCTCCTCCGCTCGGTGACCATGTGGCTGCTCCTGCAGAGCCTCCTCCTCCTGGCCTCCTGCCTCCGCTCCGCCGCCGCGTTCCCCAAGGGCTGCTACCCCTCGGAAGAGGAGGGGCTGAAGACCTTCCGCTGCAGCAACGCTCGGCTGACCGAGGTCCCCAGAGACATACCCAACGACACCAACAAGCTCTTCCTGGACTCCAACCGAATCCCTTTCCTGCCCCGCGACGCCTTCCGGGACCTGCCGCTCCTGCTGGAGTTGGACCTGTCCCACAACGCCATCGCCAGCGTCGAGAGCGGGGCTTTCCGGGGCCTGGCAGAGCACCTGCACTCCCTGGACTTGTCTTCCAACAGGCTGGTGTCGGTCAGCAAGGACGCCTTCAGCAACCTGAAGGCCAAGGTCAACCTCTCCAACAACCCCTGGCTGTGTGACTGCCGGCTGCAGGAGCTGATCCGCACGGTGGACCTGGTGGCCGGCTCCTCGGGTGGCATCGTGTGCCACTCCTCCGCGCAGGAGGAGCACGTCGGCAAAGCTTTCCTGCAGGTGATCGCCGACACGGACTTCTGCAACGTGTACAAAAAGACCACGGACATCGCCATGCTGGTCACCATGTTCGGCTGGTTCGCCATGGTGATCTCCTACCTGGTCTACTACGTGCGGCAGAACCAGGAGGATGCCCGGCGGCACCTGGAGTATCTCAAGTCCCTGCCCAGCAAGCAGCGGAGGTCGGAGGAGTCATCCACCATCAGCACCGTGGTGTGAGGCACCGGCATCCCGCAGGACACGGGGACGCACGGAGCCGGGGATCGGCCGCTCCGCAGGCTTGCCACGGCTGCAGGAGCCGTCGGGAGCCGCCGCCGTCGCACAGAAAGAGTCGTGGATGTTTTGTTCTCCCCTGGGAAGCGGCTTCTGGCAGCGGGAGCCGTGTCCGGTGAGTGCCAGGCTCCGGCACAGCGAGGGGCGACGCGGCTGCGGTCGGGGGGCGGTTGTCGACGATGAGCACAGAGCGGCCTCAGCCTCCGCGTTACGAAGGACCAGAGAGACCCCCGAGCATCCCCCGGCGCGTGGCTGCCGCTCCAACCGACCTGGACATTCAGACTCCATTTAAAACTTTTATATTTCCTTTGACGAGATCCCTCGGGGCATTAAGGAAATCAGCGTTTTAATCCCTCCCCGGCTTTACCCTCGGCTGCCCGAGGGATGTTCCCGGCAGCGCCGGTGCTGGCTCCCTGCCTGGCTGGGCAGCGGGCAGGGCTGGGCCGTGGGGAGGAGTGGTACGGCCACCAGGCCAGTGCCCTGACGGGTCACTGGCCCCCGGAGGGTCACGGGCTGTGACCGCAGCCCAGCGGGACCGAGGGACGGGGCGGGAGGTGGGGACGCATCCATTGGGAAAGGCGAGAGGCGGGTCTGGGGTTGCCCTGCTCCAGCCACCCCCTCTCCCGTCTCAGCCCCCGCTTCTTTCCTGGCGGAGCGAGGGGTGTGGGGGTCCCTGCTCAGAGATGGGGTGTCTGGGGGGCAGCCCCAGCGCCTTCCCCCTCGGAGCGATGAGTTTCTGTACGAAGCAAATGGGGGATAAGTATTTAAGAAGTGGGAAATGAGCTCCCTCCATCCCGCCGTCCACCGGGGGATGCGGGTGCTGAGGGAGGGGCACTGAGGGGTCCAGGCGGGGGGTCCGGCCCTGCCAGGACGTCGGGGGGAGCGGGTTTCCCCTCGGTGCTCCTCGGGGACCCCACTCTGCTCCCATCTGCCGCCGGAGGAGAGCTCCAGCCCTCACTCGAGGGCTCACAAGGCTGCCGACCGGTCACTGTGACGGGAAGCGGGGATGGAGGGAGCCCCCGCGGCTCCTCTGCCCTCTCCCCACTCCCGCGCCGCTGGCAGGAGCCTGAACCTCCCCTAAAATGCCCCAAAGTCCCTTCTTGACACTTTCAGTTATTGAGCTGCAGGTTCCTGGGGTCGGTAGGAAGAAGCGAGGCCAAGAGGGGGGTGCGGGGGTGGGGGGTGTCAGTGCCCACCTTTGGGCGTGCGGGGTCCAAGCGGCGACTCAGAGCAAGGCCAGGGCAGACCCAGCCGCTTCCAGCCGAGGCCCTGGCCCTGCCAGAGCCGGTTGGGCTGGTTTTGCCCTTTTTGTTGTTTTTTTTTTTTAGAACCAACTGAAGCGAAATTGCCTTAATTCACCAAGAGCACCAACCAAAGCTGCTTCAACACCCTCCGTGCCAGCCCAGACCCAGCGCCGGCCACCCCGCTGTGGCAGGGGCTTTATGGCCAGGTCCGGCGCGGGGAGGGCTCTGGCCACCCGCTGCTGCCCGTCCCCCCGGTGCCCCGGTGCCGGTGGGCGCCGTGGGATGGAGGTGGCCGGGGCAGCGGCACCCGTGCCCTTCCTCAAGTGCCTCCTCTCCCAGCGCAGACCAGGGGCTCTGCCACGCACAAACGCCTCAGCCCCCAGCTCCCATCTGGGCGTCCCCCCGCCCCCGGCCCCGGCCGAGCCCGCAGCCCCACGGCAGCTCCCCCCACCCCAAAACAACCGGCTGCGGGGAAAAGGGGCTGGGGGGGACCGGACCGAGCCACCGCCACCGTGACCCCGGGTGCTGCCCCCCTCCCCCCAGAGTGGGCATCGCTCTGGTGCCCGCGGCGTGTGGGGACGCCCGGGACCGTCCGACCCAATATGTGTTTTGTTTAAGGGACCTTTTACGTTCTTACTTTATACGACAATAAAGTTGGCTTTTACTTTGGAGCCCGTGCCCGGGCCGTGCTGTGTGTGCATCTGCCGGGGGGGGCCACCCCCTGTCCCCATCCTGGCCACAAGGGCAGGGCGACGGGTGGCCCACGATGTCTTCCCAGAGCTGCCACCGGGCTCTGCCGGGTGTTTCAGCAACACGATACCCGGTGCCAGCGGTAACCCTGCCTTCCCCTTCAATAAATGAACACCCGGCGGCTCGGCTCCCGCAGCGCGGCTCAGGTCACCGGCACGGTGCCGCTCCCCGAGCCGCGTCCTGCCGGGACACCGTGGGGTCATCTGTGGGGACCCTGTCCCTCTCCCTGCCCTCCTGTCCCCACCGGGCATCGCGTGGCACACGGGGAGGGCCCACCATGGGCAAGGGGGGACAAGCCCTTCCCGATGCCCGTGGTCCCCACGAGGGCCATGGCTCCCGCGGTGGCCCCGTTGTCGGTTCACCGGCACCTTCCCGTGCCGAAACGGAGGGTGAAACCCGGGAATTAACGCGGAGTGACAGCTCCCGCCGGCGGGACTGTAACCTTGTTTGTCACTTGGCTGTCTCCAGACGCAGCGTGGCACCGTGTGCCCACCACAGCCCGTGGACCCCGGGCTCCCGAGCAGATGGTTGCTGTCCCCCACCCCGGTTCCCTCCCTGGGGACCCCCCTCCCGCGGCCCCAGGGGCAGCTGGGGAGGGACGGTGGGTGCAGAGGGATGGGCAGCCCCGGCTGTCACCCCATCCACCACCCCATCCCCGGGGTCCCACTGGTGTCCCCCCACGGGGGTGGGTAACACCCAGCCCCCCAGGGGCCGGCCCTGGTGGCCACCCCGGCTCTCCTGCCCAAGGAGGGAGGTCGGCCGGTTGTGGAACTGCCACCGTCCCTGCGGGGGGGGACGGGGGGATAAAATAGATAAGAAACGGTGTCAAAATCTGCAACGAGCTCCAGGGGAGACAACCTGGTCTGGGACGGGCTGAATTGCACCGGATTTATAATTAGTAATATCCGATATTTAATCAGGTGTTGCAGGGAATAGGAAAGAGCAGAAAACTGGGATTCCGGGACTATTTCCAGGGGGTGCCGGAGGGGTCTCGGGGGGGATCAGGAGGAGGTGTGGGGCCGGAGCCTGCCAGGCACCTCCCGTCCCAAGGAGGGATTTTCCTCCTCTCGCTATTTACTCTCCGGCAGCAAATTGCGGTGGGCGAGCTCCTGCCGGGGGCTGGGAGCTGGTGCTCGGCGCTGGTGGGTGCCGGGGGGGGGCTTGGCATTAAAATCAACACTTCTCTTTAAGCCAGGAAATATAATCACCCATTTTAATACCGCCTTTCTGGGTAATTCATGCCCTGACGTACTGCAGATTTATCTGCTGGGATCAGCAAGGGGAGAATTAGCAGCGTGACCTCCTTCTGTACCACTCCAGCACACCGGTAAATCTCCGTTATTAACTTCTAGGGTGCTCTGCCCACCCTGGAAGGTAATTACCTAGGCGGATAATTAACTGGCCGGCGCGGGGAGGGCTGCTCTTCCTCTGCGGGATGGAGGAAAACGTGTCACTGGGGCAAGATTTAAGAACTGGGTCCTCACTGGTGGTGACGCCTCTTCTGCCCGTCTGGCCCCAAACCCCCCGGGAGCTTCGGGGACCGAGCGATGCTCCTGGGATCCGCGTCACACCCGGATCCGCTGGAAATTCGAGGGTTTATCGAGTTCTGGCGGGTGGCCCGGCTGCGGGTCCGTCCTTCCAGCCCCGCTGAGGGAGGCTCTGCCCCACATTTGCCTTCGCAGGGGACGGTGTGTTTTGGAGGGAAGGGAAAGCCAGGCTTTTCTCGGCCCGTGAGCGAAGCCCGTTCGGCGGCCGCGGCCCCAGGCTGCATCCGGAACTTCTAACTGATTAGATTTAGAAGAGGGAAGGAAGGACGTCTAATTGCCTAATTTCCACAATTATAAAAATATTTATAAATAATTAGAACCGATGGCAGCAATTACGCTGTGATTAAAGCTGGTCTACGCTTAATCAACAGCCCTTCAGTTCTGTAGCCCTTGTTTATTTATTTTCACCACCAAAAAAGAATCCATTTTGGGTGGCGTTGCTGCCAATAACGAATCCTACTTATTCCCTGCCTGCGAAGGACTCGCTAATCTGAAGCTGCTGCTCGTTAGAGGAACGGTGCTGCGCAGAAAACGCGGCGGCTGGACTTGGGCAGGAAGAAATTTAATTTGGGTGGGAAGGAAAGGAAACGGGAGCAGAACTAAAAACCATCACTTCTCTTCCAGAGATCTCCTAAATCTTCCCCCTTTTGGTTCAAAGCCGTTACCCCTGGTCCCACGGCTAAAAACCTTCTCCTCATCTTCCCCTTTAAGCACTGAAAGGCCAGGGGGGGACCTTTCCCTGAGCCGGGAGCCCCAGGTGTTCCCAGCTCAGCCCCGCTCCCAGGTGTGATGAGTTGGTGGGATGGGCCGTTCTCAGGGCACCTGCTCCCCCTGCCCTCCCTTCCCACAGCCCCTCTCCTTATCCACTGGGCAGACTGGTCTTGCTCAGTGCCTCTGAGTGACCTGCAGGGTGTTGTGCTGGCATTTTGGGCAACCCTGTGTGACTCTCGACTCAAATTCAGAGGAGCAGCTCCCTCCTGGGGTGATGGAGAAGCTGCAGGGAGTCACCAGCCACCCCTCCCACTGGGTGGAGGTGTCACCGTCACCCCGGCAGACGTGACACCGGCTCTGCAAGTGAGTGTTTTAACATCTGCTTGTTAAGTGTTTCTCAAGTGGTTTGTTCCAGGCCGGGAAGAGGCTGTTCTGGTGTTAAAACAATGGGCTCCTGGCGGCTTCCACTTGGCAGATGATTGTTTTTGTCACTGGTGGATGTTTCAAAGCCCCGGTGAGCTGTCGGTGTGGAGCCCGTGGGGAGGGCTGAGTTACCGGAGGCCTGTGCAGGGAGGGGGGTGGGAAGTTTTAAGCTCTGAATTTGTTATTTGAGAGAATTCATCCCTGCTCCTGAGCTGCCGTCATCGTCCTTCGCAGAAAGTGGGATTAAAGGTGCTTGGTTGGGGCAGGTTAAGGCAGGGCTGAGCCTCGCAGGAGCGCCCAGGGGTTCCCCTGCTGCGCCGAGAGCGTCGGCTACAGCCCACACTTCCAAGAGGAAAATGTGTAAAAACAGAGCAGAACAACAACAAAAAAAGAGGATTTAAAGCCGGGAGGAAGGCTCTGGCAACTCCTCGTGAGTTATTGCAGCTGGGAGGGGTAGAGAGGGGTGGTAAAAAGTAAAGGTGAGGCGAAGCGAGAGCTGATCGTGGGGATTTGTAAAACCTGCAGGGAGAGAGGGGTCGGCAGCGCAGGAGAAGGGGAGGGAAGGAGCTGCCAGGGACGGCGCGTCATAAATAAAAGATTCCGCCGCGTTCGGGGCGAAGGCGGGGAGAGAACTCGCCCAGGAAAGGTCAGAGCGAAGCCGTTTCGCATCAGCCTTTCACAAAAGGCTCCGCAGAATTAGCGACACAAGCTCCTCTGCGATGCAACGCTGAAACATTTGACCTATTTTTCTACTTTTTAAGGCCCCCTGAAAAAACTTGAGGCGCCGTAAGAGCTTCCTGAACCTCCAGTGCTGAGGAGGAGGAGAGTGTAAGCGTTTGTTGTGACTCGTTTGTCGCTGCACTTGGTACCTACTTACTGCTTTTTTCCCCTGTAATAATTTATGCGTGTGGCATTCCTCTGTTGTGAAATAGGCCGAGAGACGGCGATGGCCGAGTCCGTCTGCTTAATCTGTATAAGCCTGCGCCGTGCACAGAGTGTCCAGTTGGCAGCTCAGATAATCAGCCTACGGGCAGTTTAAATGCTCATTACAGTACATTCTCTTCGTCGGTATTTAATAAGTAATGATTCTGAAAAGCTCGGAGCGCGGTCTGTGCCCGTACTGTCTCCTGCTGTGTTCCCGTCAAAAGGGATAAGTCAAACTGGGTTGAATCTGGTCAATTTTTTTGGATGAATACCCACCAAGGAATTTCTAGATGCCATAAGAAGTTGTGGTTATTGAGTAGGAGGTGCTCTTTTGCTTGATTTAGTCAAAAAAAAA
>QJSC01025831.1:73068-117398 GCA_003697955.1 Calidris pygmaea
GCCCCCAGCCCCGCCCCGCCCGGGCTCAACGGCCGCCGCGCGCGCGCCGCCTCAACCGCCCTGCGCGCGCCCCCGCCCGCCTTTCCCGCCCTTTTTTCCTCCCCTCAGCGGCGGGTCCCTCGGCCCTCGCCTCACCGCAGCGCTTCGGGCAGGAAGGGGGGGCTCTGTGTGTGTGTGTGTGTGTCCCCGGCTCCTCGCCCTTCTCATCCTCGCCCTTCTCGTCTTCACCCACACCCCGCGCCTTCTAAATGTTCTTTTATTATTATTTAGTGGGTTTTTTGCCTCGGAGGCCTGTGAAGGGCGGTGGGGGCAGCACCCCCCACCCCTCCCTGGCGCTCCGGCCCTGTCACGCCTCAAGGCCAAGCTTGAGAAACTACCAGGCTGCTCCTTCACAGCATGTAGAGAAATTTGTTGGTTTTGTTTTTTTTTTTTTTCTTTTTTAAACTCTGTAGAAAGCAGCGTTTCCAGCTATGTGGGCAAGGGTAGGAAACTCCAGGGGGACAGGCTGTGGTCTGTCTGCTCCACGCTCCCAACCTGCCCCGACGCCGCAGGGACGGCCTGGCTGGCGCCCCCAGTTCCTGGGTTTGAGGTGACGGGGAGTTGTGCAGGCCGGGGTGTTCTCCAGCTGCAGGTTTCTGGAGCGAGTCATTACAGGACACGTACTTTCGGCTTAAAAAACAAGAAAAACATTCCTGCCACTTGCTGTGAGAAAGACTGAAAATAAGAGCCAGGCATATCCTGTTGGCTCAAAAACAGAGCCGAGCGCCACATTATTACTTGAAGTACTCAGTGGTTTTTAAGTCAGTTACATGTTTTGCAAGACTTGCTTATGACTTTTAAGGTCTTAAAAGTAGAAATATTTTGTTTCTAGAGTGGGTGTTATGAAAATACTCAGGAAACAGCTGAAGGAGGAGAGGAGGGAACTTCCATTTGACCACACTGCACATGGCGAGACCCCTCGAGATCAGGAACTGTGGCCAAAGCTCTGTTAATTAGCTAAATCATATTTATCGTGCAGCCCCAGGCTACGCCAGGGTCCAAAACTGATGTGATAGTATTTGCATAACAAATACAGAACCAGCCAACACAGGAATGATAGTTATTTTTGTAGATAGCTGCAAAAGTTTTAATTCGATGCTTCCATGTAAAAAAAACCCCACAACCCAAGTTACGAGTTTTCTTTAATAAGGCATACCCCCCCCCCAAAAAAAAAAAAAAAAAGTGAAAAAGAAGGTAGCAAATTATTGATAGAAGATACTTTCACTCAAGCCTGGTGGCATTTTAAATTAGCGTCCCTCTCGTTTCATGTCTTGCAAAACTCATTGCTCTACTAAATGTGTGCACTGCCTCATTATCGTACTTCTCTCTCTTTGCAGGGAAGCGGCCACGCTTTCTTCTTCCTTAGACCAAGATTTAACTCTCAAGTGGTCGGTTAAGGTGTAAGAACTATGTCAGGGTTTTCATTTTTAATTTCCTTGAGCGGCTGAGCTGTTCATCATTAGGACCACCTCAAAAGATCCAGCGTTCCCATGTGTTGAATGTTTTCAGTTTTACTCAAAGTTAACATTTCACGCTTACCCCCATGTAGGCAAAATGATTCAGTTTTTAACGTGTCTGCTATAAACTAGTCATATTTCAGTCTGAACATCCTCTGTTCCTAAGGATGTTTATAGCCTGTTGTCGTGTAACTGTCCTGCACAGCCCATCGGTCCCCAGCTTGGTAATTATTATAAAATAGTATCTTTACTATAAAGCTTTGTCTGCAGTTTTGAATCTTTATGAACTCAGACTCTTGGTCTGTGTCTTTATTCAAGTGACTCGTTCCTTTTCCAGTCTATGAGATTTCTAAGTTACAGACTGATAAATTGTTGCTATAGATTTGTAAACTCGAGGAGGGGAAAAAAAGCTGGTTATCTTTGAAGAACAGGATAATGGCATAGGGGTAGGATTTGACAGGGCAAAATGTGCAGTCATGTATTTATGCATTACTAGGTGTTTTTCCCAACAGCTAGAACTTCTGTCAGTAGGAAAGAAGAGGAAAAAAATTGTGATCTTGTTGATCGTGGTGTGCACAGATATTTGATCATTACAAAGGCAAATATTTTTATCCTAGGAAATAAATGGAGATATTTCCAGGAGCACAGGGTCGTGTGAGTCTGGGTGTTATCCGGGATGCAGAACACAAGTTTTGTCTCTCATCTTTAAGGTGGGCGACCTAAAGCAGGGATAATGCAAAGGATAATTTGCCATGATGAAGATGGTGGTATTTTGTATGGGCTGGCAAAGCCAGGCTCTTCTGATTCTGCCCTTGATACGAAAGCAGAGAGAAGACATGATTGAGTATCTGGTGGTAAATGTGAGGGGTAAGTAAGGGTTTAAATGAGAGAACAACTCTGGCAGTAAGAGAACATGGGCCATGAATAATTCTGGGGTGGAAAACGGAATCACACAGTAGATTCTGATCATCACACAGTAGATTTCAGGGCTTCCATAAAGTTCATAGGAGCAAGAAACCTTCCTAATTATTAAATGGTTCTGGAGGGGGAATACAGAGATTGTCTGGAACAGCAGAGAATTGGTCTTGATTATCCCAGCTATCGTTTTGTTGTTTTGTTTATTTTTTAACATTGTATTTCTGGGATCTTTTTCCAAGTGATGGCAAAGCATCAATTTAAGAAGCAGTCGTTGACACAGCACAGGCAGTAATCACGTTTCCATGCTGTTTTGCTGTCGCACAGCTGAGCTATGGGAATTTACTGTTTCTGGTTACTGGTTTCTGGACCTCTTTGTGGAAAACATGTAGCAAAGGAACAAAAATGTATTAAGCCTCCATCAATCTTGTCACCCCAAAAGGTTAATTCCTTAATTTTTAAAACATAGCTGATTGAAAGGGCCAAAAAAACTCTCAACCCAAAAGCACACTGTGATGAAATAAGTATAAAACTGTAACAAATAGATGCAGCAATAGGCCTGAGGGTCCCAAAGTGCCCTGGTTGTGCTGAGGACCATCAGCGAACCTTCCATCTACAGCGTCTCGGGGTGGTTGTTTTTTCTTTTTCTCTCTGGCTCATCAGAGTTCAGAGCTGCAAACACAAAGTGTGGTGTTGTCGAAGCGCGCCAGGTACGGCCTGTTCTGTGCTGATGTTCTCTGCTGATCTGAGATCTAGGCCAGCTATTATCTTTTTAGGCCTTTTCTCGGTAAATAGGTGTGGGCTTTGGGTGAAGCCAAATGCCAGGAGCAGTGCTTAGCTTGCAGATGAAGTGGAGGTTGCCTTGGTCTGGCACAGCTCGTGCTTCCTCGTGACTTGTAGATGGGTTTGGGTCGGAAGGGACCCGTAAAGGTCACCTGGTGCCACCCCCTGTCGTGGGCAGGGACATCCTGCACTGGGTCAGGGTGCTCAAAGCCCCGTCTGAGCGCTGTGTAGAGGGAGCCTCCTTTCAGACTTCTGTCTTAAACGTACAAAAGTTGTCATTTATCCTGAGCACTAGGAGTGAAATTAATCTTTGTTTTAATTTATTGCACGATCTTGCAACTCGATTATTTTCAAAATAGCGATGCTATTTTGATAAGAAAAACAGCTAACTTCGCATAAGTCTTATTTGACTCTTATCTCAGCCATCTAACTTCAATGAACCCTCCGAGGAGTGCGATCTGCTAAGGAATAATGCGAAGGAAGCAGCACGCGTGGAGCAGCTGAGGCTGCCTCAGCGCCTTTAACACGATGTGTACAGGGGGGCCAGGACAAATGGCACACAAAGGAAATGAAGTCTGTAGAAAAGAAGCTGCTCTTTCTGGTGCGTGGGCATCGTGGCGTGCAATCGCCCCCCTTTTTCTCCCCCCCCCCCAAGTTCTAATAAAGGCTGGGGCTGCTGGGCTCCGGGCTGTAAGGCAGAGTGAGTCAGATGCCTGCCAACGCGAAGTAGCTGCCTGTCGCCCTGCTGAACTCTCCGTATGAATAGCTGTTGTCCCTTCAGTGACCTCACCCCAGTCATCACAAACGGCTTTCCCGCCCTATTTTTTGGGTGTTAGTGCTCGCTTTAAAGATGAAAAAGGGCTCCCTAAAAGGCCAAGCAGCATTTTTGACTGATGGCCGTAATGGGTTACGGGCCCATTTGTTTGGCTGGCCACCCTTCCGCAGAAGGGGCCGTCAGATGGCTTCCCACCTGGGGGCTGGGGGAAGATGGGGCACACTGCTTGTTGGCTAACGCTCACAAGTGGAGGTGTGAGTTGGAGGGGACAGTTGGCCAAGCTTGAGATGTGGTTGGGCAGCTGGGGATCCATGCCATCACCCAGCTGCCTCGGCCCTGAGGGTAGGGTTGCTCCTGCTAGGTTCGTTTATTGCTCCTGGAGCTGTTCCCCTTGTCCCACTCCTGACAGTATCCCTCCCTAAGGACCTGCTGTGGCTTCTCTGTGGAGCCACTTCTGGTGGTGGGGAAAGAGCTTATCTCCCATAGAATCCTAGAATCACTCCGGTTGGAAGAGACCTTTAGGATCATCGCGTCCAACCGTTAACCCAGCACTGCCAAGTCCACCTCTAAAGCATGTCCTTCAGCACCACCACTGCCCAACTTGGTCTTGTCTGCAGATTTACTGAGGGTGCACTCGATCCCCTTGTCCAGATCGTCGGTAAAGACGTTAAACAGACCCGGCCCCGGTACCGAGCCCCGGGGGACACCACTTGTGACAGCCACCAGCTGGACTTATCTCCATCCAGTTTCTCCAGGAGAACGGCGTGGGAAATGGTGTTGAAGTACTAAAGTGGAGGTAGACAACATCCACAGCCTTTCCCTCCTCCACCAAGTGGGTCGCCTCGTCACAGAAGACCAGGAGGCTCAAGCAGGACCTGCCCTTCACGACCCCGGACTGAGCTGGAGGTGCTCTTCGCAGTCCCGTCCTGTTTGTCCTAGAAGAATGGCCGGGTGAGCCCCCCCAAAACGCACCCTCGGTGGCCGCTGTCGCGGGGTGTCCCCTCCGAGCGGCCACCCCTCAGCCCCCGGCGGCGAGCTCCAAGGCGGGCAAATGGCCGGGGCCGGGAGCGGGTCGGCTCCGCCGGTGGCCGCCCGGCGCCGCTCTCCGCCCGCCGAGCGCCGGGGCCGGATGCGGCGGTGCCCGGGGGAGGCGAGGCCGGGACCGGTGAGCTCCGCTGACAGTCCCCGGGCCCGGACGGGCAGGTGGAACCGGGAGCCGCGGACGGAGCATGGAAGGTGAGAAACGACCCCGCTCTTTCCCCGTCCTGGGGTTCGGGGGGGGGGACACTCGAAGGTGCTGCCCCGTTCTCCCGCCGACCCCCCCCCCCCCCCCCCCCCCCCCCGCTCCACCTCCCGGTCGGTGCCCGGCGGCGGCGCGGATTGCGAACAGCCTGCAGCCCCCGGAGCCGCACGCTCTAATCGCGTGTTGCAATTAAGCAGGAAACGAACGGGGCTTCTCTCCCCCTCTCTGTTTAATTTCCGAAGCAGCACAAGGCGTATGATAAAGTTGGGCTTTAGAGCCGGCTTTATCTACTGTCCGTATTCTAGATTTTAACGAATTAAAGGGCGTGTTGGTTTCTTTTCGCTTGTAAAACGTGCGTGTAACTTTCCGAGCCAGCAAAAAACGAGTTGCGAGTTAAACTTGGGCTACAGCGTAATTTGCTTTTGAAGAAAAGCAAAATTAATGGTGTTTTTAACAAGCCTGGCAAAGAAGCTTTGCAAAGCATCACTCAATTTCTTATCTCAGAGGTGGATATTCTTATTTCAACTCATCGCTTTAAGGACTTGAGTTTAGATTCTGCTGTGTCTCGATATCTTGAGGTTTTTGGTTATTTCAAGTTAGATGCAGTTGTCTATTTAAAAAATACATTCTCTTTTGCTAAAGGTTTTCAAAATGTATTTAAATATTTACTCATAGAATCTGACTCAATTGAGACTATCTCTGCTTGACAGATGTAACTTATGAAAGAATGGGTCTGGTGGCAGTTTGGTACTTAAAAATGCAGCCTCATTTTCTTGGTCAAATCAGGAGTGCTGTACAGCTCTTGTGGGAGAAGAAAGGTCTTTAGGTGTGTCAGTAATTTTAGTCTCTGATTAGAAAATAAGGATATTTCTGCCACATAAACTAAGATTATTTGAGAAGCCTCTTTTTGTGTTCCTATTTCTTGTATGCTTAAAGTTAACATGCAAATAATCCTTCAGGTTTTAGTTCTGTATGTGGTGATTATGAGGATCAATTAATGTTCCTGAGCTCGTTGTGTTTGGGATGAAGTTAATGAAAAAGGCAGTGATATGCTCTATTATCTCTGGATCCAGTAACTGCCAAGTGTCTCTATTTTCGTGGCTCTTGGGAAAATCTTGCTTCCACTGCAGTGGATGGGAAATTTCCCCTTGAGGACCAAGTTTCTGTGCTCAGTGTGAGGAGGCTCAGTACAGTCACTGACTGGGAGATGGCCACTGGGAAGAGTGGGAGCTTGGGACCTGGGTCGAGGAAGCCCCAATCTACAATCTACTGGGTTGTATCTCTTCAGGACTGGTTTGTTTTTGCAACAATCACAAGAACTGACCTCATGCTCTCATTTCCATTTGCTGTACTGGGATGAACGTGTTGAATTACCAGAAGATGTTCTGCTGATTTCAGAAGGTCATATGCTACAATATGAGAAAAATGTTACCCTTAGTGACACATTTCTGATCAGGATTTCTTCCCAAAAGGACACGTGCACTTTAAACGGCTGTCATTTCAAACATTACATGGTGCTTAAGAGCAGTGAAGTGTTAGAGACCCTCTTATTAGAAGTGCAAAGGGTTTATTTGGTCCAGGTAACTTCTTCAGAAAGCCAATGAGACTGTAAATGCTGAAGGAGGCCGTTCAGTGGGGAAATTAGATAGGCTTCTCTCTTAGTAGTATGGTGTGGGCTGAGGGTGAGGAACGTGCTGGGGTGACACAGGGTGACAAAGGCGCTGGCTCTGCTGCGAGCATTTAGGGATAAGGCTGTGGGAGACTGCCCGCAGAGCGGAGGCCAAGAATCGTGTGTGTTTTACTTTGGCTTGTTTGTGCCTCTGAAGATGGCACAGAGAGAAGGAAACAAGCCGTGTTCGCTCCGTATGCTCTCATAGAGGGAGTAAGATAAAAAGATGTCCCCTTCGCAGTGCTGCTGGGTTGAAAAGTGCAGCTGGCAGTAAAAAGGCAATGTTCTGGTTTCCAGTTTGGATGCAAACAGGTAAGATTATAATAATTCAAGAAATACCTCCTCTTCTGTTGCCTACAGCTGTGTTGGTGATAGAAGGGTATTAGTGTTATCATTTATTTGAAAAACATCAATTTTAGGGGGGTTAGGTAGACTGTTTTGTTACTTTTTTGTATACAGGTAGACTGTTTTGTTACTTCTATTAATTGGTCAAATACCAGGATAAATTGTATTAATACATTAAAATGCCAGAGCACTTTTTTAGCAAGCTATTTGAATATTTTTGCTCACTTTGGCTATTGGCGTAGAACACAGGATGGCTAAGGATTGGTTTCAAAAGCACATGAATTTTACTTCTGCTTTGTAAATGAAAATCGTGCGTCAGCTGCAGCGCACCCAGGAGGAGCCCCTCCTTTCCATGCACCCCGGTCAGTGGATCTCTCCGAAGCTTGGGAAGACTAAAGGGTTCTGTAAGTCATTTCCCGCCTTGTGTTTTTCTGAACATTAGGTAGAAATACGGTCTTATTTGTGCAGAATCGGGCATGGAAGCTTCCTTGACCTTTTCCTTCTAGCACACTTGGGGGACGCGGTGCAGGATCTGGCTTAAAAATGTTTTACTCGGGAAAGAGACCTGAGATTAAATATTAAGAGACCGCTAAGGCTGTAAGAAGCTGCTTGAGACTAGTATCATAAAGAAACCAGGTACCGATGGGTGGATGTTGGAGGCTTGAAAGTGGTACAAAGACTGGGATATTTCTCAACAGAAAAGAGAAGCGTTATATGGTGTGTCGTTGTTGTTATCTTCTCAAAAGGATGGTCCTGCCCAGCAGCCCATCAGGGACAGGAACATGTTATGCGCAACGAAATGTAAATAAATAGGCAGAGATGATCTCAAAATTAAACAGATGAGGGTTGGAGGACTGGCTGGACGGGTCCTGCTGGGCCGTCGCACGGCTCGGGCAGTACCGTTCTCCCGGAGCTGCAGTTTGGAGCTGCTCAGGGCTCTTCGCCGGCTGCTCGGGGTGTTGCATTGAGCCTTCTACACAGAAACCTGTGCTGATGCGATTTACCCAACAATCTATAGCAATGTCTGCATCCTCAGAGGAGTGGCCGCGCTCGGGAGACGTCCTGGTTTCTAAACCGATATATTTGTACCAGAATACACGCAGAATTGCCTGCTTTGAAGCAGCCGTGCAGGGGCTCTAACTCTTCTTTTCAAGACCTCCTGGCAGCCCCAGGGAAGGCAGGATGGCTGCAGAGTTTCCAAGCCACACCTCTCCCCTAACCTGGCACCTTTTTTTTTTTTCTTTTTTTGCTTAATCCTGGGGTTTTGACCAGTTCAGTGCTTTATCACCCAAATGGGGCAACCGCACAGGATTTCTGAATGCAATTAAAGTTGAATTCAATTATTACAGAATAATGGGGATTTCGTTGTCTTGCCCAAAGCTCAATTATTTGCACAATTACAAGGTAGAATTTGAGTAATTTAAGTATATTGTTGCAATATAAAATTAAAATCAATACTAGGGAGAATTTTGTTCATGTACCCTGTATTTACTGATGTTTCCCCATCATTAGTCGCAGTATAAATTGGTCTGTTTGCTTCTGTGGACCTCTCTTTTCCTGGTACGATAAAACGACAGAAAGACAAATTAAGAACAGTAACTATGGATTTCCTTGATCTTATTTGTGTATTTATTTAAAAAATGCAGATTTAGTAAATATTTGAACTTTTTGTTATTTAATTCTGTGACTGTTTATGACATGAAGCAACATTTTTTAGCTCAATTAAAAGACACTTAATGAAAAGCTTGCGTTCATGCTAAGTTTGCCTGAAAGGATAGGAGCTCTGATTTAATTTCAGGATAAGTTTCCTAAGTGCTAATAGCTTAACAACTTGTCTGCAGTCACGAGTTCCACCCTGAAGAGCTCAGGCCACTGCTGGATGGCTTGAATCATTAATAACCCCATCCTTAAGAGCATTGGTTCTTTTCTTGCTGCTCTTTGGTAATAGCTAGCTAAGAGTAATGGGCTCTACATGTGTAATGTAATTCTCAGACCCATCATTGAGAAATGGGAGCTGGATGCTTTCGTTTAGGAGACAACAAAATCAAACATTTAAAAAAGATTTGCTGGATAGTTCTCTTGGTGGTGGTTTTTGTTTTTTTTTTTTTTTTTCTTCTCTGAGTTTGCCTTTATTTAGTTGGAGGCATCGGGATCTCTGTTCATGCAGTTTTTTGGGTAGCCTCATCTGCTACTGGGCTGCTTTGCTGCAGCGTTAACAGGGCTTTACATTCTGACGTTGCAGAGACCACAAAAATGTTCCATATGCAGTGGTGGTAGAGATAGCTAATTATGGGGTAAATGTCACTGGTGGTTAACACCTCAGGGCCACCGCGGGTGTATTTCTGTTATGTAACTGCCAGGAATGAATTTTACCAGTCCTGGAGCTATTATTTTTTTTATGTTCAAAGATGATAAAAGATTTTTCTGGCATGTAAAAAAGAAAAAAAAAAAAGGCAGGAGGAAAGAAAGGAGGAAGGAAGCAGGGAGCTGTGAGACGGAAGGCTCGTATCAGTGAAATCTCAAGACAGCAAGGTATTGAGTAAAGAGTCAACTGGATGGGTCGGAGCTGTGCCTCCAGTTAGACTCACTGGGCTAAATTTGGGCGCTGGAGTGGGAGATCTAAGCACCTGCAGCTCATGTTGTCTTCAGAGCGGTCAGCACTTTTGCAAACCAGGCCACATATGTAGTCCTCTCAATTTTTTTTTTTAAATTCCTGATATGTGATCCCTGTCGCAATTTGTAAATGGAAACTTGACATGCGTTCCCACGAAAACCAAGTAGATCTTGTGAAGACAACAGGGTTTTCCCTTTGTATTGGGAAAGGAATGTAAAAATACCTTGTGCTTTGTGCTTTAGAGAAATTCACTTTGTACAGAGTCACTGCTGCTGTGCTGTGCTCATGGTGCAAAATGAGATGTTAAATCAAAAGTGTAAGTTATAATTTTTTGAAGATAGAAAATATTTAATCCCTTTTCTGGGTACGTGCCAGTGCTCAAGATATAAAGAAGTTATACAATGAAACATAACAATTATTTGGTATTTATTTCTTTGAGAATTTTTCAGTTTTGCTTTCAGTCAAGAAAATGGGAATTTATAAGATTATAATGGCTGTGGCATGGATGGTACTAAATGTTAAGCACCTCAGACTGCTTTTCTGTCTTTTGCAGATTCACAGGCGGGTATGGACCTAAGTAATTCTCAGGAACAGCCCATGGCTGCAGGTACTGTGCTCTTCAGCTTATGTTCTTTCACCCTCTCTTGAAAATTTTGTATTTAAATGGAGAAAAACATATGTATTGCAGCTTGGTTAGATTCCCAGCACATTGACTGGCACAGTCACAAATAAAGATGGACATTAAAGGCAAAAAGTAAGTTCTAGAATTGAAATAAAACCGTGGAAACTCAATATAATATTGGAAAATGATACTAAAGGAAATAAAAGACTGTGTAGTAGGAAAGGAAACGTTTTCAGAGGCAAGCTGGAAGTTTTGATTAGGGAAGCAAGAATAATGTGATTCTTTTTGTTGGCTGCTTTTCTGAAAATATGAAAACAAACCTCTGGTGTGAGTCAGACAAGTGTTTTACTTTCTTGTTAATCAAAAAATAAAACATTTTTTTCAGATGCAGTGTAGTATTTAGCTTGGGAAGGATTGGGGTTTTTACTGTACAGCTGTTAATAAGTTAAACAATTTTAACAGCAATTTCACAGGGTTACTGAACTTCAGAAATTCACAGGATTGTTGAAAGAAAACACTGTCAGTTTCTTCAACAAAATACTGATCTGAAACATACAGAAATATATGTAATATTGAGTTCATCTGGAGCATGGATTTTATGAAAGAGGCTTTATTTGAAAAACTTTGCCCAAATGAATTTCACTAGAGTTAAAAACTTTGGCTTTATTTCAGAGAAGAGAGGCTGGGATTTCTGGGCCGTGCTGCTGCCACAGCGAATACTTTCTGATAATGTTGATGTTCAAAAAGACGTGCGTGAAACAAGCAGAGAAGTGCAACTGGGTTCAAAGAGGTTTCTGATGGAACGTGCCTGAGCAGTTTCCTGGCCTGGGGCCAGAATGATTAATATTTTGCCCAAATGAACAAAGTAGAGCTGTGATTCCTCTTCCATGCTCTGAAGGGCTTGCTTGCTTACCTGCTGGCAGCAGTTGTCGGAATACATGTGATATAGAGAGTTACATATGCTGGATTTTATTCTTGTTTTGTTGTCATTTGGAATAGCCTAAAGAATAGTTAAATCTGAGCAAAAACTTGAGATTTAGTTAAAAGTCTGCACTGTGAGAGTTTGTAAAGGACTTTGGGAAGCAAATCTGTTCAACCAAATTGCAGCTAATCATCTATAGGGAGAACATTGTGAGCAATATTGGGAGTTTGCAGATACTTTGAGGGAATCACCTGGAAATATTCTTCAAGCATAAATAGTTAATTATTGGTTTGTTGTTTGGGTTTGTTTCTTCTTTTCAGAAGGACAGGAGGCTTTAACAGACTGTAATCTGAACAAATCCCAGGAGATGGAAAGTATGGATAATGGGGAAGATATGAAGGAACACAATCAGTCTAATGAAGAAGCAGGAGGTAAAGTGCAGATTGAATTCTGAAAAATAACAGTTATAATTTTGTCTTTTTATTCATCTGTTAATGCAATGAGAGTGATTAGAAGGTTTATTCTGGATCATGGCTCTGGTTTTCCCACAGAAAAAGTGTCAGTAAAAGAAATAACAGTACAATTAGTTGAGAGTATTTCAACGTGCTTTAAAGGAGGAGCAAGTGTTTTCCATCAGGGAACCTCATGTGCATTTTATAAAGGTCACTTTTACAGGATCTATGAAATATGGATAGCAAGAGAAAAAAGCACGTGCATATGGTGAGCTCTTTTAATGTGTGTTTGTCTTGTAGCATACAAATTCTTAAAAGTAGTCTGCATATGAAGAATGTGTGTGTTAGGACTGCACTTTTTATTGATGTTGTTCACCTACTCTGATATCTGAGAAATAACTTGGCAATTGTTTACTTTTTTTCAAAGAAAGGACAAATTACCTCAAATTCATAGGACAGCTCAGCCCTGTAGAACTTAAAACTGTAGCAGTAATCCTGTACTTTAAACTGTGAGTGAACAGAAGATTGGTCAGTTTACAATGTTTAAATTGAATAGTAAATACTTCCTATACAGCTCTGAAAGAAGACACAGGTACGAATAAAATATTAATACAAGGTATACTATTTTTTGTTTAAAAGTTCCTACATAAATGCATATTTCCATATCTTAAAAAAAAACAAACTACTAGGCCCTCTTCACTAAATAGATAAAAGCAGCAGCTCCTGGACTCAGCAGTTGTACAGGCCCTCAGAGTTCAGGATTTGTGTGTGTCTGTGACATAGATGCAGAGCAAGAGACTTTGAATTTCCTCCTTGGTGCCGAAGCTCATAAACTGAAATCACAGCATTAATAAACATTCCTGCCAGTGAGCTGAGCATGTTCATTTATGCCAGTTCTCAACCACAAACAGTGAAAAATGCTGCCTGGTAAAGGATGTGGTATATGTGTACTGGGGAAAAGACATACAGTATTTTACCAGTTTCACGTTGCCTTTCAAGTACTGCATGTCCATGGCAGTTCAGCAGTGTCAAGACAAATGATGTCTGTGGCTTTGGTTAGTAGTTTTGAGGTAGCGTTTACGTATCACATGAATCAAACAGATCACCAAAGAACTGCCTCTGGTTTGGTTGCCCAAGTAGCCTCGGTTGTTCCCTGTAACGTGAATGTAATTGCTTTATTTTGGACTAAAATGAAATGTTCAGAGATTAAACTTTTGCATTATTAAAGATTAAACCTTTTCTATTTATTAGCAAGAACAACATAAAACACTCAAGGGAGTGCTGCACTAGCAAAAGTCCATAAGGCGGGTGAAATTAATCTCGTTTAGGTGTCTCCAGCACTGGTGTCTAGAGCTGCGGTGGTACCTGGCCTTTCTTGACAGTCGGTGGAGAACGAGAACACAGATTTTCTGACCAAATTTGAGTGTCTGATTTAGGATGAGATGCCTCGTGTCCCCAGAGTAGCAGCTTCTCAGCAGAACTCTGTTTATAGTTGGCGGAGAGTAGCTTAGTACCTGCTGTGTAGAAGGTAGCTTGGGCAGGTGCTTACCTCTGCTTACCCTAAAAAGAGAAGTTTGATGTTTTTATTCACAGAACATGCAAGGCTGGAGCCTTTTCTACATCCAAGACATCTGATCTCTCTTTTAGATCCCAGAGTACTTAAAATACTCACTGCTGTATTCCAGCTCTTTGTCCATCCCTTACGCCATTTCCACTCGTGCCAGCTCACTTCTACCTCTGCTTTCCTGGTGGCCATTCCCTCTGCTCCTCGTCACTGAGCTGTGGATACAGGAAGCCAGGGCAGGGTTTCTTTTGCAAACCCCTCAATATTGACCGTACAAGAGGAATTGCTCTAACTCCTCCCCACCAGAAGCCCTGTCTATTCCACTGGCACGCACAGCGTCATGGCATCAAGCGAGTCTTTTTTCCATTCCTTGACTGTGCCCTTCAGCTTCAGTACCATTTCTCAGGCTCTTTTCCATACATTTATGTCAGGTACAACTTAAACACTTGTGAGAGAATATTTATATTGATACTCTTATATACCATGAATTTTTTATATTGTTGCTGATCTCCTAAAGTCTCTTTACAATTTGTTCAGGAATGCAGATACTGAAAATTCACATCTCAAAGAGAAGGCTATAACTATCAATAAGACGCCAGGTCTTTAATAGACTCCCTTACCGTTAGAGCATTTGTTCATCATAAAGTGAGTATGAACCTACTCAGTACCACCGAGCTCTATTTGGTTCTCGCTATAGGAATGAAGAGGTGATTGTTAGGAGAAAGCTGTTTGAAATGCACAAAAAAGATAGCGACAGTACCTCGGTGTAAAATGGCACAAAATGAAATATATATGTTGTGTTTACTTCACCGCTTCACATAAAGTTCTCTACAGTCATTCTGATACCGGAAGCATAATAAGTCTTAAATATTTAATCATGCTGCGCTAGAACTTTAGACTGTGCCTTCATCAGTAGGTGCATTTAAATTTCTTCCTAACAGAGCTAGTTCAGTTGTTGTTGCATACTAAAATTCAGAAATAACCTTAGCTTTCATGTCATGCCTGCTGTATAAATTACAGATCAACAGTAGCGGCGACGTTAGTCACTGAGCAGGCCTTGTGGGTCAGTAACTATCTGTCTGTCTTCTAGATAAATGAAACCACATTCTGACAGTGCTGCCTTGGTGGGAGTATTATCATTCAGGGATCACTAACCCTGGTAAAAATGAATATATAGTATTCTCCAGAATCGGAGAATAGAAATATCGCCAGTAGCGGTGATGGCTCTTGAGAAATGGATTATGCCCTGCCAACACCTGAAAAGTCTGTCCATTTAAAAAAAAAAAGCTGTATTTGGCACTTCTCTAGGTGTGATCACTAATACCCTCATTGCATGTCAAATCTAAAGAGAAATAATGAAAAATGTTTGTGTGGTCCTCATAAATGTCAATGGTGATATTCGTGATCCACCCCTTTTGTGAGTGAGCGATTCCACTTCAGCATCTTCACAGCTCAGCGTTGGTGACGGTCTGCAGCACAGAAGTCGTGCCTTTTATTTTTTAATCCTGAAGCCCTGTGTGATCCATGCCCACGGGGTTTGTTCCATCTGCTGAAGGCCATCATAAGAACATGAGGCCACTGACTCATAGAGTGAGATGAAGCCTTTGATACCCTGCTTTCCACTGCCTTAGTATGTCTGTAGCGTGTTTTTCTTCAGTACAATTATGTCTGGTTTTTCCATGTTTCGTCAAGCATTGATAGTAAGTAGTGATCTTCCAGTGACTTGGACTGTATGTTTTTGTGACTCTTGCGTGATGGATGGGTGACGCTCTAAATACACCATAGGGACTTATCACGAGACTTTGAGCAGAAGTTGGAGCCTGGTCATATCTAGATGTTGTCCAACTCTGGTTTGGAGCCATTTATGCTCAATCTGCAGAAAGTGGTACCGTGACCCTTTCAAAGGCTGCAGAAACTTCATAAAGGCACTAAAGAAACTAGCGTATAGGGCTGAAACGCCATCACAACTGGTCCTCTTTTCGGTATTAAAAAAAAAATCCACTTTTTCAGCAAACAATTCCATATTTGTCCTTCTCTGAAAAATGCCAACGCTCTGGTGGACGTGTTGGTCCCTCCGTCTGTGTCGTAACCAATGGAGGTGAGATGCCACTCCACGAAAAAGATCCATGTCCTATTATAGACCCCTTTTAAAGGGGTTTCAACTATGATGATTGCTAAGTGTAGGACAAACAACCAGGCAGAAGGCGAGAGTAATATGTTCATTAAAAGCTTGATGGAGAACAAGAGAGAAAAAAAATTAAAAAGAAAGAAAAAAGCCCCTTTTTTTTTTGCCTCAAGGGAATGGAGACTGCATGCTGTGGTGCACATGGTGTACGCTTGCCTGCAACCATAAAAATACGCCGTTCCCATGGTGCTTCCTGTATCTCGTCTAAAAAGAGACGAGCAATGAGGCAGACAGGGGAGGAGGCACTTAATTTCCCTCCTTTCTTTATGCGCCCCCAACACTGTTACTTTTGGTGGCCAAAGCTGAAGCGTCCTTAATGTAAAAAGTAAATAAATAAATTTTAAAAAGCCACGTTCTTTCCTAAGGGAGTCACAGTCAAGCACAAGCGTTTAATTATGTCTTAATTCCCTCATCTGTTGAGGCAGACAACTTTTTGGGTGTTATGAATGTTAGCGAGCTTTCATGGTTGTGAAATAAAAAGAAATAGAAGCCACATTTGCGGTTTATGGATGCTAATTGCTGCTGCGTTTAGGTGTGTGAAAGGGGGCGGTTAAAAGGCTGGAGTGAGACAGGAGAGGATGACAAACCCTCGCTTCGGCGCGCACTGAGGTTCCAGTGGTGCTGCTCGCACACGCACTTATCTGCTCGAAAAGGAAGTGCCGTTTTTTATCAGAATATTACATCTCCCAAGCCCAGATCGAGCCCTGCCGCTCATGGGACTCAGGGGTTATCTCACAACATCAGCAGCGCCGGTGCTGCACAACTTCACTGAACGGGGGATTTCTGTAAATGTTCAAACCAGGCAAGGAGTCTGTGGGGCTTAACTGTGTCAGGTCTCTTTGCTTGGGTGGCTCCGCATGAACCGAAAGTCGCATCTTGAGTGTTATCAACAAAAGATCCTCTTGACTGTGTTTTTTGCCGGGGCGCTGTGGTGTCAGCGGCAGGAATGCTGCCAAGCACGTTCGGTGACATCAACAGCAGCCACTTGTGTCACCTCAGCCTGTAAATGATTGACATCACCTCGGACTATCCTGCGGGGTGGGTAGCCCAGGGCTGACACCCAAACTTGGGTATTCCGATTGCACTTTTCTGATGATTTCAAGGCAGCTAATTCTTACTCTAATTAAGCCATTATAGTTAGCAGCAAACAGAACTTGCTTTGGAGATGCCCTGGCTGTCGGTGTAAGCTGTCAGAGCAGACAAGGTCTGGAAGGAGAGTGGCTGCAGAGTTACTCAATAGACGATGGGCTCCTTTCTGTAACTTTTAAAACTGCTTTTTTCTTCAGTTGTTCTACAGTGGGCATCTCGGATTCATACAAAAGAACTCCTTGAAATTAAAGGTGGGAGAAATACGTATTCCTTTGGCATCGAAATAAAATGCAGTCCGGGGCAGATGAGTAGTGGTGTGTTCCCTTCCTCCCCTCTCCCCTCCCCCCCCAGCAGGAAATAAGTGAAAATGAAGAAAACAGCCCTAGGAACTCAAATCACATGTCATTGTAGAAAATAATCCCTTTTTGGAAGTATGGGTTGGTGGAAAATAAATCAGTTAATTAGGATGACTCACATTTTGCCCCCAAACCAGGCTATTCACGTGGCACAAAATGTGTGAGTTCAAGGGGCAGGTTTGCTACTGCTTGTGCTGCTGGAAAGGTATCGGTAAGGAGAAATAAATCCCTAAGAGTCCAAACTTTGCTAAAATGCAGCAAATAGTTCCATGAGCGTTGGAATCGAGGAAGCTGGGTTTCCAGCGGGGTTGTGTCTTGTTGCTGGCACGCGCTTCTATACAAGACCAGGCTAAAAGTCAAACGCAAGTGTTTACTTATAAAAACCTCTATTAGGAGGGAATGTACTTGTAATCTAAAATCCAAGTCTCCGAATCTGGATTCCAGTAGTATTTACTACTGGAATTTTTTTTCAATAGACAAATCAAATCAATACACTCAGTTTTGGGAAGATGTGTTCAAGGATTTTGAGCAACATCTTAACCAAGCTCCCGTCTCCAGTTTATAGGCGTTAAAATTCCATTGTTGTTTATCACATGTTTCCCTATCCTTCGTTATTATATTTTTCTCATCTAAAACATAGTGGTATATTGCATTGTAAGGAAGACTTTTGGGAGAGGAGTTAAAAAAGGCTAAATGAAACGACTTTCAACTTCTCGGATGTGAAGTTGATTTGAAAAAGCAGTTGACCAGAGCCCATCATGCCTGAGTGGTCGTATTAGTAATAGGTCCCTTGATATAACTGAGGAAGGCGATTATCTGAATTTAACATGTGGCCTTTTTCAGTCTGACTGTTAGGTCCAGATGTTCTCTGATTAACTGTCTAATTGAAGTCTGATTTAACGGTTGTGATTGTATCTGGCTTTCTGGACTTCAGGAATTGTAATTTTAGAAATGTTTTCTATGAGTGATGTGACTTTAACAGAAGGGAAGAACTCGTAGTTTCATCTTTTTCTTTTTTTTTTAAGAGGGTGACTTTAAAGGTATTAAGATTTTAAAGGATCGTGTTAACAAGTGTCATAAATGAAACAAAATTCATCTGGGACAGGCTTTGGGAAACCTGGGGACTGTAACCCCAGAGATGTGGGATGGATCAGATGTTCCCTGGGATCTGCTGTGCTCCTGTGCAGCGCTGGGGGTATAGGCAGGTGAGGAAAAATGGCAACCTATTGACATATTATTTAATTTAAAAAGATGAAAATAAAATCCTGCGATAGTTTTAGCATAGCACTAACCATAGGTTCATAGCTCCCAGTCATATTGGCTCAGGTAATAACATTCTGCTTCCCAAAATTCTGTTTGTTGTGTCAGTTAAATGCATTATTCTTCATTTCCTTCCCTGAGCCATGGCCCGGTGCCACCCAGCGCTGCTGTGCGCTTGTCCTGTTTCACTCCAGCTTTGGCAGCACTCGGGTTTGGATTACACTTTTCCTTTATCACTGTTTCTGTTAGTATGATGTTATCATATTTTGGAAACGTTTTGAACGAAAATCCTAAAAAAACCCACTAGATTATTATTAGGCAGAAATTGGTGATAGATGGGAAATACCAGCATGAAATTATATATTTCTACAGGAATGTGCATCTTTATAAGAAAAATCCTACTGTTTGAATAAGATGCTTTAAGAACCAGTTACATAAATTCTGGCTCACATGAGCTTGGAGATGATGTGTGTTGCTTGATTATTTTTTTGATGTTGTTGTAATTAATTGTACAACTAGATAAATTATACTGTGTTTTAATGATAGAAAGACACTGGTATTAATGAAGTAGAAAATACACATCCGAGTGCTTGGAAAATGATGCCTGGTTTGGTGGTGGTGTTTTTTTTTTTTCCTTTCCAATTCTCAGTGCTACATTTCAATTTGATTTGTTTCTATTTTTGTTTCAAGTCACAATAAAAACAAGGAAACTCATTACCATAGAGCATACACTCCACAAAGGGGAATTATGAAAGTTTCTCTCCTATTTTTAGACGTGAAATTTCCACCAGGTGCATAGTGCACTGGTTCATTTAGGAATTACCACTCGAGTATGCTTTATAGAGTGTCTGAACAAAAAGAGATGCTTGGGGTTTGTACAAAAATGGATAGTGAACGATGGGACTCAGAAAATACTGGAAAGCACAAAGATAATATAAAAACAAAACCCATATGTCCAAGTAATAATTTTTAATAAGTCAAAGGAAGTGAAATCTATGGATTTCCAGTGAGTTGTAGAATGAAAGCCCTGAGTGCGGCTCTTGGGGTTTTGGGAGCAGAAGAGCCTGCTTTGGCCTGTAGTGACACAAAAAGGGACCTCGGCTGTGGGGACACCTGAGTGGGACCACTCCGGCAGCGTTCGTGCTGTCCGAGGGAGCGTCTCCCTTACTGGGTTCCTGGTGCTGCCCCTGCTCCCTGGCAGGGAGCTGATCCGCTCCTGGTGGCTGCTGCTTCCTTTGTTGGCAAACAATGGTCTCACAAAAGCATCGCTGCTGCTGTAAAAGAGTGAGATGTCGCTGGAGTCAGTGGAGGAAACAAAGCCCAATTGGGCCAAAAAGGCTTGAGCTCCTTTCCCTTCTCTGGAACTAAATTCTTCAGTGGTGGACAAGGCAGAGAGGGAGAAAAGTTGTTTTATGTCTGACTGTTGCCTCCATTAAGAAAAAAAATATCTCATGTTGCTATTGTATCACTTCATATTTTATAAGTACATAAATTTATGCCATGTGTAATTGTTTTCTGCTTGTAATTTAAGGAAAAAAAAGCTTAGATACAGCATTGATTTTTTTTTTTTCCAGCTTACAGTTGTGCTGGGATGTACTGCAAACCTCACTTTATTCAGTAAGGGATAGGGGTGGTGTTGCTTGGTGACATCTCTTCCCCTAGGTGACATCTCTTCCCCCATAGTGCGTTAATTCCATTGCAGAGGTGTTTTTCGTAAACACGCGGGATTCTGCCTTTAATTTGGAAACTCCGCAGACTTTTTCAGTTTCCCCACGTACACCTGGGCTCTTTCAGACTGGTTTAAGTAAAGGAATCTCGCCTTCTGGGAGGGGACCAACTCCACTCTGTGTACGCTAGGTTTTGGGTTTATACTGCTATTTCTGGGGGCAATTTGTGGAGATAACGGCGATGAATCATCCGTTAATACCTGTCACATCCAGGTAGTCACAAGAATCCTTCAATATGCACATGTATAGACTCCCTTCTTGTTCTTCAGCATCTGAATCCTATTAACAGCTGTCAAAACCTGGTAAACTATTTATATGCTTTCCCAATTTGTTTAATTGGATAGTTAGGAAATGGCATACAAGAAAAGCTTTTCTTTTTTCTTTTTTTTTTTTTTTTTTTTCCTTTAGTCTGGCTGAACATCTGTAGCATTAGGGGCTCATTATCTCTGAATTGGCATAGCAAATCAGCAGCATCATTAAAATGCCACATTAAGATGATTAAGTTTCTTTGTTATCCAGTTGACTTTTTGCATGTGCTGAGGATTTCATGATTATGACCCCACTCCTTGTAAAACACTTGAGCAACATCACCCTTTTGTGCCGTTGTCTTTAATAGCTTCTGTTTTTCATTCTTTGTGCTTTTCATAACACTGCTGGCAAACTTTGCTTAACAACAGGACAAAACTTACAGTCTTTTCTCTATATTTGATGCCAAGGTCTTGGATTAAATATAGTAGTCGGGGGGTTTTCCTTCTGAGACTTCCTCCTAGAGACAATAGCTACAATAACACTCTGTGTTGTCCTAATTGTTTGCTGCTATTGACTTCTCTTTTATTCATGCGTTTTATAGAACATCTACAAACACTGTTCATGCGGTGACTCAGTCTGAAGTTGCCACCACAGCTTTATTTTGGATTTTTTCCAGAACCCATTGTTTTTACAGTGTTTCAGGTGAAACAAAAATATTACTCTGGAGTATGTCTTTCATCTTGTAATCATCTCCCCAGGAAATGAAACCATGTGCATCAGCCTTAACGCATCACACTGGTACTTTGTTGTGTAAAATCTACATTATTTTTTTTCTGCAGCGTATATTACCTTCGTGAACTGCCTCAAGAAAAATAGTTCCTTGTCTTGGACACCGTGAATGTTTTTTTCCTCTTGCAACCTCTTTGCTTTCCTAAGCACTTCTTTTTTCAACTGGGGCAACTTTGTTAGTGTTGTTGGGATAACTGTTTTTCCTCAGCTAAATTTCCCTTTTTTTTTTTTCACTTGAAGTTACCACCACCTTCCTCTTGGTTAAGTTGGACCAGTCTGGAAATTCCTTAATCTCATTACAATGTGTTGATATGATTTTTTAAGTAACAGATACAAACCTTTCCACGCAGCTGCCAATCTCCTGATCTCATAGTATTCCCTGTGCGTGTCAGTACACAGAGCAAAAGTCAGGGCTGAAAAAGGAATTTGGTTGCTTCAGGACCTCAGCAACTATCTGGTTAATTTTAGGGTGGCCTGTGCTGGGCTGTCTTCTCCTCAGACTCTGGGTGGCTGTCAGGAAGGCAGAGGAGACTCTATGAACAATAAGGGGTGTGTTAGGACAGAAAAATTCCAACCCTTCTAACATCTATTTGGTTAAAAAAAGCCTCTTCCCTTCTGCTGTCTGTTGTCATCAGAGGGTGAACTTTTCCGTTGAGGTTCCTCAAATGCCCACGTGCAGACGGAAAGTATTTGGTGGGATGTCACTGGAGCAGGGGTGGTGTTTGCTGGGGGAAGGCAGTGGTGGAAAAGCCATGACCAGAACTCAGGTATGTCCTTCTCCACACAAGCATTGTGAGCAGTCAGCGTGCGATATGGAAAATGCAGAGGTCGTTATTTTCCTCAGTGGAACCACGGGATGGCTTGCCCAGTTCGTGGCAGTCGGCAAGTGCTTTCCATGGGGAACTCAGAGCAGCCTTCATGCTGTGCTGCGCTGGCACAACTCTGTAAAAAAAGAGTGAAAAGCTGTGAGCCATGAACTTGTGGTGAGAAACAGTAGAAAACGGTAGAGAAGCCGTCTCAGTTGGAGGTTACGACCAGCCCTCCGCTGCGAGGCGACTGCATTTGATGCAGACGAAAAGGTGAGACGTTGAGTAGAAAGTGGGAATTGAAATTGTTTCTGAAAGTACCAACAAGGTGCAGCTGCAAAGTGTACTTCCTTCTACCATGCTCTGCAAATTATTTTGGAACTGCCTCCTTTTGAGAGGGAAAACAAGCATCCAACCATCCAAAAACCCCTTTTTTTCTGGGAAAAGAGATTCTATTGAAAGCCGCTTTCAGCAACTGGCAATATTTTTTCCTTAGAGTGATGAAACGGATGCATAAACAAATTTTGAAGGATTCTTGATAGCAGGATCATGCTCGCACCCTCAGGCATGAGGCTGGCAGCAGAAGGTACCTGCGGAGGAAACCCCGTTTTGGTGGAAGGAAGACTCCCCGGGCTGGGAAGCAGAGCTGGTTCTGCAGAAGGTGCAGAGAAAAACGGCCCATTTGGGAACCTCCGAGTTTTCCACGCTACCGTGGATTCTTGCACAGGATGAAGAAATTATCACCCACCTGTTTCTTCCACCTCCCTTCAACCCAAAGGGAGATGGATCGGCTGGGCTTAGTGCAAGCATTTAGAGTAGAGGAGTGATTTTTATCGCTAAAATATAGTTGAAAATTTGGATTTCATGAAAGTGTCGGTCGCCAGATCTGTATTTTTCAGTGTTGCTTTTATGTTGCTACCTCATTTTCGCTGTCACCCATTGTTTGTTCTTGGCATTTGATGTGGTTTATTACTCAGAACCAGAACTAATACATATTCAGCAGTCCGTGTTCTGTACTTTGGAGAAAGGACAAGTGATTAAGTGCCATATTTAACTGTCTAACCCTCAGTTTGAGAGAGGAGCAGGTGGCCATAAGAACAATGCTTTCAAACAGGAAACTATGTATTTTATCTCTTTAGTGCTTTTCTTCACTTGGTAGCTTGAGGCATAACTCGAGTTTCGGCCATGGCCTGGCTCCTGTCTAGGTGGAAAGTCGGCTTTGAGCAGAAGGAAAAGCTTGTCCTGTCAATTAGTAAGGATTTGAATGCGAGTGCTCATAATACTGGAGTTAATAGCGGAAAGGAAATTCCACAACATAAGTTGGGAATCATCAGCTGTTTATATAGTGTGACCAATTTGCTTATATTTTTACATGGGAGCATTATTGTTAGTAAATTATTAGCTACTTGTTACATTCTCCTCCTGCCAAGAAATTGCATTCGTTTCAGGCAATGTCTTTGGTTTTCTTTGGACACGGCTCCAGGTGCAGGGACCTGTTCAAAGGCCATGGATGCTGGTCTTCATGAGTCCAGGTTCTTTGTCACATGCTCCCAATGTGACTTCAGACAAAGCTTTTAAAGTTTCTGGGATACATTTATTTATTGGGAACTCTTTACCCTGCCTCTGCTGGTTTTACATAGTAATGGTATGATTCAGGTGTCAAGATTATGGGATGCTCCTCACACATTTGAGATCTTTGGCTAACAATTGCAATTTGCAAGTGAAAATTAGAATTATTGATCAGGTTTAACTGATGAGAATCAATACCACGGGAGCACTGGAAAGTCTTATTCTGGATCAGACATATTTCTTAGGCATGTTTCAAGCACCAGACGTTCCACAGGAAGATATAAGTATCCTTTTTTAATTTGTGTCTTTCTCTATTTCCTGTTCACAGGAACAGCCCGAGACACTAATTTCTATAGGCTAATTGTGGGTTGTGGGAATAAATATTTTCTTTTGAATCCTGACTAGTACCCTGTGATCGCAGGAGAAGTTTGTACTGTATTATACTTTTATAATCTGTAGAAGGAAATTATCCATCGAGGGTAATTAATGGGCAGGTCAATATTTTTAAAGGTTATCTGGCTGTGAGTATCATTAAGTGTACATAACCCACCATGATTCACGTCTCAACTGCATTTCTTCATCTTTGGGTGTTCAAGTAAAGCTTTTCGGAAGATTGATAATGTAATTTTATGTAATTTTTGGTGAGTTTTTTCTAAGAAACTTCATTGTGCCGAGGATGAGCATTTTTTCACTTTTGTGCTTTGTTTTACCTGCAGATGATGTGGTTAAAGTGAAAGGTGAATACAGTGAGAGAGAGGAGAATGCTTTAAATTCAGAGCCTATGGAAAACCCAGAAGAAAATGAAATGCCTTACACCTATCCCAGAGAATATAACGAATATGAAAGCATTAAACTGGAAAGACATTCTGGTTCATATGACAACGTCAGGCCAGCTAGTGGAAAAATGAATTGTGATATCTGTGGATTAGCCTGCATTAGCCTCAATGTCTTGATGGTTCATAAGCGTAGCCACACTGGTAAATATCCCTCTATTATTTTTGTAAGAGCTGAATATTGAAAGGATAATAATTTCTAACCTAGACTACTTATTTTTAAAAAAGATACCAAAATCAGGATTTCCTTGTTCAGTCCATGATGCCACATGGGATCCCTAGCAAGTTACTCACATTTCTGTGCCTCACTTTACCCATCTTTCTTCTTACCAGGATTGAATGTTAGAAAAAGCATGTTTGTGAGGCATTTTAAGAATTTTGGATGAAAGGCACTATGTAATTTAAGTATTTCAGGCACAAAACACAAGTTAGATTGGTTTTGTGCTGCCATTTCCAGTCGGTATATGTATTTCTCTTTGTGCTGTACTTTAGCAACAAACAAATGAGCATCTTGGCTTTTGACCTGCAGTAAGATAAGACCTTTTTTTTTTTTTTTTTCTTTGTCTAAAAATTGCTAGCTTGTTGGAATCAGCCTCCTGCAGAACACTTATTTCCATGGAAAAACTGTACAGCATTTTCAGTAGTCGTACATCTGTTACAAGATGCTCTGACACCAGAGCTGCGTGTAACTCCCACTGAAGTCAACGGAAGGGCTGTGTGTGTTGCTATAGAAAGAAATTGATCCAGTACCTCATTCTTTCCCCTTCCAAAAAGGAAAGGGTGTGAGGATACCATGATACCCACGTAACCATTAAATGTCCTTTTTTGTATGTCATTTTAAGGTGAACGGCCATTCCAGTGTAATCAGTGCGGAGCTTCCTTTACTCAGAAGGGTAACCTCCTCCGCCACATTAAACTACATACAGGGGAAAAACCTTTTAAATGTCATCTTTGCAGTTATGCCTGCCAAAGGAGGGATGCGCTAACAGGTCACTTAAGGACACATTCTGGTAAGTGACTTCAAAGACACTTCATGTGTTTTACTTGTGTGTCACTAGGACACTGGGCGTGGAAAGCACAGAGTCAGTCAGCAAAGTTTGCTCAGCCGCTCTGGTTTGGAAAAATCGCCGGATCGCTCTGCCCCCTCTGCTGATGGAACCGTCTCGGGACGCGGCTCCGCGCCTGGTGCCGAAAGAGGGCACGGGGAGACCCTCTGTCACAGCTGTGTGCTGTGAGAAACCGCCAGCCTCCACGCCTGCTCGCACTAAAGAACTCCTTGGTGTTTTCCAATGAGGAGCGAGGCTATGCCAGCAAGCTCTGAGTTTGAGGAGCAGCACAAAGATGTGCTTGGCTGGGACTTCCTTCCAATCCTGTCCCGAGCTGTGGGATAGCTCTGGGAGCACAATCCAGGACAGCAGGACTCTATGGCCAGTTAACGCCTCGCTATTGCATAGTGCCGTTCATCTGAAGGTCTTAACATGCCCAACACACGCCAGTGGTTTTTCACAAGACTGGTAGGGTGTTCTGTCCATTTTACAGATGGGAGAAGTGGAGGCACAGAGCTGAGGTGACTTGAATAACAAGCCAGGCATAAATTGATTAGTCTTAGTTTCCCCAGTTCTGCAGGAGCCAGGGTGTGCTTACTCTTTGATTTGTGTCTATCCTGTGTTATACAGGGGCCTAGAAAGAAAACGTGTGTTCTCAATGACAGATGGTATCTCTGCACTGCGCTTTACAGGAAAAAAAAAGAAGTTCAACCTCTCAAAGAACTAAAGTTAAAAATGAGATTGTCTGACAGGGATAAATGAGATACTGATTTAATCAAGACGCAGCACAGTGGTGGTGACTGTCCCCCCACCAGCACAATGCTAAAAACATCATGCTTCAAACACATCGTGTGGTTATTGTGACTGAAGTTTTCAAGAGCTGGCTTATTAAATAGTATAAAGAAAATCTCTTCAAGTGAATCACATAATAAGTGAGCAATTGCATTAGCAGCAGGGAGTACGGTCTTTTTGCACAGCATACAATGCAACACTAGTTGTATTTGTGCCATAGAGGGATGGTATTTTGCCTGGGTGTGTTAGAGGATGTCTGTTCCCAAAAGAGTTACGAGATAATTTAGGAAGTGCTTCCAGTCCTTGTGTCTGAGGCTCTGGGGGAGGCTGCGTGGGTATCTTGAGTTTCAAATAGATTTGTTTTAGCTTAAATGAATTAGGAACATAATTTGCCTTATAATAAATGCCTTTAGAAATGAAATGAACCTCGCACATGGTTTTGGTTTGGTTTAACAGCATCAGTTTTGTGAAATTGTGGAAAAGTCCTGCATAGCCAGGGCCTAGGTGAGGCAGTTAGGACAGTCACAGTCCTGGTTTAGCAGCGGTGGAGTTGGTCCTCCCCAGAGAAGTTGTCAGCCAGAGCCGGGCTCTGGGAACCCGAGCTCCTGGGGACAGCATTTAATTGTTAGTCCTCTTCTTTTCTGGGGCAGAGCTTGGGGCTGAAGAGGGCCCTACGGGAACTCTGCGTGTCCAGGGGGTTTCACCCTTACGTAGCCCTCATTTTGTGATGATGACACTGCTCATCAACTTAACAGAAATTTAAAGCATTCTCCGTGAGCTGAGCATATGCTATTAGTAACTGTGTACTTGAATGGCAGGGAGACAGTGTTCTAGTCGTCTCTCGTGGTTATTTTAATGTTGCTCTCTTATTTTTCTAGTGGAGAAGCCGTACAAATGTGAGTTTTGCGGAAGGAGCTACAAGCAGAGGAGCTCGTTAGAGGAGCACAAGGAGCGGTGCCGCACTTATTTGCAGAATGCGGGCATGTGCGATGCTGGTGAGTTTATAACGTTACAGTGGTTTGGGGTTTTTTTGGTACATTTCAGTTCTTAAAAAAGGGCATCTGGTAAGCTGTTAATTCACAGCCTGAGAACAGTTTTTACTGCAATCATTTTCAATAACCTGAGGGGTTGTAACATTTTATAAAAGGGTCTGGTTTAATGCATCCCTCAGGCAACTAGTTAAAGAATGCTTTTATTTTAATCACTTTTTTATTTCACAGTTACTTTGAATAAAACCTCTAAAATACCTTGTACACAGCATTTCTGTAGGTGACACTTGCAGTAAGTTAGATTACTCCTACATTAATGCGATTATGTGGCTTATTTTATTGGATGCCCATGGTTGTTGACAGCAGTTGTTCACGTGTCTCAGTCCGATTGACGCTTCCTTTTCTTTAGAATAAGATCTGTTGGTCAGAATCAGTTAGAATTTGCAGAAGTTTTAGTGGCATAGATCTAGGGCATGGAAATGGGGTGATATCCTGGAGATCACTGACCGATCAGCTTAGGGAGGGAGTGAGAGGTGAGGGAGTTATTTGAGTACAGAGCTGTCTTTGAAAAAGGGTGAAGGTAAAATGGATCAAAACACAGTTTTCCTTATTTTCTTTTTCGCAGTCTCAGTGCTGCAGTCCTGAAAATACTTTAGTGAAAAAATAACGGCCATAATCTTTTAGCCAGCTTCACCTGAGTATTTCCATTCCTAAAATGAACTTGTGTGATATAAGTCCCACAAGATGCCAGTAACTCAGGAAAGAGTTACTTTTCCCATTCAGAGTCAGGGAGTGGTTTTGGCCTCCCAAAGATTGCAGGACTGATCTGTAGCAGAGCTGAGGCTACAATTGCAGAATTCAGGTTCTATGCAGCCCTAAGACAAAGAAACAAAAATAACTTTAAGGAATCAAGCTTCCTACTTTTGATTGTGAATTTAAAATAGAATTTTCTTTACAAGGAAAGGTTAGACTGGGTTTTCAGGGAAGAAAACTAAAATGTAAAAATATCCTTAGAGAGCTCACAAGGCCCTTTAATAATTTTTTTTAAAATAATGCATTTATTATATGATTATCAAGCAAAGATTCTGCAGGTGTCCTCACAAGCTGGGCCTGAAAACGAGTGTGAAGACTCATTGATATTTGATGATGGTAATGTAGGTACAAGAGTTTTTATCCCATGCAGAGTAAATCGGTGGGTGGATCAGGCTTTATGACACATATACACAAAAACCGCCATAAAACCCCAAAGATTTAACGAAGTTAGCCCACAAAAAACTATAAAACTCTATCTTCTTTTCAGCAAATGACATTTTTTTTAGAGCATTAATAAAAGTAAATGGTTATCAGAATGTCAGCAGGTTTTGGTTTTCATGAGAACCCATACATACTGTAACTGTGGTTTTATGTCACAGTACGTACTCCCATGATGGCAATCGCTCCAAGATGTCCACCATGTGAAATTGGAAAACATGAGACCTACTATAGATTTCTGCTTTTAAAGGATTCTCATGGTTTATATTCTTTTCAGAATAGCAACAATTTACTTATCCCAAATCTGCTGTGAGCACTCACAGCAGTGGTACTGTCTGCCTTAAATTGGTCACAGAGGAAATGTGAATTTCCAGTACGACATGATGTGGCCACACCCTATGCCTTTAAGACCTTCACACTTTTAAAAATATTGCAATGTTTTTAGAGGAGTAGTAAGTTTTATGAAAAACAGGAACCCCAGTCTTGCTGAGGCATTTCCATTCGATTCTCTGGCATCAGCACTATGCTAGATGACAGAAGCAGTGGGAGGGAAGGCTGGAAAGGGCCTCAGGAGCTCATTTACTGCATTTGACTTGGGTTTTTTTCCCCTAAGTGTAGCATTTTGCACTTGTGTTTAGCCAACGTCGTTTTTTTGATTTCTGACCATTTTCCTACTTATCCGCATCATGTTGAAATTTGGTGCTTTTCCGAAGTCCTTGCAGCCTTCTCACGTGGAGCCATCCTTCAGCGCAAGTACGCTCTACATCCCATCATCCAATCATTAATTAAACGATTGAAACCCATTCTAGTTACTTTTTAGTAGGAGGTTTGCATGTTCCAAATGTAGCAGTGTGGAAATATCTCTGAAAGAGAGGTTTTAGGTAACCCTCTTGCCAGAGCGTTGCTCGGTCCCTGATAACAATCTCTGGTCACATTGTTCTCATTGCACAATAAGCCACCTCTCTGTTCCACTCTCCATTATTTAGTGACCACATAGAGATGCTACAGGAAGCAATGCCTCTAATTTGAGCTCAGCTTTGTACTTGAGGGTTTTGTTAACAATGCCCGCATGTTCTAAAAATTATACTCACATTTACGGTGTGACAGAAACCACATTATGGAAACAGTTCAGTACAGGCTGAATGATGGTGCGTCCGTGCTCTGGGTTGGGAGAATATCCGCTCTCTGCACCTCTACAGAGTGACGTGGTGGCCAGGTGACAGCACTGTTTTAGAGAGGCGGCTCGTCAGCCAGCGATGCCGAGAAAACCTTAGTCGTTCAGAATGGATGAATCACATTTGCACAAAAACTTCTCTCCTGGAAGTGTTTTATAAACATAAGACCTGTGCACACCGCTGAGGAAGGCAACTGACCTGGGAAGCGCCCCAGAGACAGGAGGAGGGGACCAGGGAAGGCCGTGGTCAGTGTTGGCTACGCAGGAGGAGGTGACCCAACTTCAACAGTGGTTGGGACGTTGGAGCTGAACCCCATCCCACCACTGCGTGAAACACCTCGGTTGGGAGCTTGCCTTCCCGTGTAATTCCAGAGGCAAATGCAAGACACTGCTCAGATCCGAAGCGAAGGGAAGAGGGTGATTTATTTGCTCTGCAGAGTGTCTTTCAGCACCTTGAGAGTTTCAGCTCTTTTCTGGCCACGCAGCTGAGCCATCGGGAGTATTTAACTCGCAGGATCTCACGCTGAAATAGGTGAAGTGCTTTGGAAGTCCACATTTTCTTTATAACTATTCATTTTTTTTCTCAGTGTAACTTTGAGCAAAGCACTTGTCCATTTCTGTCAGTCCAGCCTGAAATGTATTTTTAGAAACATTTTATAGTTAGATAATTAGTTCTTTTAAGCTAATGTCCCGATGTGCAGCGGAATCATCCGGTGGGTGAGGTAACTGAAGAGGGAGACAGGGCATGACTACTTCTCTCAGTCAAGAAGTCTTTGGAGAACTTTGAGTGGTTAAAAACAATGTTTCCTAAATGCTAAATATTATTCTTGGATTGTTTAGTAAGTGATGCAGAAGAAGGAGGTGTATGAGATAATTTTAAGGTAGCTTTTGGGTAGAGAGCACAGTGTTGTGGGAGAGACCCAGAGTAGCCCCCTGTGTCTCAATGGCAGCAGATACTGCTTCCCGAAGGCTGTATTATGAAGACATTGTCAAAGGCCTTTTGTGGCCCATAAATAGAGATTTTTTTTTTTTTTCCTTTAGGAAAAAATGGCCATTAGCAAGGAGTAGAAAATCTTAATGTGAAAGAAAAGAGCCTCAGCATTAAAATAAGACAGCAGACAGACATCAAGCTGGAAGATTGATATTTACAGCTGTCCCAGAACATATTATGTAGGTCAATAGTTACTGTCTCTTCAGCAATCTCGTCTGAGTAAAGACTATTGTTACCTCCGCAGGAAGCTGCTTGTCTGCCCTCTCGACACTAATTTAATAAAGTTCCCTTGGTGGCACATAAATAACCTTGACGGGATGAGCAGTCACCGCCAGTGAGTTCACAGGGCTGGCTGAGGGACCTACAGAAACTTCACTCCCAGGGTTCTGTCGGAAGATAGGGAAAAAGATTCTGAAAGTGTGAAATTAAAACTTTAACAGAACATGAGTACAACTCATGGAGTTAAAGAGTGAGAAAAGGAGGAACTAGAAGAATAAGGAAAGTGAAGAAGTGGTAGGGACCAGGGCGCTGCTTTTCTGACACGGATGAATTGTGTTTTCTTTCTTCTTTTTTCAATTTACAATGTAAATTTTTGAATATACAGCGCTGTTCGTATTATTATCTTGTTCAGGGTAGTTGTGGGTTGTTGGGGTTTTTAAAATTGAAATTACTATTATTAATGACTTGTGCAATGATCCTGCCAAGACTAAAGCTTTCTGGGTAGGGGCTGGTTTCAACCTTGAGCTGCAGTTCTCTGAAGATAATATAAAGAGCTCAGAAAGCACATGCTGGGTTTTGGAGTGTGAGAGTTAAACCGAAGTTCTGAAATTAAAAATCTCATGACCTTATTCTCAAGAATTAACTTACAGCTTCTGGCCAAAATCCAAAGGGATGATTATGTTCTGCCTACATGACTTTCCCTTATAGTTTCAGCTTAATCTGATGTTTTGTCTCACTCTGTATAAACTCTTACGTAGCGTCTTGGTGTTTGATGCTGGAAGCAAGTGCCTTTTAGCAGTTGATGAGTGTATTTATGTAAGCCTCTAAACATACTAGAGTAATTTGGAATAAAAACCAGACCAGAAAAGCAGTCTGTTATTACTTTAAGGCATGCCCTCTGTGGTCTGGTTATCATCTATATCATGGGGTTCCAGCCTGATGAAACAGGGCTCGGGCAGAGCTGGGTTTGAGCCCTGTTATCCCATCCCTCCTGAGTCATGTTCGTAGCCAGCGGTTGTGGCATCGAGGACTTATGAAGCGCTTCACATTTTCAAAACGCTGAACAAACATTAACAAATAGTTCTGGCTGAGGTTTGGTGAGTCATGGTTTGTGCTGACTGAAACTCCTATGATATCAATAAGAGCAATAATAAACAGGTGAAGGAGTGACTGGCTCTGAAATGTACAGGGAAGCGCTGCACACTGGGCTATGGAAGGATGATACTGCGTTGTTATCACTTGCTGCACTTCGCAAACCCCAATTTAAGTCCAATTCTTAATAAAGCTGCATTTAGCAGGACTGAAGTGATACCAAAGCGCTTGTATCATTTTCCTTCTCTCTTACATAGATTGCCCTTCCCATATTGAGGCATGCTAGTGCCATAGAGCAGTCACACAGCAGCCAGGGTTCTTTCACGGTGAGATCTGACCCTTTGTATTACCTTGGGAGAGTAAATTGCTCTTCCTTCTCTTCATTTTCCTCTGCTTGGGTACCAGCTCTTAAATGGGTCTGGTTTTCATCACAGAGGTCCCTAAGGCTGAAACTCTTAGTGCTACCATTTAATATAAAAGTGCCACTACCGGGACTTTGTTCTTCAGGCAAGAGCAGGCTTTCTGGGGGGAAGCCACAGCGGTTACATTCAGTATTAGTCTGGCAGTAGTGATATGAGGTGGCAGTCCCTCAGCTGGGCTGAGCTGGCCCAAAAGCCTCCCCAAGGTGAGAGCGAGCAGTAATTTCCCTGAAACGATGGGCACTGGCAAGCGTGGCTGGAGGAAAGCTCTGGAAAACGGGAAGATCCTTAAAACAGCGAGTGGCCCAGTCTGAAGGGAGGGGTCATAGGGCACACATGTGCTTTTCCTCAAATTAGAAATTTTGGAGGTTGCAATGAGCTTCAAAACACCTAATACTGATGCTCGCAAGTGTGCCAGAGAGAAAGGTTCTTCATGAGTTTTAGCTGTAGCATTTAGTGATAATGACACCTGAAAAAAGACGAGTTAGAAGTTAATATTGAAAGATGATATTCTTTTTCTTTTAATGAAACATTGGTATGTTTTATACAAGTTTCTAAGTGATTAGTTAAGACATGTAGGTATGACTGATATCTAAAATGAGTAGCAAGAGCACTGAATGTCTGACATTGGAGTTTTGCAGCGCTGTGCCCGTCTGCAGGTGTCACACAGTCTTACTCAGAATAAAAAAGAAAGGCTGACAGAGGTTCTCTCTCCATCTACATTTTGTAACCAACCCTTCCAGCCAGTTTATTTTACACTTCCTCTTGCTAATGAAGATGCTGGGTTCATATGGTTTGTGCTCTCCTTGCATGAGCTGGGGACTGCAAGATCCGTCTCTGTTTCTGTGCTTGGTTCCACTGACCGCAACTGGTGCCCAAGACGCAAAGAGCAAGAACGACAGAAAAAAGCAAAACAAGTTTACATCAGATCTCCAAACTGTTTCCTCTCAGTTAGTGTGGCAAACTCCGGAGATTAAACCATTCATCTCTTCCTTTTTTTTTTCTTTTTGCCTTTTTTTTTTTTCCTTTTCACCTACGTGTTGCTTTTTGGTTTTTGTTTGTTTTTCTTTTTTTTTTTTTTTTTCTTTTCACATTTTCCAAACTAGCAAGCGTGGAGGCAAGGCACATCAAGGCAGAGATGGGGAGTGAAAGAGCCCTTGTGCTGGACAGGCTAGCGAGCAACGTGGCAAAGCGAAAAAGCTCAATGCCTCAGAAATTTATTGGTAAGAACAAAAAACCTTTTCATCTGCAACAGTTAAATATGTGCGAGTTGGTAACCTGTAGTACAATGCCTCTGCTTATTTTAAATATCCTTCTCGAGTTTATAATCTAATCTAATGCAAAAGAATAGAAATAAAGTAACTTGGATTATTCTGATATGTTTTTAGTGATTCGTTGTAGGGTTTCAATTAAAATAAAAAAGAATATATTGTGTTAGATGCTTAAACTGGGTGGGAGCTGCTGTTGTGCTTTGTGTCTGTGCAGGCAATGTAAAAATATATTTTATGAGCTTCTCTGTGTTGTTTTCTGTCCCTGTGTGTTTGAAATGTTCTCTGCGAGGCTCTTCACAGGGAGAGAACAGGAAGGCTTGATGCTGTTGAGAGCTGAGAGCTCTTTCTAGTCAGCAGGAGCTGAAGGTACTTGCAGGCTGCCTGTGTGGAATAAGGCCTAGAGACAGAAAAGTATTGGATTTCTGTTCGTCAGCCTGCTGAATTTGAATATGATTTAAAAAAAAAAAATATCAAATCCTTTCTTGTGGTAATTTAAGCAACAAGACGTTTCCATAGCATTTTCTTTGCATTTAATTTTATAGGATCAGAGTTTTGCATGCTGGGGGATCTTGAATACTAGTTTGGCAGGTTTTGTGTTTCAGCGAACGCCTGATCCTCTCGGCTACTCTGTCTCATTAACTTGCCTTTTAAGAAACTAAAGTGCAACTCCGGTGTCCTGAGCAAAGACCTGCCTTAGTCAGCACTTCTAGAATATTAGTACTAATAATGACTTTATTTGTTACACTCTGTGTGGTTATACGAGGTACCGAGTGCTTATTTTTCTTGCTATAGCCTTTCCCTTCGGCGTGGGGGCCCGTGTGGGGGTGGGTGTTGACACCCGTGGCTGGGGAGGGGAGAAGCGTGGGGCTGGGCGTGCGGGCAGGGACCAGACCTCTCAACACAGACCCACCAGAGGGACCTTCTCAGGACCTGGCTGGAACGTCCGGGGCCAAGGGCCAAACCTAGGTAGAGGTACGCAGCTAAATCCGTACAAGCAACCTTATTTTTGAAGCTAAACGTGGCTCTTGCTGGATTTGGTGGGTAGCACTGGACTTTCATCAGTGAAAACGGGTGACTTTTATTTAGGACGTCTTAATATAGCTTGAGAAAGGTCACCTTGTTATACAGGAGCAAAATAACCCCAGCACGCTCCCTCGGAGTGCCTTTGGGTACTTAATATTGAAACTGTTGACTGTGTGATTTAGCCCTTCCATGTCACGCTGTGATTCAAACAGTCACACTAATGCAAATGGCTTTCAAAATCTTTAGCTACCTTTTTTTCTTTTAGCGCTGAGATCGGCTTCACCCCGTCTCGGTTTACAACGGCCGCCAATTCAATCTCTATGGGTTTTCTTAAACGCATCCCGCAGCAGGACACAACCGCTCAGCACAACCTTAAAGTTAAGTTACCAGTGTTTCTCTGGTTTGTTTTACCAGCGTGCTGGTTCTCGGATGGGCTAGATCCTTTTTCAACTCCTGGCTGTGCTCAGTAGCGTGGTCTGCAGATGGCAGGAGCTGATAGCGCGTCCTGCACGGGGTTTTGTGGAGGAGCTGGAGGACCCAGGGCAGTTCACCTCAAGGAACAAAATAACCCATTTCTGAAACTTAACGTTTTTCTAGAACCTGTGTGGTTGGCGTGTTCTTGTTAGGTAACGTGTGGTGAAAAACCCACTCCCTTGGTCCCTTTTCTCCCTGGGAAGCACGTCCGACCTTGCTTTGACTCCCGTGACTTTCTGAACTGCGGGTGTAGGAGTGCGAATCTGCCGGGACAGCTTTGTGATTTCTTGGGAAACGGCGTTCCCAGAACGGCTGCTGATTTTTCATTTTGGCAGGAAGAAGGGACAGAGATGTGTACTAACAAGGCAGCTTTGTTTGGCTCGTTTCTGTGAATGAAGTCTATTGATCAGAGAAAAAAAAAAAAAGCCAACCCTTTGTTATTATTTGAGGGGGCTCTGCAGAGATTCGTACGAGCACCGGGAGTCTCGCCCACTTTATTTATTCACATTTTCGTCTTCAGGAGCCACGTCGTGTGCCCGAGTCTCAAAGAGGGACACGGATCAGCAGACCCTTGCACTGGGCCCCCCTCCAAAGGCTTCTCCTCCAAAGATTTTGTCCTCAGCTTCTCCTTTAGTTATGGGGGAACAGGGATCTGAATGGAAGTTGACGATTCCGCATTTCCTATTTTGCTGTGGATTTCTATTTTGCGTGCGTATAGCCCAAAGCTCCAAACCCTGGCTTTTTGTACTTCCTGGTTTGGTTAATGAACAGATTATTTCTTTTTTTAAACCCAACAAATGAAAATAGCCCGGCAGAGCAGATACCTGAGCTGGTGGTGCTTCGCTGCTGTATGAAACCCTCACGGGGCCGTACCTTCAGTTGGCGCAAGGTGAAGTAACCAGGACCTTTCTGCCCGTTTACACCAACTGACCCACACAACTCTACTTCTTCCTTTTTAAAAACCAAGTTCTCCCTGAGAGCAGGAGTGAAAAAAAAAAAGAAAAAAAATCTTAATTTCCCATAGTGGTAGAAGTGCTGGTGCGGTTCTGACACGGTAACAGCCACCCTGACCCCCCGGCTGTACACGCTCTAATGAGAAATCAGCCCGCTTTGGTTAACGCGGCGGCAGGAAGCAGGTTCACTCCCTGTTTCCAGGGTCTGCGTCTCGCCAGGCTGCAAAAATCTATGTAGGGTTTTAGGGTAAGCGAAGCGCCACCGAGCAGCCCCTGAGTCACACGCTATGGCTCATGTGTGAATTTTGGAGGGGAAGGCTTTTGCATCGCATCGAGACAAGAACATTCAGAAAAAAAATTAAAAAAAGAGGAAAAGGCGTTGTGCTAAGCAGTGGCTGCTTTGTACATGAACACTAGAGAACCTTACATTTCATTTTTAATTTGTGTTTTTCAGTTTGAGCAGCTTAACTCGAAATAATCTGTTATGTTGTCACGGTGGCTACAGGAGAGAAAACATCCGGAATACTCCTTTCCCTTTTCCTAAATCATTGAGACCAACTTTCTCCTGCCTCATTGCTGTCAGTTTTGAGTGCACTGCTCAGGCTTTTTGTCTCTCTCCGTGGAAGGGTTTGCTGTATTTCACCGAGCAGAGACAAAATAAAGAATGAAGAGGGCTCCCCATCGTTGACCGCGCTGCGGTGCCACGGCTTGGCGTTCCGGCTGCAGGATTAGCACTTTCTGCGGCGCTTTCACGCAGATTCAGCCTCCCTAAATATAGGCGTCCCACCGAGGTATCGAAATGAGAGGCGTGCTTGGCTTGGGGTGTCTGCTGAGACTGGGGGGGGACAGAGAGGGAGAGAAGCCGTTCTTTAGGTAGTGCCTTTTCCTCCCAAAGTGTCTTAGAAACATCGCGGTCTGGTTACAGCCTCATTTCGTGCCCTCTCTTGTAAGGAGTCCCCACCTGATGTCCTGGTGGCCTTTTAAAAATGTACAGCAACACGAGACGTTAATGTATGTCAGAAGAGCATTTGGGTATTTGCATTTCATTTGATGTAACTGGTAATTTAAGGGAGACAGACTGGGCTATTGTGGGGACTCTACAAAGCCACCATGACAGTGGAGTAACAGAATATTGTCAGAGCCTCACTGATCATATGTTGCCTTTTTTGCGTTTTACCTTATGGCAGTGAATCCTAACCCCAAATTTGTAGGGAGTCCTGTCTATTTATACTTTTGTTGCCTTTTTTTTTTTTTTTTTTAATTTCAAATTTGTTCACATCTTTCACTTGCCTGGAGCTGGTTTTGTGAGTCATACAAATGTGCTCTATCGTTTTGTTTCCTTCTGGGTAAGGTTGGATGGCGAGTTTTTGTTGAGGGTTGGGAGCAGTTACACTCTTGTGGTTCACTAACCTTTTGTAGAGTGTTTTATAAGAGAAACGTGAGGTCCTGGTTTTCTGCCTCTGCAGTGAAACCTAATGAGTTTCATACACATTGAGTCATGGTGTTGACAGGTGACTGATAAACATCTGCACCACTCCAGTTACCGTAACTAAAAGATTAGTGGATCTGATGTTTGCAAGTCACTTGCACGTGAAACATTTGGCCTGGTCCATTTTTTATTAATTTTTTTTTTTTAAAGCTAGGAACAATTCTATCTTTTATGTAACCACAGAATTCGGTTACTTATTGCTAGACGTTTATAAAAAGAAGTGACTTTAGTCCTTTTGGGGGGGAGCAGTTTTATTTTCTCCTTGCACCTGGCATGGAGAAAACTGGTTGGGATGTGCTGCCCAGCCCTCCTTCCCCTGCCCCAGTCCCTGCTGGAAGAGGCATGAGCGGAATTTCAGGTACAATCTCTTCACTCTCCTCCCTTTCTGTCTCGTCTAAGAGCTTTCAGAGCCCCAGCACACCCAGAGAGGCACGTGTTTCACTTCTCTGCTGTATCAAGTCACCCTAAATGTGGTGTTTTGTACATAGACACAGAGCTGCCTGTGTTGGATTGTCTGAAAACCTGTGCTGAGCTCAAAGAGACGAGGCGTGGTGTGGAGGGAGCTGTAGTTGTCAGAGGAGAGTGCAGAAAATGGGCTTCAGTGTCTGAGGACGGATAAAAAAAGACTCTCTCAGATGGGTAAAAGTTGTGAAAAGTGCATCAGACCTCAGCCGGCGCCTGCCTGCAGTGTTCCTGTTAGAGAGGGACGTGCTTCTCGGGGGAAAAGTCAAGAACAGAGGGTGCAGTCTTGGTATTGAAAATCGACTGTTTTGATTCATTATCTGTTAGCTCTTTTACAAGTATTTTCATTCATGATTATTTTCTAGAAAAAAAGATGTGAGAAGTTAGTCTCTAGAAACTTTGAGAATATTCTTTCCCTTAAGTCCTAGAATAATTACAAAAATTTAATGATGATTTGTCCAGTAAATGTCCTCACCACTATTAGATCCTTTTGCTTTCAAAGCTTTAAAAAAAAAATAACAAAGCCCCCCAAAAACTCCACCGAAAAGCTATTTGTGCGTATGAACAGCCTCTTTCAGCAGAGAACATTTCATGCCTCTTTACTTTCCATAGACTACTGCCGTTTAGAGAGGGCATCACGGAGTTTAAATGCTTCTCTGCCCACCCGGGTAATTTCATACCTCTCCTCTCTTGCAGGTGAGAAACGCCATAGTTTTGATGTTAATTACAACTCAAGTTTCATTTACGAGAAGGAAAGCGACATAATGCAAGGGCGCATGATGGACCAGGCCATCAACAACGCCATCACCTACCTCGGGGCCGAAGCCCTGCGCCCTCTCGTGCAGACCCCGCCGGCTCCCACCTCCGAAATGGTCCCCGTCATCAGCAGCCTGTACCCCATCCCGCTCACCCGCCCCGACCTGCCCAACGGCAGCTCGCAGGACGCGGAGAAGAGCCACGGCCACCTCAGGGACAAAAGCCTGTCCTCTGACAGAGGTCTTTCCCCAAACAACAGCGGCCAAGACTCCACAGACACTGACAGCAACCACGAGGAGCGGCAGAATCCCACCTTCCATCAGAGCCAGGTCATCCCCGCTCAGGCCCGCAACGGCCTCCAGTCCTTGAAGGATTTCCCGAGGCCCTACGACATAATCAAGCCGCCCGCCATATGCCCCCGCGATGCCTTCAAGGTCATCAACAAGGAAGGGGAAGCCATCGGCGTCTACCGCTGCGACCATTGCCGCGTCCTCTTCTTGGATTACGTGATGTTCACCATCCACATGGGCTGCCACGGCTTCCGCGACCCCTTCGAGTGCAACGTCTGCGGGTACCGCAGCCACGACCGATACGAGTTCTCCTCACACATAGCACGAGGGGAGCACAGGGTAGTGCTCAAATAAAAGGACCCCTTTTCCGAGGTCAAAGGCTCTGCTTTAGATCGGAGGGGAGGCTTGTTTGGTTGAGGTTTTTTTTAATTAGTATAAAGAAATATCTTGAGTATTTTTCTATGCCAGTTTTTAAATGAGTGTCACAGGAAGATGACGCCTTTTTAAACCTTTTTTTACCAATAATTCAGTGTTCTGTAGCATCTCTGCCTTGCTGCTGTGGTGAGCGGTACTGTACATGATACCATTTTTATACGAACTTTATTTTTGTGAAAAATAAGAGCCATTTAGGATGTTTTTATTTTTTTAACGTGCGTTTGTTTTTATAATGTGTGCTTTGACTCAGCGCAAAAGGCTTTTTTTTATGCTGTGCTGCTGGTTTCCCTGCTTGGTCGGATGCAGAGTCAGAAGGGCACAGGAAGAGCTTGTTCTGGCTGTTCCAGTCCCCGTGGTCTTCAAACGGCTGATCACCCAAACGAGGAGAAAAAATAATCTGGGAGGGATTATTAATTCCTCTTTAAAGGTTTTCCCCTCAGTCTTAAAGAGCATGTGGCCCCACCACACTTTCATTTTTCTTACCCCTCTGTTCACTTTCTTTAAACTCACTCCCACATGTGTCTTGCTCAGTAACAGCAAAAGAAGAAATGAGCCCTGTTTTGGGGCTGGGGTTTTTTACCGGTGTGTGTTTTTGGGATACCCAGTGAGCTCACTGGGTTGGCTCATCCAATGCGCTCTGGGGGAAAATCCAGATTTTTTTTTTTTTTTCACTGTTGGAAAGTCCTCCTTTCGGATGGAGGCCAAGGAGGAGGACGAAACCCCGCTGTGCCGTTGTGTCCCCGCTCAGCAGGAGCGGTGGCCGTGCCCTCCGGCCGGTGGCCAAGCCCTGGCAGGCGGCATCCCCGGGCTGGGAGCGGGAGTCACCCCGTCCTGGCGGCAGACACCGTGAGAATCTGCATAGAGCAGTGTGTGGGAGCTGACGGCTCGATCACACCGTCTGGTTTTACGTGGGGATATCCCTCGGAGTGAAATGTGCTGTTTTGCAAGATGACTATTTACCATTACTTTGAAGCTGGTTGTTAAAATAGTTCTTTTAATCTAATCATTGCTCCGCAGCTGTATTATTAGTCACGGCGCTGAAGATAGGAATTTGATAACAGTTTTGCTGAGTGAATGTTTATTCTTTGCAAAGTATTTTTGTATAATGTAGTTAAGTGTGTTCTGATGGACGGTTTTGCATCCATTGTATGGTTTGATATCTACGTTGCTTTTGTACTTTTCCAACGTGGCCGTGCCCGTATCCCTGGGGATCCATCCCTTTCTGTGAGGGAAGGCGGGGGCACAGAGATCCAGGGGGAGAAGCCGAGGGGCAAGAAATGCTGAATTTCTCCCTCTGACCTGGGCTCACCCTTTTGGCTCAAATATTTCCTCCCTCCCTGAATTTTAAGGTATGAAAAGGGAAATTATGTTATTTTTTCCCAATAAGGGTACGGCTGAAGAAGGGTAAATTAGTCTGCGGAGTGGTTGTCTCCAGCGCTGTGGAAGTGCTCAATCCTGCTGATCCTCGGGGGGAAGGAGAACTCTTTTGCCACCTTCTGGGATGGTTATAAAATAGATTTAAAGTCTTTTCCAGTAACCAGTTTCCCACTGTGGGGCTCAAACAGTCAGCGGGTGGATGTTGGGCTCTTCCCGGACGACGACCCGCTGTCACAGCCTCCCCAACGGTTCCACCGAGGGCTCGACCCGCTCGGCTGAGGATCTGCCCGGCCTCGGGGAGGCTTCAGCCAGTTCCCCAGCGGGAATCCTTCCGTAACTCCCATCTTTCCCGCTGCCTTCTCCCGGGGGAAGCGCCCGAGTTCCACGCACGATCGTGGCAGAGGAAAAGGCTCCTGGTGGTTCAACAGGAACGAAGGAGGTGACGCAGAGTAAAATGTTAACGTGTGGCCTGCACAGGAAGCTCCTCGGGTGGCCCGGCGCGTGTCACGCAGCATCCCCAGCGTCCTTCTCACGTCACCACCCGCTCCTTGAAAACTCTCTCCGGATGACTGTCCCCCTCCGCAGCCTCTCAGCCACCTACCTGTCCGTCCCAGGTGAGGTGAGCAACCCACCGCTGCGCCTCCGAGCGGCTTTGGGAAGGAAAGAGGGAGGTTTTCGCGGTGTCTGACCCAAACAGCACCGTTTTCCCCCCACGGCTCGGGCAGAGTCTGTGGTTCAAGATGGGCTCAACCAAAAGCAGTTCCCGGCTCCGACTGGAGCTGAGGAGCCGTCACCCCGTTACAGCTCTGCTGTTGAACAGTCGCATGTTGTGGAATTTCAACCCAGCCATTTATTAAAAAAAAAATAAAATATATATATATTTTTTTTTGACGAGTGCTGTTTATCTGCTGCGTGATGCTCGGCCGGAACTGGGGACTGTGTCCTCGGAAGGGGCTGGAGACCTGGACCCACCAACTCCGTGTGGTGCCAGAATCAGCCCCCTCTGTGTGTTGGGGGCCCCCTCTGTGTGTTGGGGACCCCCCCCTGGTGCAGCACACCCCGTGTGTGTGTGTGTCCCCTGAGCACCTTCCCTCCACGGGAAGGGGCTCGGGCAGGTCGCTGAGCTCAGAGGAGCTTCACAAATGACCTCGTCTGGGAAAAGAGAAGGGGGAAACCGGCGGTGTTTGTTGTGAGCCTGAGTTATTCTGCTCCTGGTTTGGTCACACCGGAGCGAGGGAGGGGGCACGGGGCAGGCGCTCGGGGTAGTGGCTTCTGTCACTGAGAAACGAGCTTCCGGGGGCTTAAAAGTGCATGGAAATTTGGTGACAAAGTCGTTAAACTCTGATGTATTGAAGGGAACCCGGGTGCGGAAGCTGAGCCGGAGCGAGGGGAGTGGGGCCGGAGGAAGCCGGTGGCCGGTGGCCAGGGCTGTGGCCAGCAGAGCACCCACCGGTTCCTCAGCGCTGATACCCCCCCCAGATGTAAAGATAACGGGGGCGACTCCTCCCACTGCTCAAAAATGGTGTCGGGCTTTACTTTGGGTCCATAAATAAGCGATTTGGTCCAGGGAAACCTGCCCTTCCCTCTCCTGGGGGTGCCACCACTCTCCTGCTCGCCCCAGGAGCTCTGGACACGTGTCCCTGGGGGGGGAATGGTCTCAGTTTGCCCCCGTAGATCCTTGCGGGATGGCCCTGGGGTGATGTGTCACCACCAGGCACCGTCCTCCCGCCCCGGTGTCCCCGAGCAGGGTCACAGCGAAGCGCGGAGGAGCCCGGGGGTGGTGGCCTCGGCCGGGTGCGGAGCCGCGGGGCCGGCAAACGCTTGTGTCCGGCTTCGAGCCACGGATCCATCTGTAGGTGACACTGGGTGTGTGTGTGGGGGGGACAACAACCCTGCCCTCCCCCCGGCACAAAGGTTGTCCCCGAGCAGCCAGCGCTGGGGACGGGGGGACAGCACAAATCCCTCAAATCCCTCCCCGTGCACCCACGCTCTCGCCGCTCCCCCCAGCAATGGCCACCACTGCTGTGTCCCCCCCCCNTTTTTTTTTTTTTTTTTTTTTTTTTTTTAAATTTTACCTTCACTTCCTTCCCAGCCCCGGTGAAACGCAGGCACCAGGAGTTATTTTCCGCTGCCGGGGGGCTCTGAAGGATGGATGCCACCTCTGATGGATGCCACCGGGAAGGGTGCCAGCCCCCTCTGCCCCGTGCCAGCCCCGGGGACGGTGGGGGGGCACAGCCAGTCCCGTGGCGTATCCCCAACCTTAGCTTTTCCCTAAATAAGAGCAGTTTTGGGGCTAACCCACCCCCCCTTCTGCCTGGAACCAGAACCCCTCCGAAGCGTTGGGGTGATGTTACGACAGAGCGATCCTTATCGGCCGCGAGGAGAGGCCCGAATTGCGATAACACGGGGAGGAACTCGTTCCCCCCCCCCCCCCCCCAAACATCGTGTCCAAACACGCTTCGTAACACCTCAAAAAAAAATCCCTATTCAAAAATCCTTCCGTCCTCCGAGCATCCCGGCCGGCTCCTGCTGCCCCTCGGGGAGCGGTCGGACCCCCCCCATCCCCGGGAGTGGGGGGCAGCGCCCGGAGGGGAGAGCGGGGTGAGGGAGGACTGAGTCACCGGGGCCACCTCCTCCTTCTCCCAATTCTCCAGCCTTTCACCGAGTCACGCTCCTCCGCGTGGGCTGGGGGGGCTCTGCCAGCCTCCCCCCAAAAAACCCAGGGGGGGCAAGGCATGAGTCACCGGGGGCCACCTCTGTGNCCCCCTTCCCTTGGTGGGGAGTGGGAAGGGGGGGGTCTTTCTCCAGCTGGGCACAGCGATGGCATGTAGCCCCGGGACACGTGGGTGGCAAAGTGGGGTCACGGTGGCGGGGGCAACGGGTTCATGTCATGCCTGATGGGGTGTGTGTGTGTCCCCCCCCCCGTTGCTCCCCCCCCCCCCGGCTTCACCGGGAGGGAAGTGAAGCCCCCGGGGACCCGCGTGCTCCCGCGCCACCCAGCCATTCCCTCGGCGGGGTTATATCTGGTGCCACATTTGCATCGCGACAAGTCAGCGCACCTGGGGGGGGGTTGGGGGGGGGCAACTCCCCCCGCCCCGGGGGAGCGCAGGGACGGGGAGCGGCTGAGAATTGTCACACGCAGGGTCGCCGGGGCGAGGAAAGTCCCAGCAGATGATTGTTTTTTAGAAGAACCTGCTTCCCACCCCAGCGGTGTCAGCCCCTCGGGGAGAGGCCCCCCCCTCGACCCCCCCCAGTGGGGACACGGCGAAGGGTGGGATGGGGACGATGCTCCTCGGTTGGGGGTGACACCCCCGGGCTCTGCCTCGCTGCTCCACGACCAGGGAAGATGCTCCCAGGCTGGAGATGATGCTCCTCAGCACGGCCCAGGTGCCCCCCACCCATGGAGGAGCCCCCCCCCGACCCACCCCGGGCCATAACAGCCCCCTGCCCCCCCACCCCTTCACCCAGGACCCCCTTCCCACCGCGGGCGTTGGCGAGAGGAGGGGGCTGAGGCCACCACAGCGCTGCTGCCCCCCCCGACACCCGCTGTCCCTGAGGGGCCTT
>QJSC01025832.1:3621-22257 GCA_003697955.1 Calidris pygmaea
CAACTGGTGCAGCCAGGCAACGCCTCCACCTTTCCAAATCCTCTTGGTCACAAAGGCCCCAAACATCCTCACAGGCACTCATACCCACTTGGAAACTGTTGCTGCCTCCCACAACACTCCAGGCCAGGCTGCCCAAAGGGAGCCACGCACCTCAGATAGAACCCTGCTGGTAGGAACCTACAGTAGGACCCTGCTGACATTTCCCTGGACAAGACCTTCCGTGCTCACGTAGAAGGAGACAAATGAGGTGGCCAGAGACACAACCCTCACATCCATCTCCAGGAAGGCAAAAGTTTCCTTGATATCTTCCCTGGCCACGCAGCACAAGGCCAGAGACAGGGCAGCATCTGTGTCATAGCACACTTTCATGCTAAGCTTTTCAGCTTTTCTCATGCTTTATGACAGATATGGCTTTTGTTTTTTTCGTTTCTCTGTCTTCCCTTTCATCTCCTCTCCTGTTTTCTCCTTCTGTTTTTTTCTCTTCTCTCTTCTTGTCTCCCCTCCCCTTCCTTTGCTTCATCGCTCCTTCTTTCATAGCTGTTCAGTTTTCCCAAGACAGGGCCATTACAGTTACTCATTACATTACTCTTTAGGAGTTTGAAATTCTTAATTATGCTGTGAATGGTGGTGGAGATAGATGATCCCACAGCAGTGCTCTGTGAGAAGGAGCTGCATGTAGGGCTTGGCAGGTTTACCACCATGATGGAGGGATGGGTGGCTACAGTGGAATTCCTGCAGTGCCTGGCACAGGGCTCAGTGCAGCTCTTGGCCAGTGGGGTTTGGCTGCAAAGCTAGCACGGCTGGTATGGCAGGGACTGATTGTAGCAGAGATGTCACTGGGCTGATGGTGCACCTGGAAGAGAGGGCAAGGGAAAGCAGAGTGTGGGACTGGGTGAGGAGCAGCCTGTCATCCCGTTATGTGAGATTCAAGGTACCTTCTGTGTGATGAGGTGGATGCATTGCAGAGAGGCCTAATAATTCATTGTCTTTAGGTCCCAAGGATCCTGTAAAGAGCAGCCAGGCCCATGAAGGCCTGGGTCGTGGCCATGAGGCTCAGACCATTGCATACTAACTCCGCTTTTCTTTCATCATCCTGCCTCTTCTTGCTCCCTCTCTCCCTCTATTCATTTCCTCTGCCTCTCTCTTCTGATGTTTCATGTATGTGTCCCTCCTAAGGGAGTTGTCTCTTATACTGCTGTTTGAAATTTCTGTCCTGGGAACACAAATGCAGTCAATGTTTCGAAGGTGCAGCTACTGTCATCCTACTAACATAAACAGGTAGTCCCTCTCTCTTCTGGCTGGCACATACAATGAAGTATGCTGTGGTCACTGACTTCTTCTCATATGTCAATGCTGCCAAAGACCCCTCTTTCCTCCATTCTGGCTTTGATTTGTGGATACTGGGACCCAGGAGCCACCCTGGATGACAGGAAATTACAAGCAGGATACAACATTCTCAGCTGCTATGTGAGTCCCAGCACTAGGGCCAGACACAACAGTCTGTTTCCCAGGATCTTTGAGCAACAAGACAGTGCAATACAGTTGTCTTCAAGAGGCATCCCAGCATGAGGTGGTGGTCACTATTACACTGGACCACAGGGAACTGAGAACTGAGAGCTCTTGCCCTCACCACCTTGCTGTCCCCAACTCACATGTTCTTGCAGAAGAACAAGGAACAAGAAGCCTTCTTCCACAAAAACTTGCATCACAGCTCTAGGTTTGCTTCCTTGAGTCTTTCCTCACACTGTTGCTCTCTCTTGTTTTCTTTCAGACACCGTGGGTCTGACCACTGTCACCCAAAAAAAGGGCCTAGTCATGATGGGATATAGACACCTTCCAGACCACTTGTACTTATCAGAGCTCTAACTTTCATATTATGATCTGGTAACAGCAGAGGAAAGGACAAATTCCCCTAGTTGTTGTCATATCAGGCAGCAGCTGGCTCCAAGAAGAGTAGGCCATTTGCCACATTGCCAAACACCTCAGTGAAATTCACCCTCCTGTGCCAGAGGAAGCCAAGACCTCCTTGTACCTCTGTGCTATGCACGACATCCTGGTGCTTGGACCTTTCTTGGCTGTGCAGGTCCAAGGGAGCAGGTGCAAAGCCGAGCTCCAGGGAAGTGGTCTTCATCTCCCCTTGGCAGTGTCATTTCCCCTGTTCACCCAGGTATCTCCAGTTAGAGATCCCTTTTCTCATGCAGAAAAGAACTTGACAAGAGCCTGTGAACAGATCATTGAATCTGCCCAAATGAGGCATTTCTGAAGAATCTAAAGCATGCTGCTTCAAAACTGGAGCTCTGAAACCAAGAAGGGAAAATCACCTGGAGCAGGAAGGAGATATTCTGTATGTTTGGTCATCCTTGTGACTATCTGCATAAATTTGTCTGCACTCAGTGGGAGGAGATCACAGGAGGGCATTCGGGTGAAAAGTGCAGAGTTTCTCTTCCTGACAGCTTTATAGGACAGGACCAGGAGTGAGGCATGATGCATGATAAAGGCTGTCACTAAACAGGACATCTAGCTGTAAGTGACTCTGGCTGAGCATCAGCATGGAATCATATGGTATGGAAGATCGCTTTGGTGAGCTGGTGTCAGCTGTCTCAGCTCTGTTCCCTTCCAACCGTGGAACTGTTCTTCCCCTGCATCCCAGGATGGGATTGCACTTGCCATGAGCTGCAAAGAAAGAGTATGGGCTATTCTGAATGGTGCTCCCTCTCCAGTGCCATGGGAGGAATTGTCAGTCGCTCAACTGTGTCACCTTGCAGGCACATGCAAATACGCTTTGTGTCCTGGAGATGACTCTCTGATGGGGGCTGGGGATGTGCAAGACGCCTCAGCCCTACAAATCTGTGTAATGAACTTCTGGAGCTGCACAAGTCACCTTATGGGTGTGACTGAAGAAGACGGGACGATCCTTGACCTCAGATGCATGTCATGTCCCCTCCTTCTGGAGATGGGTGGGAATGTGAGCAGGAGTTGTCTCTGGGCTCTAGCCCACCTGGTTTCTATTACTGTCCCCTCTTTCTGTCCTCATGGCCATGTACTGTCTCAGAATTCTCCCCTGCAAAGCTCCATGAAGAGCAAGACAAACTGCCCCGATTTCTTGTGGGGCTGCTGACTTCCCAGGGCCTCCTGCAGCAGTAGGGTCCTCCCATGAAGACAGCACAAGTTAGGATCACTCTCTGTAGGGCATGCTATGAGGCCCAGGGGAATATTACCGTGCAGAGATGAAACAAGGGGGAAGACTGATGGTGACTGGCGGTGGAGTAGCCAGGGATATCTCCATCAGCTCCAGGGAAAAGGAGCAAAAGAAAATGCATTGATGTGAGTCCCACCCTCTCCTTGCTCCTCCTTTTCCCTGGAGCAGACTGGAAGAGTTGCTGCAGAAGGAAGGAGGACTCAGAGGCCCAGGCTTGGATGCAATACAGCTTTATTGAGTGTAAAGAAGAAAAGGAGGGGGCTGACAGGGTGCCCCAGGGGCAGCCACTAAGATGCAGTGGAGCTCCTCCAGGGTGTCCATCTGCCAGCCCTGAAGAGGGAAGGAGGCTAACAGGTTGCCGCTAACCTGGTCTTGGCAGGTGGTGGCAGGAAAAGTAAGGAAAAGAGAGAGAAGAGAGCAGAATGAGGAAAAAACGGCCTGAAGCACTATCTCCTTCCCAGTGTCGTGTTCTGAGGCCTTGGGAGATTCTTGCTCCAGGACATTGCCAGCAGGTTTAGCAGGTCTGACATCTGTTGCCGCAGTAGCGGCTGGTAATGCAGGAGAGGTCACAGCACCCAGAGTTGATGGGGACTCCGTCACAGCTGAGGATGCTGCCAACAGCAGCGGAGGTGGAGGATCCCACCACGGTGTTCTGCGGGAAGGAGCTGAGGATGGGTCCCGGCAGGGTCACCACCACGGGGGAGGGCTCGATGACGACGGTGGAGTTCTGGCACTGCCTGACACAGGGCTCATTGCAGCTGTTGGCCAGCGGGGTCGGGCAGCAGGGCTGGCAGGGCAGGCAGGGTGGGCAGCAGGGCTGGCACTTGTCGTAGCAGGACATGTCTCTGGGCCAGAGGTGCACCTGGGAGAGAGGGCAGGGGGAAGCAGAGCACAGNACAGAGATCCTGGCCATGGCTTGCACAGGCACTGAGCATCCACGGCTCCAGCTGCACAGGCAGGCAGGCGGAGGCGCCCCTGGGCTCGCTGAACACATGGCCCTTGTCTAACTTGCCTGTTTCCCACTCTCTTTCCATTTTCTCGCTTCTCTCTTGTCTTCTGCTCCCCTGGCCCGTGAGCACCTGCCAATCCCCATCCAAGGAAGGACCTCATGCCCCTCTCCCTCTCAGGGGCAGGCAGGCACTTGCCTGGTGCAAACTCCACCCTGGCCAAGGGACAAAGGCTCCCAGCTTCCCCTGCTGCTCCCTGCACTGGGGCCCCCAGTCAGGGGACCCCCTTTCCCTCTTTCAACTCATTAAAGTTCTGATGCATCCCAGCCTAGGCCTCTGCGTGGTCCTGCTCTCTCAGGATCCATCCAACAGCACTTGTCAGTCGTCCCTGATTGGAGCTTTTGCTTCATGCGGGTCCCTCTCCTGGTGGCTGAGATCACAGCCCATAGTGTGACAGGCACTTTCTCAGGAAAAGCTCCAGGTGAAGATTTCAGCCAACAAGATCTCTACCGTTGGAAATTATTTACCTCCAACTTGTGATTGTGTGATTACTATGTTCCAGCCAGGAGACATTTATTTTGAGCTCATCCTGGGCCTTCAAACCAGAAGGAAATTCTGCAGTGAGGTTACTTCCTTTTGTACAATGATCCTTGTTATTGACAGATATCCACAGCTGCCTCATGGCATGTTCCTCAGATGAGCTCTGTACTAGAGCCTTCGAGTCTGGTCTCACTGGAATTAACACTGGAGGTGGAACCTCAGAAGGAAGGACAGGAAAATGATTCCCATTTCACTGGGTTTTCCAGCAGTATCTTGAACAGCCTCTCCAGAGACAGTCTTAAAGCCTCATGGCACATTTTACCCGAACTATTTAGAAACAAGTAATTCATAGAGAACTCCATAGACAACATTAGATATTATTTTTCTGAATTTGAACTTGGCTGTTCTGAGTCATCTCTCTGGCTTCATCAATATTTCAATACCCGCAAACCAAATCCACAACTTTCATAGAATCATAGAATTGTCCAGGCCAGAAGGGACATCCAAAGGTCATCTAGTCTAACCTCTCCGCAGTCAGCAGGGACACCCCCAACTAGATCAGGGTACCCAGGGCCAAGTTTTATCACTCTATGAGTTTCCAAGTGTTATCACTCTATGTGGTCACCCAGTAACAAAAAGAGCTGTGCTTTGCTGTCCTTTGGAATCCCACTTTCATGGGTTTTTCCCCACTGGAGTTTTCTAACTTCACCTGTGGTCCTCAGTTTTCTGGGCATGGTACTGTTTTTTCCTGGGAATAGGGGTCCTCACTGTTCCTGCATTCCCTACTCTTTCTAAATGCAAACTCTGAATACTTCACCCAAGGGTTTGCATCACAGCTCAAAGGCAGTGTGAAGTCTTCCCTCTGAGACTTGGGGATAATTTTCCTCACAAGTAGGTAGCCAAGTAGGAAATTCTGAAATGTTGCATCCAGGAAACTGAGCCCCTAGGGTGCAGCAAAACTCTGTCACTGCTGCTCCAGACAGACCTTCTTGTGATTGATATAAGGCACTAGCATTTATTAAGGTCCTGGTAAGAAAAGCACTCAGATTCCATAAGGTATTGATTAAAATACGATTTATTGGACCTATCACAAGAAGGAAAAAGAGGATTGACAATCTTAGATCCTTTCAGATGCTGGGAACCCCAAAATGTGTAACATCGGACAGACCTCCAATCAGGGCATGGCACAGAATGCAGATCCTATCTCTGGAGAGTTTTGCTGTTGCTTTGGTCCTTTGAGCTCTTTCAGGATTTTCTTAGATGAGTTCTAGTCATCATTTCTATTCTCTACTGTTTAACCTATCCATTAGTGACCTGGATAATGGGGGCCAGTGCACCCACAGCAGGTTTGCAGATGACTGGGGAGGGACTCCTTATCAGAGAATGTAGTGATAGGACAAGGGGGAACAGTTTTAAACTGAAAGAGGGGACATTTAGTCTCGATATTAGGAAGAAATTCTTTGCTGTGACGGTGGTGAGACCCTGGCCCAGGTTGCCCAGAGAAGTTGTGGATGCCCCACCCCCGGAGGGTTTCAAGGCCAGGTTCAACAGGATTTTGAGCAACCTGGTCTAGTGGGAGGTGTCCTTGCCCAGGGCAGGGGGGTGGGACTGGATGATCTTTAAGGTCCTTTTCAACCCAAAACATTCTATGTTTCTATGACACAAAACTGGGAGGGGAGGTACCATTTTGCTACCATTCAGAGGGACCTCCTCAGGCTGGAGGAATGAACAGACAAGAGTCATGCAGTTCAAGAAGGGGAAATGTAAAATCCTGCACCTAGAATAATTGCATTGACCGGTACAGGCTGGGGCTGAAGTTTTGGAGAAAAGGACTTAAGGGTCCTGGTGGTTGACACCATGTTGGACATGAGCCAGAAATTCACTCCTGTAACAAAGAAGGCAAATTGTATCCCACAAGCCATTAGGAAGAGCCTTGCGAGGCAGTCAAGGGAGGTGAGTCTTTTCACAGGGAAAACCCATGTGTAGCAATATGTAACCATAATATGATTTTTTGTATTTCTGGCTAAATACAGTTATATTCCTTGGGTAACATTTCAGTGGAGATTGTTACAATGGAAACCAGTACGGATTTCTTCCATTTTACTTTCCGTCTTACCACCTCTATGTAATTGGTTTAGTTTCACTTAACTTCTGATTAATACCCTTCTTTAATAACAGAATCCAGGCTCCTAGCTGCTTTCATGACAAATAGATTACCAAGCTAGACCTTCTAAATAACACAAGGACCAGAAGTTCCAGTGAATTACATTGCTAGTACAACCTAGTCAAGTCTTCCAAAATGAACATACAACTGTGCAGTTTGTTGGGTTTTTTTGGAGTGGGGAAGATGTTCATTTGGCAAGAATGGTATATCCTTCATTGACATTGGTAAATTCTCCAGCTGTTAATTTTCCTATTGAGATTGCATGCTTTGTATCCAGCCCTGACTCACAGACAACATGGTGTACTTCTGCTCCCTCTAAAGGCCTTATTCTATGCCTTGACAGACTTTGGAGATTTCAAACCAGTCATTCTATATATTTTCATGGACAATGCTATTTCCTTCATTTTTACTAACAAAGTAAGTAAAGGAACCACATCATCAAAAGGAAGCACTTCATATGATCTTTAACTCTTGTTTATACATATTCTGTGCTTTTAGGTGGAGATGATGAAAAAGCATATTTTTAGCAAGAGACAGAACAAAAAAGAATATATCAATCTGACAGATTTTTTTTTTTTTTTTTTTTTTTTTAGAGCAATGGAATTTTATGATATACAACAGACTTACCAGACAGACTTGGCAATGTCTAGACTGAAGGGGAATCAAAAGCCTGAACTTTAAAAATAAATGTAAATTATAGAATCATAGAATCAAAAAATAGTTTGGGTTGGAAAGGACCTTCAAAGATAACCTTGTTCAACCACACTGCCTTGGGCAAGGACATCTTTCACTGGATCAGGTTGCTCAAAGCCCTTTCCAACCTGACCTTGAACCTTTCCAATGATGGGGTATCCACAACTTCTCTGGGCAACCTGTTCTAGTGTCTCACTACATTGGCCTCTTATCCTGATTTCTTACACCTGGGGATTGAGAGCTCTTTCACTCTATGGAAAGCCTCCTTAAAGATCTGCCAGCTCTGTTCTGATCCCTTGTCCGTGAGGGCAGTTTCCCAGGGGGTACTTTTGACTAACTCCTTGAAGAGCTGGAAGTTTGCTTTCCTAAAATTCAGGGTCCTGACTTTGCTCTTCCGCTGACCCATATCCCTCAGGACTGTGAACTCCACCAGTGCATGATCACTGCAGCCCAGGCTGCCTCTAATCTTAAAGTCACCGATTAGCTCAATTGTGTTGGTGAACCAACAGGTCCAGTATTGCATCTCCTCTGCAGGGACTGTCTGTTACCTGGCATAAGAAGTTGTCTTTGATGCACTCCAGGTTGCCTGCAGCTCACTTTTCCAACAGATGTTGGGGTGGTTGTAGTCCCCCAGCAGGATGGGAGCCTGCGAGCGTGATGCTCTGGGCAGCAGTAGACCAAGGATCTGGAACAGGGGCACAGCACATCTTCCCTGCTAGGCCTTCCTACAAGAGGTGATGAGCATTACTGTATTGCAGGATCCACACAGAGCTGAGAGCTTGGTGCTCCTGCCCCAATCACTGTCCATCTTGCTGTCCCCAACCTTCCAGTTCTTGCTGCAAAGTCAGGAACACATTACCTTCTCCAGGATCATCTGGATGATGAATCCTTTCCCTGTGCAGTCCTTGATTCCCATTTTTTCCAGATTCCATGGGCCAGACCGCTGTCAGTCAGCACAAGGTTTAATCACGGTGGAGGAAAGAGGAACCTTCCAGACCACCTGCTCTTATCAGATGTGCCACTTTGGTCCCCTGTTCTGGTACCAGTAGAGGGGATACCAAAACCCACATCTGTTCTCATATCACACACCAGCTGGCCCCAAACAGAGCAGCCAGCTCACCACATGGCTGAACGCCACGGGAAAATACAAACACGAGCAGCTGGAGGAGTTTGAGGTCTCTGATGCTGGCTTGTGCCTCTGTGCTATGCAGAACACCCTGGTACAGAGAGCTTCCTCGGCTGGGCAAAAACCTGGGAAAGGGAAGGGGTGTTTCTGTGCAAGGCTGAGCTCTGAGGCCATCTCTCCTCTGGCAGTGCTATTTCACCTCCACAGCCAGGCATTTCTAGTCAATGAACCTCTTTCTGAAAGTGGTCACTATACAGAGGGTGGACATAGTGGTGAGAAACATCTGCGATGGAAATTTTGTCTCTACACATGCCAGGTCAGGACCACACTCACTGTAGGCTACCCGGAGTTATTTTGACCTGGCTCACTGTGAGTTCCAAGTGCATAAAGAAAGTAATAAATGCTCCTCTGAGTCCAGAAATCCTATGACAAAAACATTTTTGGCATTTTTGGTCTCTGCAGTGGACTTTTTCCCACAACACAGAAAAGAAGGATTGTTCCCAGATGGACCATTTATGCAGAGAAAGAGGGAAACTGGAATGTAGCTTCCATGGGAAGTGGACCCCCAACCTATAAAATAGTAGAAATTCCATTACACGAGAACAACTGCCAGATGTGGATCAGGCTGCCTAGTGCACTAGAGTAATAGAGTGGCACTCCTTTCGCACTATCCCTCCAAGGAGTTTAAGGTTCTCCATGGGTGTCATTCAGAAGAAAAATCCCTTGTGCAGCCAGAATATTATAGCCTACATGTTTTGGAAAAGGAAGAGAAGTTTGGAAAGCAGAGAATAATCCAATGCATGACTAATCACATTCAATGTATGCATGTGTTAACAGTCACGGCACAACCATTCCCAAACACCCTCTACCAGAACCACCCCTGAGCAACATCTCTCTCCCTGGGCATCTTTGTAGAATGTCTGCAGGGAAAAGGATGACACAGATGCAAGGGCTGGGATGCATGAGATATTTAATGAGTCAAAAGAGGGAGAGAAGGTTCCTCTCAGTGGAAGACCCAGTGCAGGGAACACCAGGAGCAGAAAGGAGTCTGTGTCCCATGGCTGTGGTAAAGATCCCACCAAGTGTTCGTCTGCCCATTCCACAGAGAGAGCAGTGCCAGCAGGTCCTCCCCAGCTTGGCTTTGTGGGACTCACTGTCCAGGGGATCCCAAGAGAACAAGGACACGGGAGGGAAAGGAGAGAGTGGAAGAGGGGAAAGGCAGGCATGGCCGTGCTTTCTGAGAGCCCAAGCTGGACCCGTCCTTCTGCAAGGGGTGTTGGGGTTGCTCAGACCCCCAGAAAGCAACAACACAATGCTCCATCCCTGGTCTGGTACCATCCTGTGGGTCCTTGGGGAAGGTCCAGCAGCTTTAGCAGGGGAGGCACCTGGTGCCGCAGTAGCGGCTGCCCAAGCCGGAGAGGCCAAAGCCCCCGGAGCTGATGGGCACTCCCTCAGAGCTGAGGATGCTGCCAACGGCAGCGGAGGTGGAGGATCCCACGGCGGTGTTCTGTGGGAAGGAGCTGAGGATGGGTCCCGGCAGGGTCACCACCACGGGGGAGGGCTGGATGACGACGGTGGAGTCCTGGCACTGCCTGACACAGGGCTCATTGCAGCTGTTGGCCAGCGGGGTCGGGCCGCAGGGCTGGCATGGCCGGCAGGGCAGGCAGGGGCTGTAGCAGGACATGTCTTGTGCCTGGAGGTGCACCTGGGAGGAAGAGGAAGGGAAGCAGATCCTGAGGGGTAGGTGAGGAGCAGCCTGTCATCCCAAAAGGAGGCAGAAAAGCCACAAGTTAGAGCTGAGAGCTGGAGGCATTGAAGGGAGGCCCACAGGTTTGTTTTTCCCCTCAGTCCAGATGAGCCCTGCCAAGTGCAACTGAGCCGTGGGAGATCACTTCCTAGCCCATAGTTAAGGAAAGATCCAAGCAAAGCCTAACGTCTCTCCATGACACACCTTGTACCCTCTTCTTTCTCCCATGCTAAGCAGCCCCCTGATGCAGTGTAGGACAAAAAGGTAGTTTTGAGCTGAGAAAATCTGGAGGACACGGCAAAGGAAAATAAGCGTGAAAGGAGAAAGGGTAACAGACTCACCTTGTTCCAAAGGAGACGGAGGCAAGAGGAGGGGATGAGGGAGTGAGGAGAAGGGCCCACTTTTATACTACTCCTGCACCACCCCAGGTCCACACGCAAGCAGTAATTTTCCAACAGACTCACCTCCAAAGCAAAATATCCTACCTAATGGTGTAGCTTGTTTTTTGTTTCCCTCAAAGCTGACATTACATTTCCTCATTTCTGGCATGCATCATCTGCCATAACAAGCTCCTTTCATGTGCCGGGATTAGAGGCCACAGGAAATCCCAGGAAGGGATCAGCATAAGTAGAAGATGTATCCCCAAGTGTAGGAGAGGTCTCTGAAAGTAGGAAACATGGGTGTGGGGAAATCTGGTGATGTTGTTTTCAAACTCCCATTGCAGAAAAATGTGCATAGTCTCACATGAAAGCCATCCTCTCCTGGGTGCCCAAAGGCTCCTGTGCTTGACAATGTGACACAAACTTCTTGCTTAATCCTTTACCAGTTTATTTGGCAAAGTCATCCTCTCTTGTTGCACTCGTGTGGGATCTGTGATCACTGCCTAAAGCAGGCATGAATAAAAAAATACTTCTGAACACCATGACTCCTCAAAAACCACATTGGAGTCAGATCCATCCTTATTCCCGCAGGGGAGGAGTTTAAAGCTTCGGACAGCACCTCAACCCTCACACTCTCTTTGCAGCACCAGGCACTCTGGTTGCACGTTTTGGACCTGAACAAACAACACACAAAAGTCAAGGTGGATTTTCCAAAGCAATCTGAAGATTCTGCAAGCCCCCTGAGCTGTGGAGGCACTGACAAGGTCAGTCTGGAGGGCAATGGCCATTGGGGAGGTCTGGAGCCATGCACTCAGGTACAGACCAGGGTTCAGACCGGTTTTCTCGAATAGGGATGGAGCTGCCCTGGACACAGGACAATCCAGCCCTGTGTGGGACATGAACCTGCAGACAGCATGCACTCCTGCTTGATCTCACACTAAAAGACTGACACTCAGCTGATCCATAATTAGAGTGTGACTCAGCATGCATAGGGAGAATCTATCCGAGGAAGCTTGCCTACTGAAGGCATTCCCTTGTTCCACTAGGCACGTCTCAGCTGCCTCTATGTCTGCAGGGCAGGGAAGTGCATCACCTTTTTGATGTAGTCTCAGACCTAGTTTTGTGCTCTAGGACCTACCAGCCCTCACTCGATGGGCAGTTGGGGCACGTTTCCTTGCCTCTCCCATGGTGGCGGGCTGTGGTCATGCTGCAGGAGCCCTTTGGGACATGGGTGGGGAGGTGTGCTGAAGCCTTAATGCCAGGAGAAGACAGATCACCTGAGACCCAAGGAAGAGTCCCAGATGGTGGGGAGATATTTTCTGCAAGCCTTCCTTTCCCTCCACAGAGCATTCAGAAAAGCTCCTCACCACAGCCTGCTCTTTTTGGCCAGGAAGATGAGGTCTGTGCATCTGTTCCCTTCCACCCTCCAAGTCTCTCCCCAAGGCTGACCCAGCACATCTATCTAGAGCAAGTTCAAGGGCTCTACAATCATAGAGCAGTCAGCAGTTCATACTCATGCAACAGGTTCTTCCTTTCCTGGTGCTGAACTTGCCTTTTCTCCTTCTGGGTGCCATGACGCTCCTGTAACGCAGTCCTCCCACTGGTTCTGGACTTGCTTTGTTGCAACACTGCCCAAAAGCACATCTACTGGCTTCTACAGGTCAACTTCTCTTAGGCAATCCTTGATTTGATGCCCACCCACTGCTGGGTCCATCTGTTGCTCTTTCTGCCCCTGGCAAGGGTCAACGCAACCTGAGCTTTGGCTTCCTATCAGCACCCCAACATGCTCAGGAAATATTTCAAAATTCCTCCTTTGCAGCTCATTGCTTCTTCCACCACCAGGATGCTGCTTTTTGATGCCAGTGCTCCACCTTGAGTACCCCACTTAGCCAAAGCCAGTCTACTTTGACGTCTGATTATCGCCATGAATATTGACCTGGACCCTTCTTGAACTCAGACAATGAGGTGCTTAATGTGCTGCCAGCATTTCTGAGCTCCTTTGTGGATCGCAGCTGACTCCATGCCAACTTTCCCACCAGCTGCCTGAAAAGGCTGAAGTCAGCATACCTACAAGTCCAAGGGCTGTATTCTGGTACTCACTTTCCTTCCAGTCTTCAGCTTTTGAACTCTCTGTTTCTCAGGTGTGACAGTCAAGACTACCTTTGACACCAAAGTTCCAAACAGGTTCTTCCTTCTTAGGGGCAGCTGTGCAGAAACCATCTTTTCCCATGAAAAAAATCACAAGATCGTCTAGTCCAATCCCACTGCTCAAAGCGGTCGGTCTTTGGAGGAGGCTCAGGGCCACGTCCTTTCAAGCTTCAAATACCTACATGGATGGCAGATTCATAACCTGTCCAGGCAAACCCAACCGATGCTTGCCCACTCTCACACCAACAAAGTCTTTCCTTAGGTTTTTTCATGCAATTTCCCATATTTCAGTATGTGTCCTGTTACCTCTTGTCCCTTCACTGGATTGGACAGTCTGGCTCTGTGATCTCCACTCCCTCCCATCAGCCCTTTTACCCTTTGCTAGGAAACAGGCCTTCTCTCCTCCAGGCTGAACAACCTGGAAGACCACCTTATTGCCCGCCACGTGATTCCCCTGATTCAATGCCAGCTGGGCTTTGGCTTTCCTAACCCCAACTCTGCATACTCTGCCTGGCCAACATTCTCCCCAGAGAAAAGCATATCAAGAGAAAGACATCTCCTGGCTGCATAGAGAGCGCACAGCTAGTGACCATTACACTGAGCTGAGAGGGAGGAAAGAGAAGCACGTAGCAGGTACTTGAGGAGGACAAAGTGTTTGGGTGCTCTAATGACATGTGCAGTGCAGGCCACAGCTGGGCTTCCTCCTGCAAAGGGAGTTGCAAACAATCCCTTGCTTGAGCCGGACCCCAACAGCATTTGTGGACACATCTTCTACCCAAACTGACACGGCCCGCCTCAGGATATCCTTGAGCCTCTCATCTTGGCACATGAAGGGCACATGCATGGCAGACCAAGCATGTCAGAAATGAGGAAATGAAATGGCAGTGTTGCCAGAAATCTGTGCCATTAGGTAAGATATTTTGCTTTGGAGGTGAGTCTGTTGGAAAATTACGACTCATGTAGAGCAACTGTGGGCCTGGGGCGGTGCAGGAGCAGTATAAAAGCAGGCCCTTCTCCTCACTCTCTCATCCACTCTTCTCACCTCCATCGTCTTGGGAACAAGGTGAGTCTGAGCTCCCCTCTCTTCCCCCTTGTCCTCCTCCAGGATTTCTCAGCACATATCCTGTCTTGTGCTGGGTCACGGGGCTACTTAATACAGAACAGGGAAGGAGGAGGAATGTGTGCCGTGCAGAGAGGTAAGTATGAGGTGAGCTATTGATTAGCTGGTCCCTGGCTTTGGTCGCTCTTTGAAGGCATCTTTCTGGCCAAGGGGAATGAGAAATACATGGGCCTCCCTGCCCAGCTCCCATCTCTCATCTCCAAGTCAGGCCTTGGCTCCCTTGCAGTGGGCTGACAGGACGATTTTCGCCCAGCGCTCATGCTCTGCTTCCCCCTGCCTTCTCTCCCAGGTGCACCTCCAGGCACAAGACATGTCCTGCTACAGCCCCTGCCTGCCCTGCCGGCCATGCCAGCCCTGCGGCCCGACCCCGCTGGCCAACAGCTGCAATGAGCCCTGTGTCAGGCAGTGCCAGGACTCCACCGTCACCATCCAGCCCTCCCCTGTGGTGGTGACCCTGCCGGGACCCATCCTCAGCTCCTTCCCACAGAGCACCGCCGTGGGATCCTCCACCTCCGCTGCCGTTGGCAGCATCCTCAGCTCTTCAGGGGTGCCCATCAACTCTGGGGGCTTTGGCCTCTCTGGCTTGGGCAGCCGCTACTGCGGCGCCAGGTGCCTGCCCTGCTGAAGCTGCTGGAGATGGTCCTGGGGAAGCTCCCCAGGGAGTACCCCCAGGAAGGGACCCAGAGGCTGGTATGGACTGGGCATGGAACACGGTGTTGTTGCTTTCTGGGGGTCTGAGCAAGCCCTGCAGAAGGATGGGTCCAGCCTGGGCTCTCAGAAAGCACGGCCCATGCCTGCCTTTCCCCTCTTCCGCTCTCTCCTTTCCCTCCCGTGTCCTTGTTCTCTTGTGCTCCCCTGGGCTGTGAGCCCCGCAAAGCCAGCCCAGGGAGGAATTGCTGGCCCCACTCCCTCTGTGGGGAAGGCAGATAGACAGCCAGTGTGATTTCCGCCACAGCCGTGGGACACAGGCTCCTTTCTGCCTCTGGGGCTCCCTGCACTGTGGCCTCCACCCAGGGGAAACTTCTCTCCCTCTTTTGACTCAATAAAGTTCTACTGCATCACAGCCCACGCCTCCGCGTCATCCTTTTCCCTTCAGATGCTCTCTCAAGATACCCAAAAAGAGAGATGTTGCTCACGGGCTGTTCCGGGAAGGGTTTGTAAGGGATGGCTGTGCAGTGACTGTCAACACAGGCTTGCTTTGAGGATTCACATTCATGCATCAGGTGGGTAACCTTTTGCTTTTTGAACATATTTCAATACCTGGGGCTGAAGAGAATGACCCGACACAGTTCAAGGACCTACTCAGATGCCATCAGAGGAGTGCTGAGCAGAGTGGGATCATCACTCACCTTATCTCCCGGGTCCTGCTCATTTAGGCCAGGATTTTGATGACAGTCTCGGTGTCTGGAACAGTGCAGAGAGAGTCGCGCCTCTCTGGGTTCTGATGGGGTACCACAAAAGCACCTTCTTCTGGCTTACTTTTAAGCTGCTGCTTGTCAGGGGCTGAAGGATATCTGGGGAGATATGGCTGGTTGCTTCCAGGCCACCTGCTGATCAGACCTCGAGTCACAGATTTATTGTTGAGCATGATGTTATATGGCACGCCACAGACCTTTCATCAGTTTTGGTCTCCCTTTTGAGGGTCATTTCCTGCTTGAGCCTCCTACCCCAGCACAGCACCAGCAAAGACAAGAGGAATTGCAGGCCATCCTTCCCTCTCTCATATTCTCCCCAGATGACTACTTCATTGGAGCCTGAAAGGCTTCCTGAAGCCCAGGCTCCTCAAACACCAGCAGCAGCTGCCACACTCCCCTTCCACGGCACGTGCACAGAGGCTGGGAAGGCACACGTGGGCAAAGGCTCAATAAAGCTGGGTCTGATGGACAGAGTCTCTGGTGGAGTCATGGCTGGCTCCCTCACCTGAAAGTGACAGTGCCCCAAGGGGTCCCACTGCACCGTGTCCACGCTCCCCGCCTTTTTGGAATGGTGAAGGCTCCCCCTGTGCCCCACACACCCCAGAACAACACTCTCCTCACCATTGCTGCTGCAGTGTCCACAGAGGGAAGGACCATGCAGAGGCCGTTAAAAATATTTCTTGTGGTGGGTTATGTTGCCTTGTTGCCCGATTGGTGGGGATTCAGGAAGTATCTGATCCATATGGACGTAACAACGTTCAGCCTGCCATTTTACTCCCAAGAACCGCATCTGCTCTGCAGCTTCTTTGACCTTGATTCTTTTGGTGGTCAATTCACCTTTCAGAAGGATCACAATTATGCTTTTGCAATTCTGTAACACTTCTACTTTCTTGCCCCACAGGTTGGGGCAATATAAGCTACAACTAAATGGACAGCTTTCTTGCACAGACCCTCCTTAGCAGCTTCTGCCATCCCACTTCCCCTGGTCACGCAGGAAGAACCAGAGAGGCCCGCGCAGGTTGGTCCTGGGTCTTCCTTTCCTGCTGACCACAGTGCGAGGGGACCGGCTCCATGGGTTGCCCCCCACAGCTGACATGCTGGCCTGTGGGAAGAGGGAGAGAGATTTTCTTCACAATTTCAGAGGCAGGATGATGCTCTTCCTCCAATGGGTATCTTGCCCTCATACTTGACAGGAGATGCCTCCAGCGGCTGCAAATCATTCCCTCTTTTCCAATCCCTCTGTCAACTCCCCGGTCCCTAACAAGGGATGCCAGCTCTTGGGCTTCCTGACCTTCCAGTTCCTGACTGATGGTGTCGCTTTCCCAGCATCGGAGTTGCCAGGCAGAAATCCACTTTCCTTGCTGGTGCCTGTAATCTTTCCACATGTCTCAAAAGGTCTCTTGAGGCCAGCCAATGGGTACCTTTTGTCTCTGAAGTGATTTCTCTCACTTCTCCCTCCCATGCCTTCCGAAAGACCAGCTTCCCAAACAGCCTATTCCTCCTCCTCAATCCCGTACAAACCAATTTTACTCAACCCGTTCACCTCCTGCTCCACTATTTCTTTTTGACTGTTGCGGTGATCACTGCAGGTGGAGTTTGGGTCCCCAGCTCAACCATGAGATCGCCTCACATGAGGTTTGCGTCTCTGCCTCAGCCTCGTCTGTGTTCTTAGATGTAGTCTGGATCCCCAGGTCAATCATGGCATTCTCAGAGGTGGTTTGGGTCTGATACTTCTGAATCATGGCTCGATAGGCACAGGTCAAGCCCCAATACCGTGCTAAAAGCAGCTGGTTTTCAGGAAGTTGCCAACCAGGGTCTGGCTACCTCAGGGCATGTTTCACTCTCAACACACCCAAAAGTTGTCACCTCTTATACCAGCATGACGTCAGATTCCACAAACCCCACAACAGGCCAACAGTGTTAATTAGTAGTATGAAACACCTCACTGAAGGGTACACAAGGGCCTCAGGACTCTGTGCCACAAAACAACCCACACCAGCCCCGTACGGGAAGAAGGAGGTGTATTCCCTCATCCGCTCCACCAGACACCTCCCCCAGCACGTGAGGGGCCCCAGTGCCAGGGTGCGTTCTGTTAACACGTTCCACGTTCACACAAAGAGATAAACAGTGCAGCAGGAAAACTGTGTGACCCTCACAGAGGCCTTTCAATCAGTAACTACTACAGCTATAGCATGCACATTTCAAAACTGCCATTCTCTTGAGCCTCATACTGAGCACCAAAAAGACTGGGGTGAGTTGGCCTTGTCTGGCCTCCAGGTGCCCACCAAGACACTCTGTCACACTTCACCCCCTAAGGAGTGAGGAGAGAAAAAATAAGATTAAAAAACTCGTGGGTCAAGATAATGGCAGTTTAATGAAGAAAAGCAAGGAAAGCACGTGGAAGAAAAGCACGCCAAACAAAATTTATTCTCTACTTTGCCATCGGGAGGTGATGTCCAGCCACTCCTAGGAAGCAGAGTCACCATACACTTAGCAATTGCTTTGGAAGACAAACGCCTCAATAATGCCCCCGCTCCCTCCCCCCTCCTCCTTACTCTTAGCATTTATTGCTGACCATGAAGTCAGATGATATGTAATAAACCTTTGATCAGTCTGGGTCTGCTGTCATGCCCAGCAAAACTCAAGATATTTATGCGTCATCAACACCATTCTTCCAACAACTACAAAGAACCAGTAGGAGGGCTCATACGGTGAAACTTAGGTCCATCCTAGGAAGAACTCGTACAATCCTCTAACCAATCGCTGTACAACCATCCCCGACAACCCCTTCCCAGAACCACTCCTGAGCAACACCTCTCTCCCTTTCAATCTTTGTAGAGCGTTTCCAAGGACAAGAATGACTCGGAGACATGGGCTGGGATGCAGCAGAACTTTAATTTAGAGTCAAACAAATGGGAAACGTGGTCGCCCTGAGCGGAGCTACCAGAACAGAGAGAAAGAGAAGCAGACAGGGGTCTGCGCATCATGGCTGTGGCAGAAATACCACCAGGTGTCCATCTGCCTGTCCCAGAAAGGGAGCGGGGCCAGCAGGTCCTCCCCAGCTTGGCTTTGTGGGGCTCACCACCCAGGAGAGTACAAGAGAACAAGGACACGGGAGGGAAAGGAGAGAGTGGAAGAGGGGAAAGGCAGGCATGGG
>QJSC01025832.1:22524-52082 GCA_003697955.1 Calidris pygmaea
CTGGAGGTGCACCTGGGAGAGAGAGGGCAGGGGGTTGTAAAGAATGAGAGGTGGCTAAAGGGCAGCCTGTCAACCCATAGTGGGGGAAACCCTGTCACTCAGCCCAAAATACCCCGACCAAGAGTAACCATGCCCAAGAAGGACCCCACCTTTTTCATAGCTCAGGACACATGCCAGCAAAGCCCCAGCCTCTCCCATTTCACACTGACCAGCCCTTTCCATCTCCCAATGCAAGCAGCTCCAAGACCCAGCAGAAGATCAAGTTGCAAGTATAGGCTGAGGAAGACAAGAAAGAGCTTCAGACCCACCTTGTTCCCAAGACAATGGAGGTGAGAAGAGTGGATGAGACAGTGAGGAGAAGGGCCCGCTTTTATACTGCTCCTGCACCGCCCCAGGCCCACAGTCGCTCTACGTGAGTAGCAATTTTCCAACAGACTCACCGCCAAACAAAACATCCTACCTATTGGCACAGGTTGTGCTTTCGTTTCCGTCAATGCTATCGTTCCATTTCCTCATTTCTGACATGACCATTGGGCTTCAGGGGCTCTTTTGAATCATAGAATCCTAGAATTGTCTAGGTTGGAAGGGACCTTTAAGGTCAGCAAAAAACCCCAAACAACCCAACAAAAACACCAAAACACACCTACATCACTAAACCATGTCTCTAAGCACTGTATCAACCCATCTGTTAAATACCTCCACAGATGGTGCCTCAACCACCTCCCTGGACACAGCCCATTCCAAGGCTGAATAACCCTTTCAGTGTAAAAATTTTTCCTAACCTCCAGTCTGAACCTCCCCTGCTACAACTTAAGGCCATTTCCTCAGTCCCGTGACTTGGGAGAAGAGACCAGTCCCTGCCTCTCTACATCCTCCTTTCAGGCAGCTGTAGAGAGCAATAATGTCTCCCCTCAGCATCCTTGTCTCCAGGCTAAACAATCCCAGCTCCCTCAGCTTTTCCTTATAACACTTATTCTCCCGACTCCTCACCCGCTTCATTGCAGATCCCTCTGCAAAGCCTTCCTACCCTCCAGTAGGGCGATACCTCTTTTGAAGTATCAGGATGAGAGACCCAAGGATTTCCTGAGCAGAATCGTGTCGGCACAGGCAGAAGGTGTGCCCACCACCCCAGAAGGTGCTATATGTGTGTGCGCAGATGGAGAACATCAGTCTAGGGAAGTCTGGTGAGGTTGTACTCAACACCCTGTGCGGGAAGGTTCAAATCTTTCCACAGGTGAAGTCCTCTCCTGCGTGCCCAAAGGATTCCCTGACTGAGGACGCGCCACATCCTTCTCCCTGCCTGCCTGCCACCCTGCTCACTCCAGCACTTACTGGTCATTGCCTCTACAGGCAGATGGGCTGCGCCTCTGCTTTCAAATCCCTTTGCCCACAGATAGCTTCTCCTTCTAGGAAAACATTGATTTCTTTGGTAAAGCCATCTGCCCCTGGTGGCAGTTCCTGGAGGTCCCCAACCAATGCCCTCAGCAGGCTGGTGGAAGGAAAACATTGCCCTCCTGAGCCCTGTGATTCCTCAGCAAGCCGCGACCAGTCGGGTCCCTCCTCACTACCAGAGGGGTGTGTTGGGGCTCAGGACAGTGTCTTCTTCCTCCCGCTCTCCTCACACCAACAAGCACTTTGGCCACACGCTATGGCCCCTGACGTGCAGGAGAGAATCCTCCAAAACACGCTGACTGTCCTGTGAGCAACCCAAGCTGTTTCAGTGTCGCAAAGAAGGTCCTTCTGAGGACAATGGCCATTGGGGCCGCCTGGAGCTGAGTACTTGGGCACAGCCCAGTGCTCAAACACGGCATTCCCTGGGCAGGGATGGAGCTGCCCTGGCCACAGGGGAATTCAGCCCTGCATGGGACATGGGCCTGTAGACAGCACGCACTCCTGGCCTGGCCTCACACCAAGAGGCTGACACACGGCCAATCCACAATTAGAGTGTGACTCGCCATGCGTAGGGAGAGTCTCTCCCACGAAGCTTACCTACTGAAAACATTTCCTTGTCCCTCTGGGACACATCTCATCTGCCTCCATGTCTTCAGGGCAGGGAAGTGCATCACCTGTTTGATGTAGTTTAAGACCTGTTTTTGTTCCCAAGGCCCTTTTGTTGCCTTCTATCCTTGAGCATCCTCAGGCACGTGGCACAGCAGGATCCTGCCAGCCCTCACTCAATGGGCAGTTGGGGCAAGTTTCCTTGCCTCTCCCATGGTGCTGGGCTGTGGTCATGCTGCAGGAGCCCTTTGGGGCTTGGGTGGGGAGTTGTGCTGAAGCCTTAATGCCAGGAGAAGACAGATCACCTGAGACCCAAGGAAGAGTCCCAGATGGTGAGGAGATACTTTCTGCAAGCTTTTCCTTTCCCTCCACAGAGCATTCAGGAGAGCTCCTCACCACAGCCTGCTCTCTTTGGCCAGGAAGATGAAGCCTGTGTCCATTCCCTTCCACCCTCCAAGTCTCTTCCCAAGGCTAATCCTTCTCCAGGGAGCAGATCTACCTGGTGGAGCTTCTTCCTCTCTAAGTGCGGGATATGCCATTTGTCCTTTTCCATGTTTGGAGGCTGCTGTAGCCCAATCTTGCAGAACATCTAGGTATCCCTTTATGGTACCCCTGTCTTAGAGGACATTAACTGGCTTGTACAGATCAACTTTTCTTCAGGCAGTTCTTGATTTGATATCCACCCACTGCTGGGAGGACTCCCCATCTTTCCTTCAACTCTTTCAGAGGGCAACACAGCCATGGAGATCTTCTAGGTGTAGACTGAGAGAGAGAAGGCTTTGACACCTCCAGCCTGTTCTCTCTCTGCCCTTCAGTAAATCAGCTGCCCCAGTCAGCAGTGGGCCCACATTTTCCTCTGTCAGTCTTCGCCTATTCATATAGGGGTAGGTGTCATTCTTGGGGTTTTTTGCCTGTTGTTCTGTCTGCCCCTTTTAAGACTTGACACAGTCTGAGCTTTGACTTCCTATCAGCATCCCAAAATGCCTTGGAATTATTTCTGTATTCCTCCTTCACAGCTCATTGTTTTTTCCACCTCCAGGATGATGCCTTTTGATGCCAGTGCTCCACCTTGAGTTCCCCATTTAGCTAAAGCCAGTCTGCTTTTGGCCTGGACCCTTCTTGCTCTGGGACCATGAGGTGCCTAAGGCTCTGTCAGCATTTCTGAGCTCCTTTCTGGTTCACAGCTGCCTTTCCTACCAGCTGCCTGAAAAGGCTGAAGCCAGCATGCCTGAAATCCAAGGGCAATCTGGTACTCTGGTACTCACTTTCCTTCCAGTCTTCAGGTGTTGAACTGTCTATTTCTCAGGTGTGACGGTCAAGGCTACCTTTGATTCCCATATTCCAAACCAGTTCTTTCTTCTTAGGGGCACCTGTGCAGCACCTGTCTTTTGCCCATGACTGGATCACAGGATCCTTGAGGTTGAAAGGGACCTCTGGAGATTGTCTAGTCTAACTGTCCCTGCTTAAAGCGCAATCAGCCTTTGGAGGAGGCTCAAGGCCAAGTCCTGTGAAGCTCCAAATACCTACAAGGACGGAGAAGCCACAACCTGGCCAGACAGCTCCAGCTGGTGCTTGATCACCCCCATACTAACAAAGTCTTTTTCATGTTTTCATGCAATTTCCCATATTTCAATATGTGCCTTGTCTTCACTGGATCGGACTCAGGACAGTCTGGCTCTGTGTTCTTCACTCCCTCCCATCAGTCCTTTTACCCGTGTCTATGAGGTGGCCTTCTCTCCTACAGGGTGATCAACCCCAGCTTCACAGTCCCTCCTGCCTGAGGGGGTCCCATCACTTCACGGGATCTGTGGCTCTTTGCTGTACTCGCACCAGTATGGTTCTGCCTCTCTCATACTGAGGAGACACAAACTGGACACTGTTCATGGTAGTTATGGTCTCAGGAGTGTTGAGGCAAGAAGAGCTATCAACTGTGTAAGCTCAAAAAGTGGGCCAGTGTGAATCTCATGAGGTTCAAAAAGACCAAGTGCAGGTTCCTGCAGCCATTTCAGGGGGACTCCAGTAGCAATATAGGCTAGGGGATGAGGAGATTGAGATCACTCCTGTCAAGAAGGACTTGGAGGTACTGATGGTTGAAATGCTGGACATGGTCTGACAACGTGTGCTCACAGCCCAGAAGGCCAACCGTATCCTAGGCTGCATCAAAAGAAGCGTGGCCAGCAGGTCGAGGGAAGTGATTTTCCCCTCTACTCTGCTCTGGTGAGAACCACCTGGACTACTGTGTCCGTCTCTGCAGTCCTCACAGGGAAGATATGGACCTGTTGGATTGTGTCCAGAGGAGGGCTACAAAAAATGATCAGAGGGCTGGAACACCTCTCCTATGAGGACAGGCAGAAAGAGTTGGGATTGTTCAGCCTGGAGAAGAAAAGGCGCTGGGGAGACCTTATTTTAGTCTTCCAGTATTTAAAGGGGGCTTTAAGAAAAGATGGGAACAAACTTTCTAACAGGGCCTGTTGTGACAGGACAAGGGGTAATGGTTTTAAATTTGTCCTGGTTTGAAGTAAAACCAGACCAATTTTGTGTTCTGTAATATTACATTTTAGCTAGGCCTCCTCTAACTCTCTGAAATTAACAGCATATTGTGGAGAAAACTGCTCGTTCTCAGAATGATAAGACCAATGCTTGTGCTAAATGCCAAGGAACGGTATGCAGAGAAGCCCTTGCTTATACTTATTGCTGTAACAACCAAGGTCAGCCAATTTTTGTTATTTGCCCCTTAGAGGGTCGGAAACGGAAAAACGTAGAGGGGTCACATCTGTGGGGAGGAACAGACAGGACAGGTGACCCAAATCTGACCAACAGGGGTATTCCATCCCACCTGCCCCATGCTCAGTATAAAAGCTGAGGGATCAAAGGGTCAAGTTTTTTCTTCCTGTGATGGCTGACGTCCAAAGAGGACCCTGTCAGTTCATCTGGCTTTGATCCTGATCCATGTGTTCCTGACTCCAGAGCTGGAATCCAGTTCCCATCCGTCACTGAGTCCAGTCTGGGACTTCCCCAGTACCTGCTGGTGACGGGACTGTCATCCTGGGAGCTTGATGCGGTTTTGTATATATTGTATCTATTTCATTATTTTCTTTCTTTTTTTAATTTTAATAATAATTCTTCATTAAAGTAGTTTAGTTTATTCTATACTTTTGAATCTCCTTATCTCTTCCTCTCCTCTTTCAGTGGGGGAGGGGGGAAGGGCCATCTGTCAGTTCGGTTGAGGTGATTTTGGCTGAAACCATGACAAAATTATAAAGTTCAGACTAGATATAAGAAAGAAACTTTTGATGATGAGGGTCAGTCGGCGATGCGGCGGCAGCACCGGCACTGGCAGCACCGGCAACGGGAACTGAGGTGAACTGGCGGGGAGGGTCGGATCGCGCTGCACAGACGGGTTTCCGAGCTCATGACCCCCCACTCACAGCCCGAGCCCCAGCCGGAACCCGGAAGTCCGCGGCAGCCAATCAGGCGTGGAGGGGGCGGGACTGCGGAGATTTAAAGGCGGTCAGAGCAGATGGTCGGTCGGCGAGGCTGCTGGTCTAGCGTGTGATGTGTGACAGGAGAGTGTAAAGGGAGAGCACGCGGGCGGCTCTGAGCAGAAATAAAACATTTGGGAAGTGAGAAGCGAGCAGAGCATAGCAGGTCAGGCAGGCTAAAATAATAAAAAAAAAAAACCAAAACCAAAACCAACAACAAAAAAAAAAAACCACAAAACACAAACCAAGTCACTTGCCTGAAGAAATTGGTTTGAATCATGGTTGGAACTCGGCCAAGGGTAAAAAAACTGTGGGTACCCAAACAGAGGCCCCACACAAACATGCAGGCACCCAGGCAATTGGCTGCAGTGAGTGTTGGAGCCTGGCAATGGAGGATGGTAGAGACAACACCTGTGTTAGGTGTGAGCAGATCAACGATCTGCTTAACACAGTGGCCGAACTGAAGGAGGAAGTGAATAGACTAAGGTCCATAAGGGGGTGTGAACGGGAGATAGATGTGTGGTACCAGGCTCTGCAGACCCCTGTAGCAGAGGGAGGTGACCCAAGGAACAGGGAGGAATGGATACAGGTGCCTGTTGGAAAAGGCAAGGGAAACCCTTCACAGCCCCCTCATCTTTCCATTTGCCCTTGCACAACAAATATGGGGCACTGGAGATTGAGGGTGAGGCAAATGAGAGGGCAGAAGAAACACCATCTGGGGGGTTGCCTAAAGCAAATCAGTCCCCGCCTTGCATCAGAACCTCTATTCTAAAAAAAAAGAGGAGGGTAATTGTTATTGGTGACTCCCTTCTGAAAGGAACAGAGGGCCCCATATGTCGGCAGGATCCTTCCCACAGGGAAGTCTGCTGCCTCCCTGCGACCCGGGTCAGAGATGTAACCAGAAGGCTGCCTAGTCCAATACAGCCCTCTGACTACTATCCCTTAGTAATTATGCAGGTGGGAAGCGACGAGGTCAATACTGGAAATTTAAAAACAATCAAAAAGGACTTCATGACACTGGGGAAACTGGTTGAGGGATCAGGAGCACAGATAATTTTTTCATTTCAATACCCTTAGTTGCAGTAGGAATACTGAGAGAAATAAAAAGACATGCACAATTAACAAGTGGCTCAGAAACTGGTGCCACCAACGAAATTTTGGGTTTTTTGATCTCAGAGAACTTTATATGGCACCAGGTCTGCTAGCAACAAACAGAGTAAACCTGCCTCAGAGGGGGAGAAAGATACTGGCATGTGAGTTGGCAGGGCTTGTTGAAAAGGCTTTAAACTAGGCTCGAAGCGAGAGGGGGTTAAACACAGGTCCAGTAGAAATAATACCATGACGTGCGGAAAGGGAGTCCACAACTCATAAGTTGTAAAGTAGGTATGTTTATTCAGCGGCGGGCAGCACAGGGGGGTAGTCTCACCAAACTGTGCGTGCCCTCGAAAGCCAAAATCTCCATATTTATGCTACTAACTTATACATATTTAATATATGTTGCAAGACGCCTATACATATGCATGTCCTGTCCCGCTTCATATTAAAATTAGTGTCTCGAATCCATTTCCATATTCTCCACCCTTCTGCGTCTGCGCAGTGCATCCTGGTGGTGGTCGCCAGGGGTCCCAATGATGAAGTAAGGAGACTGCTCTTCGTCACCACTAGTTACCTTTTTTTGTTCTCACTGACCCCGATCTTCATTGGAACTTATCCAAACTGCAGGACTGGTTTCCATCAGTTTTGAGCTGCTCTTGGCTCATAGTTCCTATCTCTCGTTCCGCATCTTACCGAACATTCTTATTGTTTTGAGACATATGAATTAACAGATTAACCTACTGACCTACTACTCTATCAGAAGTTAGTTATTTAACTGTTAGTTATTCTTCCCCATATAAACCACACCAGGGTTGGAGGAACAGGGTCCTAGTAAGGGCCTTCAGCCTGGCTCCCCGAGCCAAGCTGGTGACCCTTCACTACAGTTAAAGTCTTATGGTGATGTGCCAGCAGCTCCTGGGGTAGAAGCAGTGGACAGAGAGACACCTGACAGACACTTCAGGGGGTATTCCCCTAAGAAGGCAGCTCAGCCAACAGCCCAGCTGAAATGCCTTTACACCAATGCACGCAGCATGGGCAACAAACAGGAGGAGTTGGAAGCTACTGTGCTGCTGGAAAGATATGATATGGTGGCCATCACTGAAATCTGGTGGGATGAATGCCATGACTGGAGTGTGACTATTGAGGGCTATAGGTTGTTCAGAAGGGACAGGCGAAAAAGGAGTGGTGGAGGTGTTGCCCTTTGTGTCAAGGAATGGATAGAGAGTGAGGAGACGTCCCTAAAACCCTCCTGGTGTCAGATGAGAGAGTTGAGAGCCTGTGGGTGAGGATTAAGGGGCAGGTCAATATGAGGAACAGTATTGTGGGTGTTTATTACAGACCACCTGATCAGGATAGAGAAGTTGATGAGGCCTTTTACAACCAGCTCCAAGTAGCCTCACAATCGCAGGCCTTGGTTCTTGTGGGGGACTTCAATTACCCAGATATCTGCTGGAAAGGCTACACAGCCAGGAATATACAGCCTAAGAGGTTCCTCCAAAGTATTGATGATAACTTCTTAACCCAGCTGGTGGAAGAGCCAACAAGGGGAGAGGCACTACTGGACCTAGTACTGACGAACAAAGAGGGACTGGTGGATGACATCAAGGTTGAGGGCAACCTTGGCTGCAGTGACCATGGAAAGATAGAGTTCAGGATTGTGGGTAACATACAAAAAACAACAAGTAGGACTGAAACCTTGGATTTCAAGAGGGCTAACTTTGTCCTTTTCAGGAAACTGCTAGGTGAAATCCCATGGGCTAGGGCCCTGGAAAGCAAGGGGGCTCAAGAGAGCTGGGCAATATTCAAACATTGCCCTTCTCCAAGCTCAGGACCAGTACATTCCCAAGAGCAAGAAATCAAGCAAGGGAAGCAGGAGACCTGGGTGGTTGAGCAGGGACCTTCTGAAAAAACTGAAGTGGAAGAAGGAGGTTTACACCGAGTGGAAGGAGGGACTGACCACTTGGGAGATGCTGTTAGACTATGTAAGGAAGAAACAAGGAAAGCCAAGGCCTCCTTGGAATTAAAATTGGCAAGAGATGTCAAAGACAACAAGAAGGGCTTCTTCAATGATATTGGAGGCAAAAAGCAGACTAAAGAAAATGTGGGCCCACTGTTGGATGAGTCGGATGCCATGGTAACAGAGGATGCAGGGAAGGCTGAGTTGCTGAATGCCTTCTTTGTCTCAGTCTTTACTGCTCAGGCCAACCCCCGGGAGCCATGGACTTTGCATGAATCAGAGAAAGTTTTGACTAAGGAAGATCTTCCCTTGGGGGGGGGGGATCAAGTTAGAGATCAGTTAAGAAGGCTGGACATCCACAAGACCATGGGTCTGGATGGGATACACCCGAGAGTGTTGAGGGAGCTGGCAGAAGTCATTGCAGGGTCACTCTCCATCGTCTTTGAGAGGTCCTGGAGAACAGGTGAGGTGCCCAAGGTGGAGAAAGGCCAATGTCATCCCAGTCTTCAAAAAGGGCAAGAAGGAGGACCTGGGAAATTACAGACCGGTCAGCCTCACCTCCATCCCTGGAAAGGTGATGGAACATCTCATCCTGGGCGTCATCTCAGAGCATATGGAGGAAAAGAAAGCTATCAGAAGTAGTCAACATGGATTTACCAAGGGGGAGTCATGTCAGACTAACCTGATAGCTTTCTGTGATGTCATGACTGGTTGGATAGATGAGAAGAGGGCGGTGGATGTTGTCTACCTTGACTTCAGCAAGGCTTTTGACACCGCCTCCCACAGCATCCTCATAGCTAAGCTTAGGAAGTATGGGTTAGATGAATGGACAGTGAAGTGGATTGAAAACCGGCTGATAGACAGAACCCAGAGGGTTGTGATTTGGGGCACAGAATCCAGCTGGAAGTCTGTAACAAGTAGTGTTCCCCAGGGATCAGTACTGGGTCCAGTCCTCTTCAATATATTCATCAATGACCTGGATGAAGGGATGGAATGTACCCCCAGCAAGTTTGCTGATGACACAAAACTAGGAAGGGTGGCTGACACCTCAGAAGGCTGTGCGGCCATACAGCGAGACCTGGACACACTGGAGAGTTGGGACGAGAGAAGCCTAATGAAATTTAACAAGGGCAAGTGTAGGGTGCTGCACCTGGGGAGAAATAACCCCCTGCACCAGTACAGGTTGGGGGCTGACCTGCTGGAGAGCAGCTCTGAGGAAAAAGATCTGAGAGTTCTTGTGGACAACAGGATGACCATGAGCCAGCAATGTGCCCTTGTGGCCAAGAAGGCAAATGGCATCCTGGGGTGCATCAAGAAGAGCATGGCCAGGAGGTCGAGGGAGGTCATCCTGCCCCTCTACTCTGCCCTGGTGAGGCCCCATCTGGAGCACTGGGACCAGTTCTGGGCTCCCCAGTTCAAGAAGGACAGAAAACTTCTGAAGAGGGTATAGCAAAGTGCCACAAAGATGATTAAGGGCCTGGACCATCTCTCCTATGAGGAGGGGCTGAGGGACTTGGGTCTTTTTAGTCTTGAGAAGAGAAGGCTTAGAGGACATCTAATTAATGCATACAAATACTAAAAGGGAGGGTGTCAGGAAGATGGGGCTGGTCTTTTCTCAGTGGTGCTCAGTGACAGGACAAGAGGAAATGGGCACAAACTCAAGTATAAGAAGTTCCACCTAAACATGAGGAGGAACTTCTTTACTGTGAGAGTGGTAGAGCACTGGAACAGGCTGCCCAGAGAGGTGGTGGAATCACCTTCTCTGGAGACATTCAAAACCCGCATGGACAAGTTCCTGTGCAACGTGCTCTAGGTAGACCCGCTCCGTTGGGGGGTTGGACTAGATGGTCTCCAGAGGTCCCTTCCAACCCCATACGATTCTATTATTCTATGATTCTAGGGTGGTGAAGCACTGGCACAGGTTTCCCAGAGAGGTGGTAAACACCCCATGTCTGGATACATTCAAGGTGAGGTTGGACAGGGCTCTGAGCACGCGATCTAATTGAAGATTTCCCTGCTCATTTCAGGGGAGTAGGACTAGAAGACCCTTAGAGGTCTCTTCCAATGAAAACTATTATGATTCTGTGCTTCTAACTTCTGCAATCTGACAGCAAACACCTTCCTAATGCAGGCCATGATGCTGTTGGACACTGTTTCTTGGGTCTGGTTCTGGTTATTGGGTTCTGCCTGGCAGAAAAGGACCTGGGGGTGTTGGTTGACTGTCGGCCAGCAGTGTGCCCAAGCAGCCAAGAAGGCCAACAGCATCTTGGCCTGTATCAGGAACAGCATGGTGAGTGGAACTCAGGAGACGATCATCCCCCTGTGCTGGTCACCCCTCAGCGCTGGTGAGGATCCGCTTCGAGTACTGTGTCCAGTTTTGGGCCCCTTACCACAAAAGAGACATTAAGGTGCTGGAGCGCGTCCAGAGAAGGGCAACGAAACTGGTGAGGGATCTGGAGAGTCTTATGAGGAAAGGCTGAGGGAGCTGGGGTTATTCAGCCTGGAGAAAAGGAGGCTGAGGGGAGACATTATCATTCTCTACAGCTACCTGAAAGGAGGTTGTAGAGAAGCAGGGATTGGTCTCTTCTCCCAAGTCACAGGTGATAGGACAAGAGGAAATAGCCTCAAGTTGCACCAGGGAAGGTTCAGACTGGAGGTTAGGAAAAGTTATTACAGTAAAAGGGTTATTCAGCCTTGGAATGGGCTGTCCAGGGAGGTGGTTGAGGCACCATCCCTGGAGGTATTTAACAGACAAGTTGATATAGTGCTTAGAGACGTGATTTAGTAATATGGGTTTTTTTGGTTTTGTTTTTGTTTGGTTTTTTTAATCAGAGTTAGGTGGATGGTTGGACTAGAAGATCTTAAAGGTCCATTCCAACCTAAATAATTCTATGATTCTATGATTTCCATACGAATGGGGACAATGTGATGGTATCCTCCAGGACCCATGTCCTCTAATGCAAAACTATTTGGAAACCTACTGACTGTAGACTGTAGTGGTGAAGGAGGCTCTTCTTCTCAATTGCGGGACTTTGCATAAAGGGGTTAAACACTCCTGGCCCCAGCCTGGACCCCTACAAGGCACCATGAGTCAGTGGCCACCAACTGGAATTCATGCCACTACCCTTGGAGACCAGCAGCCATGACAGTTTTCCATCCCCTGCTCTGCCCTCTTCCCTCGCCTGTATTCTATCAGTTGGTCATAATGATTTTCACAGCAGACAGCATCAAAAGAATTGTTTAGATGAGATTAACAACATTCACTGCACTGCCCTCACCCACTGAAGGCAAGCATGTCATCAAAGGAGGCCATGGCGTTGGTCAGGCCTGCTTTCCCTTCAACAAATCCATGCTGACCACTCACAATCACCTTCTTGTCCTTTCCTCCTGGGAAAGGACCTACAGGATGATTTGCTCCATCACCTTTACAAGGCTTGAGGTGAGACTGACCTGCCTGTCCTTCCTGGGTTCCTCCTTCATGCCCTTCCTGAAGACAGTTCCTCCTTCATGCCCTTGCTTTCTTCCAGTCCTCAGGTACATTCCCTGACTGCTGGGACTTTCAAAAGGAATGTCAGGAGCCTGATCTCTCGACAGTAAATCCTGCTAGTGAAGACCAAGCCCAACAACCCCTGGACACCTCTGCATTTCCTCTAACACTTGTCCCCAGTGAATCTTCCCACTCCATGCTAGGGCTTCCTTTGAACAAGCCTTGTTTTTGCTTCTGACCAACTTGGAAGAAGACCTTCTCATTTCCATCCACTTGATTCCTCTGATTCAACCTCTGGTGGGCTTTGGCTTTCCAAACCCCAGCCCTGCATACCCAGCCTGCCTGGGGAACATTTGCCCCAGAGAAAAGGGTATCAAGAGAAAGAAAGTGAAACCATTAGTACAGCTGTTAATGTGAACAGAGATACAGGGAGGAGAGAGAAGCACATTACACATCCTTAAGGAAGAAGAGTCGTTGGGTGCCCTGATGACATGTGCAGGGCAGGCCATAGCTGGGCTTCCTCCTGCAAAAGGAGTTGCAAACAATTCCATTTCACTGACACAAGCCAATATCCCCTGCCTGCACGGGACCCCAGGAGAACTTAGGAGGAATCATCTGCCTGCAATGACACCACCCTGCCCGGGATGTCTTAGGACCTCTCATCTCAGTACATGAAAGGTAATTGCATGACAGAACAAACATGAAAGAAATGAGGAAATGTAATGGCAGGGTTGACAGAAACCAAAACACAACCTATGCCATTAGGTAAGATATTGTGCTTTGGAGGTGAGTCTGTTGGAAAATTACTGCCTGAGTGCAGTGACTGTGGGCCTGGGGTGGTGAGGAGCAGTATAAAAGTGGGCTCTTCTTCACACTCTCTGATTCACTTCTCTCCATTTCCATCTCCTTGAGAACACGGTGAGTCTGAACCTCTTTCTCATACACCTCCTCCGGGATTTCTCAGCACATGCTCTGTCCTATGCTGGGCCATGGGGCTTTTTAACATGGGAGAGAGAAGGGGACAGAATGTCATTTATGGAGACAGGCTGGATCTTGTCTGACTTGTGAGCCGTGGGCTCGTCATGGACCTGAAAAGGCTTAGTTGCTGTTAACCATCTGGGCTCAGGAGAAGGAGAAACCCGTGCCCCTCCCTACAATTCCTCCATTTCTTCTGTCCATTTTGTGGCTTGTCTCCCTTGTGGTGGGGTGACAAGGTGCTCCTTGCCCACTCCTCAGGATCTCCATCCCTCTGCCCTCTCTCTCCCAGGTGCACTTCCTCATCCAAGACATGTCCTGCTACAGCCCCTGCCTGCCCTGCCGGCCATGCCAGCCCTGCGGCCCGACCCCGCTGGCCAACAGCTGCAATGAGCCCTGTGTCAGGCAGTGCCAGGACTCCACCGTCTTCGTCCAGCCCTCCCCCGTGGTGGTGACCCTGCCGGGACCCATCCTCAGCTCCTTCCCACAGAACACCGCCGTGGGCTCCTCCACCTCCGCTGCCGTTGGCAGCATCCTCAGCTCTGAGGGAGTGCCCATCAGCTCCGGGGGCTTTGGCCTCTCCGGCTTGGGCAGCCGCTACTGCGGCACCAGGTGCCTNAAGTCCAGCCTGGGCTCTCAGAAAGCACGGCCCATGCCTGCCTTTCCCCTCTTCCACTCTCTCCTTTCCCTCCCGTGTCCTTGTTCTCTTGTGCTGCCCTGGGCTGTGAGCCCCACAAAGCCAGCCTGGGGAGGACCTGCTGGGCCCTGCTCCCTTTCTGGGCAGGCAGATGGACACCCTGGTGGGATCTCTGCCACAGTCCCTGGTGCTCCCTTCACAGGGGCCTCCACTCAGATCAACCACATATCCATTTTTTGACTCAATAAATTTCTGATGCATCCCAGTCCATGTCTCTGTCTCATCCTTTCCCCTGCAGATTGTGTGCTAAGCTGCTCAGGAAGAGTGATATTGCTCAAGGATGGTTCTGAGAGTGGATTGTCAGAGATGGTTGTGCTATGACTGTTAAAATAGGCTTGTCTTTAGTATGCTTATTAAAGCAGGGTATCCTCTGCTTTGTGAACTTCCTTGCCTGCCTTTGGCTGGGTACAATTACCTGATACAGTTCAAGGATCATAGCTACCTCAGAAATTATTTTAGGTCTCCCACCAAGCATTCCCTTCTCCATGTTCAGCAAGTCCTGTGCCCTCACCCTCTCTTCCCCAAGTAAGGGCTCCAAACCTCTCACCATCCTACCTACCCTCTGCTGAACTCGTTCCACTGGGTGAAGGTCTTTCTTGCATTTCAGCCCACAACTGGACACAGTGTTCCAGATGCCATCAGGGGCATGCCATGCACAGTGGGATAATTGTTCCCCTTGATGTCCTGGCTATGCTCCTGCTCATATAGCCCCAGATGCTGGTGACATTCCATGTGTTCAGGAGCAGTGCTGGGACTCACAGCTTGTCAGGGGCTTGTCAAAGGCTTAGGGATTTGTGGGGAGATGGGACTGTTTGCTACCAAGACAGCTGCCATTCAGAACTTTGTGTGTCCATGTGTCACCTTCCCCACCTCTGTGTTGCAGTAGTTCAGCAGCCTTTGCTGCTGGTCACCATGTTGCTTTGGAGCTCTCCTGGACAGCCCTTTGAGACACTCAGCATACAGCTGCTGCCTCTCTTCCTGCCCCGAGTCTCTCCCTGCTTCCCTCTCCCCAGAAACATTCCCAGGAAGCCCTGAGTACAGACAAGGAAGGGGCAGGGCAAGAACAACATGTGGGTCTGTGTGGTATGGTCACCCTGGCAAACACAATGCACCCACCAGCTGTTCTCTCGATCTGCTGACCCAGTGGGATGGAGAAAAATTAGAAGAGCAAGAAAGTTAAATATTCTTGGGTTAAGATCAGAATAGTTGAAAAATGGAAAGGAAAAAAAAAAAGAAAAAAGAAAAAAGTGATGCAAAGGCCCACTACCTAGCACCAGCAGACCAACACCCAGCAACTCACCAAAGAACAGCTACTTCGGAAAGAACAGCCACAGCTTTATTCCTGAACATGGTGTTACATGACATGGAATAGGCCTTTGGTGAATTCAGGTTCCCTCCCTCCTCCAGCCTCCACTTCAGCTGAGGGAAGAGTGAGAAAGAGAGATAGTCTTGATGGTGTGCAAGCGCTGTGCAGCACCAGCTAAAGCTTTACTGTGTTATCTGCACTGTTTTAGCTAAACAATTAAAGCACAGCCCCATATGGGCTGCTATGAGGAAAATCACCTTCATCCCAGAGAGAGACAGCTCAGCCTGGTTCCCCCATTGCATCTCCTGTTGTCCTGTGAGACCATTTTCTGTTCGAGCCTCCTCCCTAGTGCAGTGGCAGCCAGGGCAAGAGGAATTGCTGCCTCTCCTCTCCTCTCCTCTCCTCTCCTCTCCTCTCCTCTCCTCCCTTCTTCTCCCCTCCCCTCCCATCCCCTTCCCTCCTCTCCCCTTCCCTCCCCCTGGTTTGGGACGATCCTCAATATCAATACAGTCTGGAGAGTGAATGGTTGAAAGCAACCCTGTGGAGAAGGACATGGATATGTTTGTGGTAAAAAAGAACTGAACACAAGCCAGAAATGTGTGGTTGCAGCCTGCAAAGGCAATCGTACCATGGGATGCATCAAAAGAAGCGTGGCCAGCAGATGGAGGGAGGTGATTCTCCGCTTCTAGTCCACTCTCATTAGACCTGAGCAGGACCACTGCACCCAGTCTTGGGTCCCCAGTAAAAAAAGTCATGGACCTGTTAGAGCAGGTCCAGAGAAGGGCTAAAGAAATGATCAGAGGAATGTATCACCCCTCCTATGAAGAAAGGCTGAGGGAGTTGGGGTTTTTCAGTCTGCAGAAGAGAAGGCTCTGGGGAGACCTTGACGAAGCCTTTCAATATGTGAAGGAGACTTATAAGAAAGTCGGCGAGAGAGAGCATTTATCAAGGCTTGTAATGACAAGACAAGGAGTAACAGTTTTACACTGATATAGTGTAGATATAGATTGGACATAAGGAAGAAACTTCTTACAGTGTGGGTGGTGACACACTGGAAACGCCACAATGACTGCTGTGGCTACTCCAACCCCACAATGAGAGCTGTGGCTACTGGATCAGAGAACCCACCCATGCTGGTAGCAATTGCACCTATACAGAAGAAGAAATACACAAAAAATCACTTCACTTAGCAAAGGATGAAGATGAACCAGGGTCATCACGAGAACAGAAGGAAGAACCAGAGATAATCCCGATCCTTATCACTGGGTGAGCTGTGAGATATATGAAAAGATTTCAGTTGTTATCCAGGCAAGCAAGTCATCACCTTGTTGCTCTGCTGCTGGAATAATGGGGCTAGTAGCTTGGCATTAGAAGGTAGGGAAGCCAAGCAGTTGGCATCTTTGCCTAGGGAAGGGGATGTTCACAGGGTGATTGGAAGAAGGATACAAATCCTCAACCTCTGGAGGTGACTTCTGTTAGCTGTGAGTGGAAGGTATCCCTTCAAGGAAGATATTATATGCCACTCAGGCAAGCAGACCATGATGGAGAGAAGTATCTGGTACCTGAGGGATTTATCCAGTATCCGGTACTTGGAACCGATTTATCATTACCTGGATGACCCACAGTCAACCACAGATGCAGATGAAGTCTGATGTATCTGACCATGTAGCTGAAGTTTCTAAAGAGCACGCCATCATCATGTGCCAGCTCATTGGCAACAAGGAGCTGTGGAGATGAAGAGGCACCAATGGTGGATTCAGTGACTGGTCAATTCCAACAATATGAAGAAAGTCTTTCTACTTCCCTACGGGCCTGCACCTCAGCTGCGGAAAGACTGGTCTGGGAGGTCCAGGAACTCTCTACCTGTATGTACCAGTATCTCAGCTATTAGGAATAAGTGTTTTTCTGCTCGAGAGAGAGGATATAAAGGGTACATACCATGAGGCAACCTGTGGTTTTACCTGTGTGACCATGGGAAGGATACGAGGAAAACCTTCCTCGATCTTAAAGGCATGGTACACGAGTTGCAAGAAAAACCAACCACAAATGGGAGCTCTTCTGAGAAAGCTGCTGCTCCAGTTTCCAGCAGACAGCCCCACACACAAAGCAGAAAATTTTCTGGTCTTCTTGGAGGAGTTCCATATTTGTATTTCCAAGTGAATAAGAAGGATGGGATTCATTGATGCTGAATACTGCAATCAGAACTAGAGGGGCCCTGCCTATAGCCAGGTGGAGGAAAGGGACAACCAAGTTTGCTGGACTGTGTGAATTTGATTGCCTGGCACATCAGACCCCCAGGAGTATAAGGCTCTGGTAGACACTGGTGCACAGTGTACCTTGATGCCATCGAACTATAAAGGGGCATAACACACATGTATTTCTGGAATAATGGGTGGACCCCAACAGTTGATGTTATAGAAAGTTGAAGTGCCCCAAACTGGGAATGAGTGGCAAAAGTATCCCATTGTGACTGGCCCAAAGGCTCCATGCATCCTTGGCGTAGGCTACCTCAGGAGAGGATAAGAACCTAAAAGGGCACTGGTGGGCTTTTGGGATAGCTGCCTTGGAGGCAGAGGAAGTTACACAGCTGTCTACCTTGCCTCGTCTCTCATAGGACTCTTCTGTTGTGGGGCTGCTGAGGGTTGAAGAACAGGTACAGATCGCTACCACAACAGTGCATCAGCAGCAATATCGCACCAACCAAGACTCCCTGATTCTCCTCCATAACAGAATTCATTGTCTGGAGAACCAAGGAGTGATCAGAAAGACTCATTCACCTTTTGACAGTCCCATATGGCCCATGTGAAAGTCTAAAGGAGAGTAGAGGCTAACTGTAGACTATCGTGGCCTGAATGAAGTCACGTCGCTGCTGAGTGCTACCTTGCCAGACACGTTACAACTTCAGTATGAACTGGAGTCCAAGGCAAGGTGTGCCACAACTGATGTCTCTAATGCATTTTTCTCTATTCCTTTAGCAGCAGAGTGCAGGCCCCAGTTTGCTTTCACTTGGAGGGGTGTCCAGTGCACCTGGAATCACCTACCCTGGAAACACAATCCCACCATTTGTCACGGACTGATCCAGACTGCACTGGAACAGGTTGAAGCTCCAGAACACCTGCAATTCATTGATGACGTCATCGCATGGGGCAATACAACAGAAGAAGGTTTTGGGAAAGGCAATATAGTTCAAATCCTTCTGGAAGCTGGTTTTGCCATAAAACGAAGTAAGGTGAAGGGACCTGTGCAGGAGACCCAGTTTTTAGGAATAAAATGTATGTAATCAACAAAATAGCAACTATGTCTCCACCAATTAGTTGAAAAAACCCACAAGATTTCTTAGGCATTGTGGGTTTTTGGAGAATGCGTATTTGCATATTCCAAATTACAGTCTAATTGTAAGCCCCCTCTATCAGGTGACATGGAAAAGAATCCCCAGTTCAGGCAGGGCAAGATGTTAAAAATGTGCTCCATGCTACAGCTGCGGAGAACAGACCTACCTAGAACCTCTGGCAGAAAGCGCCAGGGGAGCCTCCAGAAAGAGCAAACAATACTATGGACTGCTAAAGACTACATTGAGAGCAACAGGTGGTGGGACCTTCAAACATTGGGACACACATTTAGCCAAGGCCACCTGGTTAGTGACTGTCATGTTTTAACCCCAGCTGGCCAATAGGACCACACAGCTGCTAGCGCAGATCTCCCCCTTCTCCAGAAGGGCAGGGAGAATGGAGAGGAAAGGAGGGGAAAGGGAAAGGAAAAAAAAAAAGAACTCCTGGGTGGAGATAAACACTGTTTAATAGAAACAATAACAGAAAAGGAAAAACACAATAGTAATAACAACAAAAGTAACTCTCACTGTCCGGTGAATTGGTACTTTCCCAAGCAGTCATCATGGATTCCTACCCCCTCGCCAATCCCATTTTATATACTAAGCATTATGTCTATGGTACAGAATATTCCATTGGCCATTCCTTCTGTCTGGGCTCCTTCTCAGCTTCTATGGAAAGCTGAAAAGGGTCCTTGAAATGTATAAACATCACTTAAAAACAACTAAACCAATGTTCATTGTTGACAGTCCTTTAATGGCAATTACTAGAAAGAAAATTAATATTTTCCAGCCAAAACGAGGAAGCCCTTCATGGGAAGTGTTCAAAGTCAGATTTGACAGACCTTTCAGTAACATGATCTTTTGACACGTATCTGTGGCAGGGGGCTTGAACTGGATGATTTTTAAAGGTCTCTTCCAATCCAAACCATTTTATGATTCTATACTATGGTTCCATGCAAAGGCAGCCCTTTGCACTGTGTCCCTCCCTTTGGGAATGCCATGGTTAGGCTGGGTTCTCCTGGCCTCTCCTGGGAAGTTAGTGCCTGTGTCTTCTCAGTAACACATTCCCTCCTGCCAACTTGCGTCACAGTGTTGAGCTTTCTGAGGAAAAAGGTCTGCACAACAAAGTGGATGGTAATCACTGATCTAGCTCAGACAACAATATTCAATCCAAAAAAGACACATAAATTTAGAAACTGGAGGATCACACTGATAAGCACACTCAATGAAAGCGTGTGTTGACAATCACTGCAAAATCACCCCCAACAAACCCCTCCCAAAATCCACCTGTGAATAACTGCTGTCTCCCTGGGCATCTTGGGAGAGCATCTGCAGGGGAAAGAATGACACAGAGGCGTGAGATGTGATGCAGCAAAACTTTATTGGATCAAAAGAAGGAAACAAGGTCCATTGAGTGGAGACCCCATTGCACAGAGCACCAGTGAAAGAAAAGAGTATATTCCCAAAGGCCAAAGCAGAGATCCGGAGAGTTGTCCATCCACCTGCCCAAGGAGGGAGCTGGGACATAAAGTCCCCCCTAGGGTGGCCTTGTGGGGGTCACAGGCCAGGGGAGTACAAGAGAACAAGGAAACAAGAGGGAAAGGTCCAGGCTGGCTCCTTCCTTTTCAAGAGGTGCTGGGATTGCTCAGACTCTCTGAAAGCAATCACCTGATAATCTGTACACAGACTGCTACAATCTTCTGGGTCCCTGGGGCCTTCCCCAGGACCATCTCCAGCGGCTTTAGCAGGGCAGGCACCTGGTGCCGCAGTAGCGGCTGCCCAAGCCGGAGAGGCCAAAGCCCCCGGAGCTGATGGGCACTCCCTCAGAGCTGAGGATGCTGCCAACGGCAGCGGAGGTGGAGGAGCCCACGGCGGTGTTCTGTGGGAAGGAGCTGAGGATGGGTCCCGGCAGGGTCACCACCACGGGGGAGGGCTGGATGAAGACGGTGGAGTCCTGGCACTGCCTGACACAGGGCTCATTGCAGCTGTTGGCCAGCGGGGTCGGGCAGCAGGGCTGGCATGGCCGGCAGGGCAGGCAGGGGCTGTAGCAGGACATGCCTAAACAGCAGAGACGAGCCTGGGAGAGAGGGCAGGGGAAAACAAAGTATGACAGTGATTGAAGAAGACTATCACTCCAGAATGAGGGAGATACTTTTCCTCAGCCCAAAAGAGCCTGGCAAAGCGCAGCCAAACCAAGAGAAGTCCCCATTAAGCCCATAGCTCAGGAGATATCTCAACAAAGCCCCAGATTCTCTCCATGCTCCCTTCCCTCTACCATGGAGAGCAGCTGCAAGACTGCATAGGAAAAAGAGGTACTTTTTCCTGTGGACTGAGAAATCCCAAAATAAGAGGATAAAAAGAGAGGAAGAGGCGGCTGCTGAGGAAAACAAGAAAGAGCTTCAGACTCACCTTGTTCCCAAGGTAGATAGTGGCAGAGAGGCGTTAATGAGAGAGTGAGGAGAAGGGCCCACATTTATACTGCTCCTGCACCGCCCCAGGCCCACAGTCACTGCACGCAGGCAGTAATTTTCCAACAGACTCACCTCCAAAGAAAAATATCCTCCCTAATGGCACAGGCTGGGCTTTGGTTTCCGTCAACATTGTCGTTTCATTTCCTCATTTCTGACATGACCATCAGCCCTCAGAAGCTTTTTTGAAGTGTCAGGATTTGAGGCCCAATGATTTCCTGAGCAGGATCATGTCAGCACAGGCAGAAGATGTGCCCCTGAGTCATAGAGGTGTCTGCGCAGATGGAGAGATGGTTCTGGGGAAATACAGTGAGGTTCTTTATAACCTCTTGTGAAGGGAGGTGCACATATCTTCCCACCAATGCAGTCCTCTCCTGGGTGCCCAAGGACTCCTGTGACCAAGGATATGCTGCATCCTTCTCCCTCCTTGCCTGCCTCCCTGCTCACTCCAGCAGTTACTGGTCATTGGCTCTATAGGCAGGTGGGCTGCAATGTGGTTTCAAATGCCTTTGCCCAAGAAAAGCTTCTCCTTCCTGGAGACATTGGCTGGTTTCTTTGCCAAATCCATTCTCTGTTGTAGCAATCTCTGCAGATTCCCAACCAATGCTCTAAGCAGGCTTGAGGAAATAGAATGTCGCTCTCCTGAACCCTGTGATTCCTCAACAAGTCCAGTGGAGTCGGGTCCCTTCTCACTACCAGAGGGGTGTGTTGGGGCTCCGGACAGTGCCTTGTTCATCTTAATGTCCTTACACCACCATGGTCTTTGTCTCCATGCTTTGGACCTTGACCTGCATGACACACAATGGCCTGTCCTAGGTACAACACAGTGCTGAGTTCATTTTCCCTCAGAATGGATGGAGCTGCCCTGGCCACAGGGCAATCCAACCCTGCGTGGGACATGGGCCTGTAGACAGCACGCACTCCTGGCTTGGCCTCACACCAAAAGGCTGACACTCAACCAATCCACAATTAGAGTGTGACTCGCCGTGGGTAGGGAGAGTCTGGCCCAGGAAGCTTGCCTACTGAAGGCATTCCCTTGCCCTCCTGGGACGCGTCCCAGCTGCCTCCATGCCTGCAGGGCAGGGAAGTGCATGGCCTTTTTGATGTAATCTGAGACCTGTTTTTTATACCCAGAGCCCTTCTGGGCATGCCCCTTCCCTGAGCATCCTCAAGTATGTGACACTGTAGGGTCTTGCCAGGTCTCACTGACTGGGGAGTGAGGGGAAGTTTCCTTGCCTCCCCAGTGGTGCTGGGTTGTGCTCCAAGCAGAGAAGGCTGTTGGGGCGTGGGAAAGAAGGCTGTTGGGGCGTGGGAAAGTATACAGAAGCCCTAATCCTGGGATAAGACATATTGTCTAGGACACAGGGACGAGTCCCATCTGGTGGCGAGAGGTTTTCTGCAACCCTTTCTTTCCCTCAACAGAGCATTTAAGAGAGGTTCTCAGTAGAGCCCAGTCTCTTTGACCAGGAAGATGAGGCTTGACTGTTCATTACCTTGAACTATCCATGTATCTCTCCAAGGCTAACTCTGTCCCTGGGAGCAGATCTACAGAGGATGTTTTTCCTCTCTGGGTGCAGGACTAGCCTTTTGTCCTTCTTAATGCCATGAGGCCCCGGTGGCTCAGTCCGGCAGCAGGTCTAGGGCTCTAAGTACAGCATTCCTACTCTGGAGTGCATAAGCTGTCTTACATGGGTTGACTTTTCTCAGGTAGTCCTTGATTTGATGCCCACCCACTGCTGGGAGGGCTCCCCCTCCTTCCTTCAACTCTTTCAGAGGGCACAGAGGCCTGGGGGACCTTCTAGGTGTAGACTGAGAGACAGACAAGGCACTGACTCCCTCCGCCTGCTCTCTGTCAGCTTTCAGGAAGTCAGCTGCCCCAGACAGCACAGCTTCCACATTTTCCTCCATCAGTCTTTGGCTACTCTTGTAGAGATCGATGTTCCTCCTAGTGTTTGTTGCCTGTTTCTCTGGATGCCTCTTGCAAGACTCAAGGCAGACTGAGCTTTGGCTTTCCTATCAGCATCCCAACATGCCTAGGAAATATTTCCAAATTCCTCCTTTACAGCTCATTGCTTCTTCCATCCCCAGGATGCTGCCTTGAGTGCTCTGCCTTGAGTTCCCCACTTAGCCAAAGTCGGTCTGCTGAGACATTTGCTTGTTGTCCTGAGTATTGGCGCTGGACCCGTGTTGCTCTTGGACCATGAGGTGCCTAAGGCCCTGCCAGCTTCTCTGGTTCACAGCTGCCTCCATGACATCTTGCCCACCAGCTGCTGGCCAAGGCACTCGCTTTCCTCCCTGCCATTAAGTCTCAAACTCCACTGTTTCTCAGGTGCAACCACCAAGATTGTCTTGGTTCCAATGTTCCCAACCAGTTCTTCCTTCTTAGGGGCAGCTGTGCAGCTCCCATCTTTTCCCGTGGCTGAATCACAGGATCCTTGAGGTTGGAAGTGGACTCTAGTCCAAATGTCCCTGCTCAAAGCATAGACTCATAGAATCATAGAATGGTTAGGCTTGGAAGGGACCTTAAAGAGCATCCAGTGCCACCCCCTGCCATGGTCAGGGACACTTCCCATTAGACATGGTTGCTCAAAGCCCCATCCAACCTGGCCTTGAATCCCTCGAGGGGATGGAGCAGCCACAGCTTCTCTGGGCAACCTGGGCCAGTATCTCACCATCCTCACAATAACAAATTTCTTCCTTGTATCTTACCTGAATCTCCCCTCTTTCAGTTCAAGACTATTACCCCTTGTCCCATCACTACATTCCCTGATAAAGAGTCCCTCCCCGATAAACAGTCCCTCCCCATCTCTCCTGTAGGCCCCCTATAATGTCGCCTTTGGAGGAGGCTCAAGGCTAAATCCTGTCAAGCTCCGAAAACCTACAAGGATGGAGAAGCCATAACACATCCAGGAAACCCCAGCTGGTTCTTGAAGACTGAGAGAGAGAAGGCATTGACCTCCTTGTCAGGGATGGAAATATTTAACACAGTTATGTTTTAGCAGTAATTGAATATTTATTAATGGTGTAAGGTAGATTGAAAAGTTGAATTTTAGCAGCACTTAATCATTAACCATTTTAGAGGTTTACGAAGTGAGTGACCAAAGTAATTGAACAGCAACTTAATTACAGATTTGAAGATGACAAGATTCACACTAACCTACTATGAAGTATCCCAAATCAATACGTATATGTATGAGTAAAAACAGAAATCACAGGCTGATACATATATAAATAATTCTAAGCAAAACATATAAGCACGTGCACACGCACACACACACGTCTCCGATTACTTAGGATTGGGAATTATTTCATATTGGGCAACTCTACAGAGATGAAAGGTATGGCTTTTAGGTACTACATGTGTACGGATGAACAGAAGGGCATCCATATCCTTAAAGCTAATGTGTATCTCACAATATGTAGGTTGAGAGGTGGATGGGAGAGAGAGAGAGAAAGGCTAGCCTATAGTTAAAATTTCCCTTTCTCAGAATTAGGGTAAATTCGGTGCATTGGCATTCCTCAACAGGTGATAGTTGAGGCTTGAAAAGGGCCTTCTCTCGCCCTGGCCTCAAGGCATCAGTCTGAGAGGTATCTCAACTCAGGGAAGTTACTGGCCACAGCCCACTGACATCCAGAAGAGCTCAAAGAGTCTTTACTAGATTTGCTACTTATAGGATCTAAGACTTCCATCAGATACTTATCTGCTCCAACCCAGCTTGGACAACAGAATATTTCAGAACTTTCTATCAGTTATGTAAGCCCAGGGCTTGTTAGAACTTGGGGTCCTGATATCCCCCCACTTTTTGGCTACAATCCATATGTTGTCAGAAGTGATTGACTATAGTTATTATTTTCAATCAGTCAAAGCCATGGGAACCAGAGATACTGAGGGGTTGCCATAGTGTTCTAGTCCATTGCTCTCCACCCTTTCTTCCATGTATCTGTCCTGGGTTGAGAGACACAGGACTAACTTTTCTTTTACTTCTGGGGAAAATTGCCCTTCTAGAAGATTCTAGTGTCTGAATTTGTGAAAATATTTACTTTATAGCCAGCCAGGCTCTGTGGGATTCAAGGTTTTAGTGTTTTCGAGCCTTGCCAGGTGCAGGGACAAGGAGGAACAAGGCCTGGGCATTTGACTCAGGCTGGCCAACAGAATTATTTCATACCATGAACGTCACATTCAATATAAATTAGAAAAGTTTGCTGCATAGCTCTTTCTCCCTTGATGGCAGCGATACAGAAAACTCCTTGCCTTGATGCTGGAACCCGGAGGCCTTCCCTTCCTCTTGAAGCCATTGCGCTCACAGTGTCCAACATTTGCTGTCCACTCCTGGGAGTGCACAGCTTCCTGCTGATATAATTGGCTGAGTATAATTCTTGTTTATCTTATATCAGTATCAGGATTAATACTGGTTCTTTGGTATTATTTAGTATTATTCTTAATTATTTAGTCTTAGTCTATTAAATCTATTTATATTTCAACCTTTGTGTTTCTTTGTGTTTGCCGATTCCCCATTCCAGGTGGTGAGGGGTCATTTGGTGACAGAATAATTGTCTAAATGACAATAGATTGTTATGGGTTTTCTCAAACCATAACAGTATCATTCTGGTCGATTTTGTTATTATGTGGCCCAGGTGGAGAGAGAAGTCACACCAAGTAACAAAAGGCCTAAAGAAGGGGGGGCAGTGGTTGCACCACCACACACCCACAAGCTGATGTCTCTCCACACTTCAGAAAATCAACTTCCTCATTGAGCAGCGGGCCCACATTGTCCTCCGTCAGAAGGACCAATGCACCTAGGAATTATTTCCAAATTCTTCCTTTACAGCTCATAGTTTCTTCCACCTCCAGGAAGGTGGAAGCTGCCTTTTGATGTTGGTGCTCCGCCTTGAGTACCCCACTTAGTCGAAGACATTTTGCTGAGACATCTGCTTGTTGCCCTGAGTATTGGCCTGGACCCAAGACCAAGAACATAAGATGCATAAGGCACTCACTGTTTTTTTGAGCTCTACTGCACTTCGCAGCTGACTTCAAGACATCCTACATACCAGCTGCCTGAATAGCCTGAAGTCAGTATGCATGAAGTCCATGGGCTGTACTCTGCTTCTTGTTTTCTTTCCTGTCTTCATGTCATGAATTCTCTGTTTCTCAAGTGTGACAGCCAAGGATGCCCTTGATTCTAATGTTCCAAACCAGTTCTTCCTTCTTCGTGGCAACTGTGCAGCACCTGTCTTTTGCCTATGACAGAAGAAAAGGATTCTTGAGGTTGGAAGGGACCTCTGGATATTGTCCAGTCCAGCTGGCCCTGCTCAAAGCACCATCAGCCTTTGGAGGAGGCTTAAGGCTAAGTGCTGCCAAGCTCCAAATACCTACAAGTATGGAGAAGACACAGCCTGTCCAAGTCACCCCAGATGATGTTTGAGCAACCTCACACTAACAAAGTCTTTTTTCATGTTTTCATTTTTTCCATATTCCATATTTATTCCATATTTATTTCCATATTCCATATTTCTATATGTGCATGTTACTTCTTGTCCCTTCACTGGATTGGACTCAGGACAGTCTGGCTCTCTGCTCTTGACTCCCTCCTCATTAGCTCTTTTTGCCATTGCTGTGAGGTGTGCACTGGTGTCTTTTGTCCTACTGGGTGAACAGCCCCACTTGTCACAGCCTCTCCTGCCTCAGGTGCTCCAGTTGTTACTTCATGGGCTTTCATATGCCAGTATGACCACACCTTTCTTGGCCTATGGGGGAGCCATAAACTGGACAGCAGTTGTGGTCTCAGCAGTGCTGAGCAGAGAAGAGACATCACCTTCCATGATCTGATAAAAAAAAACAACCTCCTAATAAACCCAGGATGCTGGCAGACACCATTTCTGCATGGGTGGGGGCTGCCTCGTGATGTCCACCAGGACCTACATGCAAAGCTGTTTGGAAGCCCACTGGCTCCAGCCTGTGGTGGTGAATGAGGTTCTCCCTCCCCCACTGCAGGAATTTGAATAAAGGAGTTAACCACTCTTCGCCCCAGTCTGGACCCCTAAAAGGCACCAGAAGAGGGTAGCATCCAGCTCCACTTCATGCCAGGCACACCAGCCTGTCATACCCTGTCTCCTCCCTTGTGCCCTTCCTGAAGACAGGAGGCCCATTGCCTTTCTTCCAGTCTTCAAATACATTCTCTGACTGCCCCAACATTCAAAGGAACTTGAGAGCCGCCTTGTAGTGACACCAACCAATTCTTCAGGTGCATGGTACCAGGTTGCTTGCATTCATGTCAGTCCAATCTGTCTAAATGTTCCTACACTTGGTCACCCTCTACTGTGGGGAAGGCTTTCCTGCTCCAGACTTTGCAAGGAATATCAGAAGCCTGATTTTTTGACAGTAAATCACAGAATGACAGAATGGTAGGGGTTAGAAGGGACCTCTGGAGATCTAGTTCAACCACCCTACTAAAGTAAGTTCACTTAGAGGATTTTGCACAAGATTGCATCCAGGCAGGTTTTGAATATCTCCAGAGAAGGATACTCCACAACATCTCTGGACACCTTGTTCCAGTTGTCTGGGACACCCAAAATAAAGAAGTTTTTCCTGATGTTGAGATGGAATTTTCCACATTCCAATTTGTGCCCATTGCCCCTTGTCCTGCCACCCGGCAACATTGAAAAGAGTCTGGCCCCATCCTTTTAATATCTGCCCTTTAGATATTGCTCAGCATTGCTGAGATCCCCTCTCAGACTGCTCTTCTACAGACTGAACAGCCCCGGGTCTCTCAGCCTTTCCTCAGCAGAGAGACGCTCCATCCCCTTGTCATCTTCATAGCCTTCACTGGACTCTCTCCAATAGTTCCTTGTTTTTCTTGAACTGGGGAGCCCAGAACTGGACCCAGTGCTCCAGATGTGGCCTCCCCAGAGCAGAGCAGAGAGGATGACCTTCCTTGACCTGCTGGTCACGTTCTTTTTAATGCACCCCAGGATGCCATTGGCCTTCTTGGACACAAGAGCACATTGCTGGCTCATGGTCAACTTGTTGTCCACCAGGACTCCCAGGTCCTTCTCTGCAGAGCTCCTCTCCAGCAGGTCAGCCCCTAACCTGCACTGGTGCATGGGGTTACTCCTCCCCAGGTGCAGGATCCTACACTTGCCCTTGTTTAATTTCATTAGATTCCTCTCCACCCAAATTTCTAACCTGTCCAAGACACGCTGAATGGCAGCACAGCCTTCTGGTGTGTCAGCCACTCCATCCAGTTTTTTGTCATCAGCAAAATTTCTGAGGATATGGTCTGTCCCCTCATCCAGGGGGAACATCACTAGTTATAGGCCTCCAACTTGACTCTGTGCCACTGATTACAACCCTCTGAGGTCTACCGTCTACCCAATTCTCAATCCACCTCACTATCCACTCATCTAACTCCCGCTTCCTAAGCTAACCTATGAGGATGTTCTGGGAGACAGTATCAGAAGTCTTGCTAAAGTTGAAATAGACAACATCCACTGCTTTCCCTTCATCTACCAAGCCAGTCATGCCATCACAGACAGCTATCAGATTGGTCAAGCATGATTTCCCCTTGGTGAATTCATGCTGACCGCTCCCAATAACTTTCTTTTCCTCCACATGATTAGAGATAACATCCATAATGAGCTCTCTATCACCTTTCCATGGTTGGAGGTGAGGTTGACTGACCTGTAGTTTCCTGGGTCCTCCTTCTTGCCCTTTTTGAAGACTGGAGTGACATTGGCTTGCCTAGCAGTGAAGACCAAGGCCAAGAACTCTTGGAGTACCTCCACCTTTCCTGTAACTCCTGTGCCCAGTGAAGCTACCCCATTCAGCCTTTGCTCTAGCCTCCCTTTTGCTGCTCTACCAGGAAGAAGACTTTCTTGTTGCCCTCCACATGCTTTGCCTGGTTCAATGTTAGGAGAGCTTTGACTTTCCTAACCCAAACATTTCATAGTAAGACAGCCTGGAAAATGTTCTCCCCAGGGCAAAGGGCATCAGGCGGGGAACAGCTGAGACCATTGGCACAGCCTTGGCACCAGGAGATGCAATGGCCAGTGACTATTGGAGCGAGCTGAGACACATGCAGGAGAAAGAAGTATGAGCCATGTCCTTAAGGACAAGGAGCTTTCTGGTGCTCTGCTGCCCTGTCCAGGACAGGGAAGAGCTGGGCCTCTTCCAGCAAAGGGACTTGCTAACAATCACACTTCACTGCCCTATGCCAGCATCCCCTGCCTGCACGTGACCATTCCTCCAGTTGGGAGACACCTTCTGCCTGCCTGATCCTGCCCGGGAAATCCTTGGGCCTCTCATCCCGGCACATGAAAGAAACATGGATGGCAGAACAAGCATGAGAGACATGAGGAAATGGAATGGCAAATGTTGACAGAAACCAAAATGAGGTAAGATATTTTGCTTTGGAGGTGAGTCTGTTGGAAAATTGCTACACATGTGCAGTGACTGTAGGCCTGGGGCAGCGCAGGAGAAATATAAAAGCGGGCCCTTCTCCTCACACTCTCATCCACTCCACTCCACTTCCATCTCCTTCAGAACAAGGTGAGTCTGAAACCTTTTCTATTCCTCCTTCTCTGGAATTTCTCAGAGCTTGCCGGCCCTTTTGCCTGTCCTGCCCTGCCCTTGCTGGTGGTGGGGCTTTTTGTTGTGTCACATGGAGTGTGGCTGAAGCTTGCTGAGGGGTCTCCTGAGTTTTGGGTAGGTGGGAAACTCCCTGGGGTTGTTGGCTTTTGGAGGTGAAGTCTTGCGCTGAAGGGAAGAA
>QJSC01025838.1:0-28377 GCA_003697955.1 Calidris pygmaea
TGGGCTTCAGCACGATCAAATTGGTCTGCGTCTGAGTCCCGCCACACCAAAGAGCAGCACTAATGCCAAAGTCCACCTAGGCATGAGAAAATATTGAACCCTGTAAAAATAGGTACAGGAATGGAAACAAAGACTGCCTCTGCAGATGTCTTTTTCCTTCTTCAGACTCTCCAAGGCAGCTGATTTTAGCTACTCAAGAACGCACACTAACTGAAGTAGCCAAAATGAAAAATAATAAACTTTATCCTTAAATGATCTTATAGTTTGTATGAGGGGAACGAGAAAAACAACAGAGGTGAGTACACTAACAAGACACCTTTGATTGGTTCCTGTAGCTCATTTTTTAAAGTGAATAATGGTCAGAAAAGGTTGTTTTGTATGTCTGATTAGACAGGGGGTAGCATAAGGGGATGGCTCAGTCAGTTATGCTGTTAATGTCTTTTAATAGAGAATGTTTGGAATTTGGTTTTTTTTAGCTTCTTTTTCATATTGTCACCTGACACTAAGGGGACAGACAGGTTCTTTTAGGGATACTTGGCAGAATGATGTCAGCACTAAAGTGTGGTTACAATTAAAGCTTTATTTTCTTAACAGAATATTATTACTAGTGTATCATAGAATTTATGATTAGAATGGCACAGGATTTCTACAAGCACAATCAATATAGTACAATCTATAAATAGAGTAATACAGAATTTATAATACAACTTAACTTATGATTTCTAATCACCTAGAGCCTCTGCAGATTAGGTCAAATCTTATTACACGGTTTTCTGTTTCAACATAACAATCATAATATAGAGTCAAAAATCATATAAAAGAATAAGCGTCACTCAATCCTCGGAAAAAAACACATGACAGTGGAGGCATCCTTGGCCACCAGGGGTGCCTGGGACCTTCGAGGCTGGTAAGGAAAGGAGTAATTGGCCTGGCACCCAGGAATCTTGAGGCTGGTAGGGAGAGGAAGAAAAAAATCTGTTTGGTTTGTCTGGTTGTTTCACAAAACCTTCAAGGCCTGAGAAGGACGGGAAAGGGAAATAATACATGACCCGCTTGCTTTATAAGATGGTGTTATGCTAACCATAATACCATGGGTCGGGAGTAGGGGGTACCGGTCAAACATCTCCAGCCTGCTGGGCCATTCAGAGCCTTTTCATAGCCTGAACATTTTCTCTAGGCTGCACGTTGACAAACATGGGAACTTCATATACAGTCATCATAAGGCACAGCAATAGGTCAAGACTTACCTTTTCCAGTTTAACACAATAACCACCCCCAAGTTATTTTTAAGTGGACAAGCAGTTTTAAGGTTGCTATAAAGGAATGGTAGAGACAAGTGAATTTTCTGCAATAAAGTGGTATATAATTTTTTCTTTGTAGCCCACACTGCTCCTTTTGTAGTTTGGGGGTTTGTCCCGTGCTGACTTTGCCTCCAGAAGAGTCTGCAACCCTAAGGCTGCTCTCCAATCTACTTTGTCATAACAGACTGTGTCCTCTTTGCTCATGTATATAAGTATCCCAGCAATTCAAACACTTTTGCCACTGATGGCAGAAGAGCTCTTATGGCATCATCTGTTGGGGCCACACAACCTGGCCAGGAGGAGGAGAGTGAGAAACCAGCCCCAGAGCCAGCCCAGCCTGTCCCCACCTGGGCAGGGACCCACTGATGCCCCTGGGACTCTATGCATTGTTGGGGCCATGCAGAACATCTGGAAGACTGATTAAGACTGATTTTTGGAACCCTTCTGAGCATGTCGCAGAGCAAGCAAAACTTGATCAAGAAATAAGAATATATTGCTTTAAGAACAAGATTGTTTCGAGCTGGCCAGACAGGAGAGAAAAACATTGTGTGTGTCTGTGAAGGTCAGGCTGGAAAACCGCCTGGAGGAGTGTGTGTAGAAAGATGTGGCTGAAGACAGTCGCATTCCATGAGAATGAGAGTGCTCACCCTGTTTGGCAAAACGGCTCAGAAAGTAGCTCTATATATACAGCTTTGTGTATGTGAATAAAGTGTGGTGTGGTGCTAGTGCTTGTGTGGTGCTTCTGCGTCTGCTTATTGCATACAATTGCATCCTGATCAATCATCTCTGCAAATTGGTGCCCTGTGTGAGGCTCATCTTCTTCAGTGACACAACCCGATGGGTGAGTACAGAGGTTTCTTTATTATTTATTTCGTGGCCACAATTCCTTGTAAAAAGGAACAGTAATGCCTGTTGAACAGGAAAGTTATGGGGCTGTGTTAGAAATGGGACAGATTGCATTGCATGAACATGAATTATACTTAAAGGTTTTGCAACACATTTTGCACGCTGCTGGCTATAATACTAGTGAGAAGCAATTATCTCAATTGTTATTACTAGTAAAGGAACATTGCAATTGGTTCCCATCTGAGGGTACCTTTGATAGCTCACGATGGGAAAAAGTAGGAAAGCATTTACAAAATAGGAAAGAGCTGGGTTTTGATATCCCGGAATTGGCACTAGTAACCTGGCGTTTTTTATATTTATTTGGCACTAGCTCAGTTAAAACCTAGTGAGGCTGTTGTAACTAAAGATACCGAAGGCAAAACTGTTTATAAGGACGTTGAGACTTCCTCAAACGATCAAACTTCCGATAACCCCTTCGACTCTGGTTCAGTCGATCCAGAAACTGAACCTAACTTATATCCACCATTCCCCCCCTCCCCAGCAGTTGAATATGCTGTTGTCAGAAAAGCGGCCTTTGCCAATCACCCCCACAGCACCTACAAACCCCTTTTTGGAAACAGAACCTGAAAAGCTTCCAGCAATGCAAAAGTGCAAGGAAGAAGCTTTAAAAAATGGGGAATTTTCATTTGCATTTCCAGTGATATATAAAGCTAATCGCCCTCCCCCTCATGAAGGATTACCTTATCAAGTTTTCAAGGAACTTAAAAAATCTATAAAAGAAAATGGGCTGCAGAGTTCATTTACAGTAGGCATTTTAGAAGCAGTAGGAAACGCTTACGTTATGTTACCATAGGATTGGAACGTTCGGCATTACCAGTGTCTCTTCTAATACTTAATACACTTCATTGGTTGATGAAGTCGGATTAATTGGACAGAATGGCGATAATTCTAAGGTTTTTTATCTTAAATGGCTTTTCTTAACTAATACCTTGAGAAAGACTGTTTCTTCCTTTTTGGATCTCCTTATCTGGCTGATAATGAAGGGTAGAACTCGTACCCAGGAACTAACAGGATATGATCCTGTTGATCTTTACCTACCGGTTACAGAACAAGAATATATCTTCCTATCTCAAAAATCTCTGCCATTTCAAATAGCACTGGCTGATTTTGTGGGCAATATTCGTTTTTCTCTACCTTCTTGTAAGTTACTACAGCAACTGCAAACATTGCCCCTTTGCCCCAAGGGAATGGTTTCAAGCTCCAACAGGGTAGGTTTAGACTGAACATTAGGAAGGAATTTTTCACAGAAAGAGTGGTCGGGCATTGGAATAGGCTGCCCAGGGAGGTGGTTGAGTCACCATCCCTGAATGTGTTTAAGGGACGTTTAGATGCGGTACTGAGGGATATGGTGTAGGGGAGGACTTTGTAGAGTAGGGTAGATGGTTGGACTCGATGATCCCAAGGGTCTCTTCCAACCTGNCATTACCTAAAGGGTGGGTGTCAAGAGGATGGGGCCAGACTCTATTCAGTGATGCCTGGTGACAGGAGAAAGGGCTACGTACACAAGCTGGAACACAGGAAATTCCATCTCAACATGAGGAATTGAGCGTGCCAGGGCCCTGCAACCGGCTGCCAAGAGAATTGTGGAGTTTCCTTCTCTGGAGCTATCCAAACCTGGATCTGTTCCTGTCCAGCATGCTGTGGGTGACCCAACTTTGGTAGGGGTGTTGGACTAGATGATCTCCAGAGGTCCCTTCCAAACCTTTCTATTCTGTTATTCTGTGATTCTGTTGGCCCATTCCCAGAGTTTCTTAAGATCTCTTTAAGCTGAAGCTCCATTTGATCAGTTCTTTATGTGTGTGAGCAAACCCCTCACTGTGCCTCCAGTGAACCATCACCACAAGATAAAAACAAAAGCAGTTGCAGGATACAGTGTCTAATTCATGAGTTGCTAGTTTTGTACTGATCAATATAGGAATTAGCACAACAACCCTCTTAGTATCAGAATACAAGGGCAAAAAACAAGCATAGGCCAGGGCCAGTGGGGAAAGAGCAGAGTTGGGCTGTTTGTGGAGCAAACTGTGAGGATGGTTAAGGAGAAGAATTTGCGAGGGGGGAAAACACAAAAGGAAAAGCAAAACTTCAGCTCCAGATATGATGATGCCTGTTTGGGGTAACCTGCCAACCAGCCTTGAGTCACTGACTTGAGTGGGACACAAATGTTGCAGATGAGTGAACCAAACCTATGTCTGCTCACTTCTGTGGTCATTGGACACCAGAGTGCTCTCCCTGGCATCCTCAAGGGAAGAGCCCTTGCTGGAAGGAGATGCACAATCACTCATCCTGGAAGGCACCTCGGGAGGTCTCCAGGCCAAGACAATCCACAGCCTGTGGAGAAAGGGAAATGAGGGTTGGGCTGTTTGCACCCTTGGTCGTGTTAGTGGGAGATGTTACCTGCATAGACACACAGAGAGCATGGATCCCTCACTGAATTTCACTGAATTTCACTGACTTTTTAGAGTTGGAAGGGACCATAGAGATCATCTAGTCCAACTCCCCTGCTGAAGCAGGATTGCCTAGAGCTTGTCAGAGCATGTTACTCAGGACTGCATCCAGGAGGGTCTTGAAAATCTCCAAAGAAGGGGACTCCACAACCTCCCTTGGCAGCCTGTTCCAGGGCTCTGTCACCCTTACTGCAAAGAAGTTTTTTCTCATATTTCAGTGGAACCTCTTATGTTCCAATTTGTGCCTGTTGCCCCTCGTCCTCTCACTGGCAACCACTGCAAAGAGTCTGGCTCCCTCCTCCTTCAACCCACCCTTGAGATACTTGTAAGCATTAATAAGGTCTCCCCTCAGCCTTCTCTTCTCCAGACTAAAGAGTTCCAGCTCTCTCAGTCTTTCTTCACAAGGGAGATGCTCCAATCCTTGAATCATCTTTGTTGCCCTTTGCTGGACTCTTTCCAGCTCCCTCCAGGAGCTGGTCTTAAACCCTCCATCTGTCTAGGAGCTGGCCTCAGGATTCCCTCATCCCTCCAGTTCCCCTGTGCACAGACAAGCAGACACACACTCCTAAAAATGGCCCTCTTAAGCACAGACCCACAGAACCCTTGGGGCTGGAAGGCACCAGCTTCCACCTTCTCTGTGCTTCCTCTTCATGCTTGATGTCAGTCAGGAGCTCCTTTCTCATCCATGCCAGCCTCCTGCCACCTTGGCGTGACTTCCTGCATGTTGGAATAGACCATTGTGGATCATGAAGAGGTGATCCTTGACCAACAAACAGCTCTCTGCAGAACCCACCTGGGCACAGACATCCCCTGGGCCAAGGTTATCAAAACTTACCTCCCTCACTCTTATGTCAATCAGTCTTTAGATTATGACAACGTATTAACTTTCTTAAGATATAGATCTATCTAGCTCACATCATGTGCTGATTTATCGTGCTTGAGGAAGTGAACTAAAGGACACCAGCTCATCACAAGGAGCAGAAGAAAAGCCTTGCCCTTGAAATAAGGACTGTGCTTCTCAGAATCACAGAGCTGTCCATGAAGGATGGAAGATACCCCAAGAGAACCAAGATCAAGCCAGTGTCCTGGTCCCTCTAACACATCTTGGAAACTCTCCCAGTGTCCAGCACCACAGAGAAGTAACTTGCAATAGACCAACTCAAGGGATGTCTGGGGCAATAGACAAGCAGTGAGAATGTCGTTGATAAAAATGTTAAACAGAACCGGTCCCAGCACGGACCCCTGAGGGATGCCACTTGTCGCTGCTCTCCATCTGACTTCAAACCATTGAGTACCACCCTCTGGATGTGACCATCCAGCCAATTCTTTATCCACTGAACAGTCCACCCATCAAATCCGTATCCCTCCAATTTGGCAAGCAGGATGTTGTGAGGGGCCGTGTCAAAGGCCTTACAGAAGTCCAGATAGATCACATCCATAGGTTGTCCCTTATCTACTAACCTAGTCACTCCATCACAGAAGGCCACTAGGTTAGTCAGGCAGGACCTGCCCCTAGTAAAGCCACGCTGGCTATCTTGAATCATCTCCATGTCCTCCATGTGCCCAAACATGGCGTCTAGGAGGATCTGTTCCATGATCTTCCCATGCACGGTGGTGAGGCTGAGAGCAGCATCAGCAAGTTTGCGGATGACACCAAGCTGTGTGGTGGTGTTGATACATCAGAGGGACAGGATGTCATTCAGAGGGACCTGGACAGGCTGGAGAGATGGGCTCAGGTAAACCTCATGAGGTTCAACAAAAGCAAGTGCAGGGTTCTGCACCTGGGCTGGAACAATCCTCAGTATCAATAAAGACTAGGGGATGAGATATTAGAACGCAGCCCTGAGGAAAGGGACTTGGGGGTGCTGGTGGACGAGAAGCTGGACATGAACAGGCAGTGTGCACTTGCAGCCCAGAATGCCAGTCGCATCCCGGGATGCATCAAAAGAAGTGTTGCTAGCAGGTCCAGAGAGGTGATTCTGCCACTTTGCTCTGGTGAGACCTCACCTGGAGCACTGTGTGCAGGTCTGGAGCCCTCAATATAGGAAGGACATGGACTTGATGGAGCTGGTCCAGAGGAGGGCCACTAGAATGCTCAGGGATTTGGAGCACCTCTGCTACAAGGACAGGCTGAAGGAGCTGGGGTTGTTCAGCCTGGAGAAGAGGAGGCTCCAGGGAGACCTAATAGCGGCCTTCCAGTACCTGAAGGGGGCCTACAGGAAGGCTGGGAAGAGTCTGATTACAAAGGCCTGCAGTGACAGGACAAGGGGCAATGGCTTTAAGTTGGGAAAGGGCAGATTTAGATTGGATATTAGGAAAAAGTTCTTTACTATGAGGATGGTGGAACACTGGAACAGGTTGCCCAGGGAGGTAGTTGAGGCCCCATCCCTGGAGATATTCAAGGTGAGGCTCGACGAGGCCCTAGACAACCTTGTCTAATTGGGGGTGTCCCTGCTGACTGTGGGGAGGACGGACTAGATGACCTTTGGAGGTCCCTTCCGGCCTGGACCATTCTATGATTCTATGATTCTATGAATGCTGATGGCTGACGGTGCTGCAGACATAAAGGTGTTTTGGCCAGTTTTACTGCAATTAGTAATTATCAATTGGTGTGTTAATCAGTGATTTTGAAATCATGTGGTACCTAATGCTTGAACTGTATAAGTGCCCTGTGTAAAACCACATTTGTAGTACTTCAATTTAGATCGGACATCTCATGCGCATAAATAAATATTTTCCCTTGTAGTTCTATGCTTTGTGTCTCAGCTCCTCTCCTCAGTCAGCACAGGCCAGTTGCAAATTTTCACAAGACAAGTGACTGGCACTGCAGTGCGGCAAGGTGTCTCCCTTCTCTGTGCAGTAGATGTGGGGCAGTCCAGGAACACAAGACACATCCTCCAGGCTCATGGATGTTTCGGGAGGTCCATCCAAGTCTGGGGGTCACTCTGCCAAGAGGGTAAAGTGGGTAAGGCCCTTCCTGCCATATTCTTAGGACAAACCTTCTCCTTGTCTCCTCTGCCAACAGACATCAACTGCCTTCCCTTTCTGGGCTCTGACACAGTTGTAAGGATTTGCTAAAGCCATCAGCCATCCCTTTGATTGTCTCTGATGTGCCCCAACTCTCTCCCAGACCTCCATAGGGGCAATCACTGCTGCTCAAGGCCACTTCCCCTTCAGAAGAGGCCTTGAGCTTTCTGGATCTTCCTGGTCCTTATTAACTGTCTTCCCGGCTCCCTCCAGAGCTCATGGTGAGCTTTATTGTCTACAACAGGGCCTTTATGACCATCTTTTATGAAACTGTTGTCTTTTTATGATCTTCTGTGCAGAAAGACTAGTCACAGAAAAAACCCTAAATACAGCAAAAGAGATGCTGAATGAAATTCCAAGAAACACCCCGGGAGTAACACCCACAGCGGTGGCTTCCTTGCAGGGACTCCTTCCTTAGAGGGGGATCCAGCCTCTGGTCCTCTCGGGAGGAAAATCAGCAGTGGCCATGTCACCTGGAACACAAAGGGTGACTTTTACAGGATGCTCCCTTTTAGATCCTCTCATGTGCTCCCTTTTATGGAGCATTCCCATGAGTTTCCTGTTTCCCCAAGTTTCTCTCCTGACAGCTCTGTTTCTTTTCCTGCATATTGGAATGCAGAGTCTCATACTTGAAAGACATTGTCCTTGAAGACCAACTCTACTGAGCTCTGCTGCCCTTCTGTGCTGCTAACATGGACTCCCCCCACTTTAAGTCACAAGACCCTGTCGAAGCCTGCTCTACTGAGCTCTGACATCTGCGCTCTTCTATTACTCTTCCTCTTGGGAGTTGAGACCCCACTATTTCATGGTCATGACAGCCAAGGCTGACACTGGTTTTCACACCCATGTCCAACTCTTCCTTCTTTGGGACAAACAGATGCCGGTGAGCATCCCCATTGTTGGCCCATCTGGCAGTTGTGGTCTAAAAGCCTGTGTCCCAAGCTGTGTACTAAGTAAGTGTACCAAGACCTTCCAGAAACAGGACTGTTTCCATCCTATTGTGGACCCTTTCCAGTGAATGCCAGGGTAAATAAAGTCCACAAGGGGATTTTGATAGGTTGTATCCCACCAAAATGTCACCCTCTCCCAACTTGTTCATCCCATACAGGAGCTCCACACATCTAAGCAGCTCCTTCACACCAAGGGTAACCTCCTCTTTGTCCTCTGGTCCTTCTGATCATCTTGTACCTACCCATCACAGCCCCCCAGGCATGTGAACTGTCCCAACACCCCTCAGCTGTTATTTCCTCCAAGTGGAATGAAGAGATTGCACACACAGCTCCAGCTCCCCCTCTCTGCTCTCCAGGCTGAGGGTATTGGGGCATGTCTGGACTGCAGCACCTCAGCTGGGGCACATTTGGGTTGAGCACAGACTTGCAGAGGGAAATCCTGCTTCTGAGCCCCCAGGAGCTCAAGTGTGCAAAGGCTTTGCTTCAGAGAAGAGATATGCTGGAGTGGATGGCAGATGGACATGTGAAGAAGAAATTAAGTGCCCACAGAGAGAGCAAACCCTGCTCGCCCCAGTGCTGAAGAGAAACAGATGGGCTGTGCAGTTGGAGAAGGATTTGCTCTCTCGTGACTCTGAGGTCTTCAGGGCTTCTGGTGGAGGTGAAAGTGATCTCGAGAAGGAAGAGATGATGATACAAATGTCCCTGGTGTGGACATCCTGTGATTCAGTTACACTGTGAAAAGCACTGGCTTGATCTATAATTGTATAATCAAGATACATCATCAAGAACCATCAGAGTTTGGGAGTGAAGGAACACAAGCGAGACCCTGGTGTGATGTGCTTGGTGTTCATGCCCTGCCCAGCATCTACTGCATAGAGAAGGGACAACCCTTGTGTCACTTCAATGGTGGGATTCAGTCACTGGCCTAAAGGCCCTGACTATCTCTGAGAAGCCCTGGGTGATGGCTGTCACTCAGCTGCTCTGAATGGGGACAGGGTTCCTGTCCAGTGTCAGGTGCAGGCAGTTGTGCTGCAGAGCCCTGGCACCTCCCACAGCACCACAGGCCTGATTCCATTAGGTCAGCTGAATCCCTCTCTGGGCTGCCCTGAACATAAGGACAATCACAGGTTCACTTGTCTGACGTGGACAACTTCTGTCATTGAAGCTGGCCAAAGGAATTTCCCACCAGCCTCCAAGAAGGTGCCCCCAGATGCTTCCCTGTCTCTGAGAACTCCTCCACTAGATCTTGCAGTTCCCAGCTGCATCTTGGTCACCTCTGGCACCAAATATGTCCCCAGGAGTCTTGTGTCTGAACATCTGATTCCTGTCCTCCATCTCCATTCATTACCAAAAGACCTGAGACAAGGAGCTCACATGCAGGTGCTGATTTTGGGCATGTCTGAGGTGAGGCAAGAGGAATCCCACCTCGTGGAGGTTTGTGGTGTGCCAGGGACGGAGCCAACTCCTCTCTTAGTGCTAAGGACTACAAACCTAGGATGACAAACCTCCATTGACACAGCTGAATCCCTCCCCTGAGAAGAGATTAAAGGAGATTCTTCCCTGGCATTGTCAGGGTGTCCTGTCTAAAACTACAACAAAATCGGTATGCTTGGACCTCAATCAGTCTGTGATTAAAAAATGCACCTACTGGAAAGAAGTGTCTCTCCCCAGCTGAGAGCAGGAAAATCAGTGATGATTTCAGCCTGTGTCACAGCAGGTTCCCCTGGAGGCCCAGGGGCATCTCAAGGGAGTCCAGAGTGGGCAAAGAAATTGATGTCTTGGGCTGGTCCTCTGCTGCTGAGCTGGTCCGAGCTCCTGGGATGGAGGGAGATCATGGCAACCAAGCAGCACTACAAGGAGACAGCTCTGCCCAGGAGCAGCTCCTCTGCCAAGCTCAGCAGGGCTGAGGGCACTGCTTGCAGGCACCAAGGGGAGTGAGGTACAGAGAGGATAAAGGGAGTCAAGAACCGAGGGACCATTCTGAGATGGTTCATGGGCAAATCTTCATGTCTTTTGACACAGTAAGTCTCTGGCTGTAGGAAAATTAATATTACTATCTTGGAAGGATCCTCTAAAGCTGACATATTACATGACTGATAGGACCTTCAGAATGGCTCTCCTGCCTTTCCGGATGTGGAGGAGGACAGTCTCCAGAGCAGAGTTTCCCCGCTGCACCATCAGAGGGACAAGGACTGCAGGCTGCCTTCTGCTGGGGACAGCTGAGAGGGTGTGAAGCTGGGAGTGTATCCAGGGGTTCCCAGGGCTGTCCTTCAGAGCAGGGACTCTGCACCTCAACAGGCTGTGTGCCAGGGCAGGGACGCTCCACCTCTCAGCCTGCCCTGGGAGCTCTCCATGGAGCTTCTGAGGGGAAAATCTTCAGCTGGTGGAAGGAGCAACCGCAGATGGGGAAGGATCTTATTGCATTCCAGAGGGTGCTACATGGGTCAGGGATGCTGACAGCTCCAGGCCCGGCTGGAGCTGACATGCTTGGCCCGGCCTCGGGCCAAGCNGGCTGGAGCAGAGAGAGGAAGGGAGGGAAGTTCGGGAAGATGCCACCGCCATAGGCGAGGCAGGGCAATGTAGCCGCCATCGCGGGCCACGGCTGCCTGCCTTCGGCGCTGGGCCACCAAGCTTCTCCGCGCCTCCCCCACCCCCTCCCACCCGCCTCCTCCCATGAGAAGGCCACTCAGCCCGACAAAACACTCCGCCGCGCCTGAGAAGTTCTACCGGCAAGCTACGGGAAGGGTTTTTCGTTTCCTCTCGCTACAAAGATCGGCCTTTCCTTTCGCCGGAGTTATTTCGCTTGCCTCTAACCTATCAACCCCCACGCGGGGAAGTGAGAACGAGCCTGCCTCGGCAAACGAGTACCTGGCTCTACTGGGTCATGGGAGGGGTTTCAACTGCCTCCGCTCTTGCCCAGACAAGTCTGAAGAACGGCAATGCTGGCAGCGTGAAGAATTCAAAGCGCCTCAGCAAGCTCACCTGTTCGTCAAGGGACCACAAAAAACTTGCCCTTAGCTGATGGACAGACGCACAAACCGACGTAGCCTTGCACGGGAACTTCGCACAGACGTTCAGGTGGCCTGCGTGAATGGGAGTGGGCGAGACGTAAAGAAAGGTGGTGAGAGGAGTCTGGCAGCCGTAACTGTGTGCCTACAGTCCACAGAAGGGAAGAAGCACGACCCTTCTCACAGCCGCACCAGCCAGAGAAGGGAAAAGTACAACCGGTTACTGCCGCGCGGTTGGGACGCCGGGGATGCCGAGTGTGTGTCTCTCCCCCTGCCCCCCCCCCACCCGGCCCGGAACGAATAGCTACGCTTGACCGCCGGGTGAAGGAGCCAGACGCCTTCTCCCTCCCTCCGAGTCGCTGCGCCGTGAGAACGCCGCAGCCGGTGGCGTCTCGCTCCCGCGCGCCGTTTATACACCTCCTGCAGCAAGGAGTCAGATCCCTATCACACCGTACTTACGGTCCTTCTGACCTGCGGGAGAACTGGTTCGGCTCCCCGAGACACCCTTACAGGGGAGTGAACGCCGGGGAAAAGAGAAAGCGCCCAACGGTCTCACACGCGCACACCCCGGCAGCAGAGTGGCCCAGACTGACGTACTATTTCCAGCCTCTGACCGGCACGACGAAGAACGGAAAGTCCAAAGTTCCGCCCAAAAGCAAAAGCTTCCCGAGAAAGCAAATACCGCCTTACCCGTTACCCGAGGAGATCTCTCTCCGTCCCTCAAAATCGTCAGGGACACACGCGTGAGCCCAGTCCTGAGCTGAGCCGGCAGGTGCGGGCGGGGGTGCCGGGCGAAGGTCGTCGGGGTCATTACGGCGCGCCCTCGGGACCCTAAGACACAGGAGACAGACAAATGCTCTCCAGCCATCCAAAGGCAGGAGCGCCTCCGCGGGAGAACCCAGGGAAAAACAGAGCCCCGTCTTTCCTAACGACGTACGAGAGACACCTCTGCGGGCAGAGCGGGTGCTTGCGCTCTCCCGGGAGACGTTCCTCGCTCCTGCACCCAGACCTACCCTGATCGTGAGCCAGATTAACTTGGGAGCGACGCCATGGCCTGGAAAATCTCTTAGCTTTTCAATACCATTGGGAGACCGGCAGCTCCCCGCAGGGAAGACCGCAACCGCGTTTTTGGGGGGAGTTTTTGGTTGTTGTTTTTTTTTTTACCAGTAGTAAACGCGATACTGTTGTACAAGATTCCATGTCAAGGTACGCTCTATTCTTTACTGCATAGAGGACAGGGTCAGACAAGCTGTCAGGGAGACCCTCCCGTTGAGTCACGAGGTTCAGAAAGGACCCCCTTGCTTTCTAAACTCCTTCTCGGAGAGGAGTCTAGGTGCGGCTGGATCCAATCCTAGTCCCAGACTCGGTCAACGGTTTATGTCTAAAGGACTCTATAGACGCGCAATCGATCCTTTACATGACTTAGCTAAGATTTCAAAGTTGAGCATGCTATTAGTCGCTTACCGAGAATCCGTTGTGGCAAGGAATCTCTCAACCTCAAGGAGTAGAACCTTAAGAAGAGCGTCCTCATGACAGGGAAGATCCTGGCAGGCAGCCCGCTGCCGTACAGGAGAGCTCCAAGGGCTCTGGGGCTGTCCACTCTCTATACGGGAAGAGAATTGACCTATAGTCATATTTTCATGGCAACCACTTTTCTAGGTCCCTGCTCCAGACAGTATTTTGACTATGTCACCAGCCATCCCCCAAAGTCTGGGTGCAAGTTCTCACAACTGCTGTTGTGATGGCCACGGTGGCCAAGGCCGGGCAGGAGCCGGGGGAGCAAAGCAGGGAGAGCACACCGCCACACCACCACGCTGCGGCACCGCTGGGGCAGACTGTTTGAGAAGCGCTTCCCAACCCCCCAGCAAATAACTCCTGGCTTTGTCTTGGGGCAGCGCAGCAATAGCCGCTTCCAGGGCCGACAGCTAAGGGAAAACCCAGCCCTTACCTGCGGCTGCAGAGCCCGGTGCCCGCCAGGAACCCTCCGGAAAGGTTTGAGAAATTAGAAAATGCCGAAAACAAGACAGCGATGGAGAATCTCCTGACCAGAAATTAGCTTACGCTGCTCCAGACAACTGCCCTCAGTGCAGAGGGGCCACCGGCACCTGGGAAGAGAGAGAGGGAGGGAGGGAGGCAGGGAGGGAGAGAGAGAGGGAGGGAGCAGGGAGCTCAGGGCTACTTCTCCTGAAAGCAGCTCTCGGGTGGAGAAGGCTGCAGTCGCTCTCCCGAGAGCCTCTGGCACCGAGCACTGGGCCCCCCCTCTGAACCAGAGCACAGAGGACTGGGGGTGGGCTTCACCTCGGGGCATGCTCTAATGGCCGAGATTGCGGGGGGCTTATGTGCACCCCGTCCCGGGGAGACGACTGGGCTCTCGCCGGGACCCTGCCGGCGAAGCCAGCGGTTCCCCCCCTCCGGCACCTAAGGCCGCCGGGGCCTTACCTTACCGTCCTCTCGGCAGTTCTCACGCGTCCCGCTGGCGACGGCTGTTTCTCAAGAGGGCGGCCCAGCTCTCTGGCAGCCCCTGCCTGGGCACACAGCGGTGGCGGTGGCTGCTGCTGCTTTTCCAGGGACGGGGTTTCAGCTGGCAGAAGAGGCGAGTGCCCTCGCCCACAGGCGGGCACGTGTGCCGGCTGGACATCGGCGTGGCCGACCGGGCAGGCTGTAACAGAGACAGCGACATTATCGAGAACGTTACGGGCCCTTTTCGTTTCGCATGAGCGTGCTCCCACCCCCCGGCAGGCCCCCAGAACCGAATCCCTCGCCTGCCACCGCACGTAGCTTGGGCACGCACCAGCACGCACACCGTCTCGGGCGCGTGCAGCCAGTGTCCACAGCATGCCCACAGACACAGGCCCGTGCCAGCGGGACCCCCTCGCCCTCCCTCCCCTCCCCCCCCAAACTCCTCACGCACGGCAGAGACAGACACGGGCACACGCAGAGAGGGAAACTCACCCCCTCTCCGCCCCCCACCCTTTCCCCCAAGCAGCCTCCACCTCCCCCCCCAACTCTGTCCGCTGCCTGGTTCACGGTGAATCCAGTCGCCCATGCCTCCTCCCGCCTGCAGGTTTCCCTGCCCCCCGGGGAAAGATGACGGGAGACTTTAGGAGCCAGCGGAGTCCCTGCCGGCTCCGCGACACCAGAGGGAGAGGGGAATCCCGGCAGCGCGACCGGTCTCCGACCCCGGCTGCCCAGTCTCTGCCCTGCCCGTGCGCCGGCTCCCGTCTTTCTTTCTCGCTCAGTGGGGACAGCCAGTCGCTCTTTCAGCCCCTCTGCCCGCCTGCCCGCCCTTGCCACGGGTTGCTGTGAAATGTGTTCACCTGATTCGTGTCAATATCTTTAACCGTTCTGTTTGTCCTTGTATAACCGTGGGCTTAGGGGAAGCAGGACGGTATGTATATAGTTTCTATTTCTTGCAAAAACCCCCTAACGAACCCAGTTTTTGTTGCTGGCCGCACGGTGCTGAGCGGGAGGGGTCTGTGGGGCACATGCATGGAGTCGGGGGTTGTCCTGGGGGTGAGCTGAGAAAAACTGCTTCACCCACCAACCGCCGGCTGGGAGTCAAAGAAGGTTCCAGAAGGTGAGGAGGGCATACGCCAAAGAAGACACGCCCATCCCTGGAAATCATTAGCATAGGCCAACCTTTTCTATGAATATGTATTAGCAGAAGAAATATAACCCAAAAACGGGACCTGCACGTGGTGCGTCTTGGTTGAGCAGAGATTCCCAGCACATCCAGTGCTGTTTGCTTGTCTTTACTCGTTTAATAAATCGTAAACTTTAATTGGAACCCTGTTTGAGGCTAAATCATTTATCACAGTTGCCAACCGAAGGAAGGAAGGAAAAGGACCCCAACCGCCCCAAGCAGTCATTTTCTCCGAAAAGAGACACCAAGCCCCACACGCCCTTCCCCCTGCCGTACCTCTGTGCCAGGCTCCCCGCCTGCAGCAGCAGCAGCAGCAGCAGCAGCAGCAGCAGCAGCAGCAGCACGCCCTCCATTCCCTTCCCTGCCTCTGGCGCGAATGAGCGGGCGACCGTTAGCGCGGCGGGAAATCCCTGCCTTTCACCCGCGGGCGGGGGGGGAGGACATGCACGCATGTGCAGGGGACGCAGCTGCGGACTCCCCCCTCAGTCCTCCCCCCCGCTGCTCTGTGGCGCCGGGGAGTGGGCGCATGGCGGGGTGGGGGGGAGAAGAGGAGGGGAGAAGGGGGAAAACAACAGCGAGGGGGAAAATCTCCCCCACCCTACCACGCGTACACCCACAACACCACACCACCCCCCCTGCAACGACCTCACACACTGCCGTCCCCCCCACCTCTCAGCAGCCCCCCGCCGCCTCCCAAGCCCAAACCGAACGGAACAGAAAAGCACCCCGCAAAAGGCAAAAGCCGGCGGGTGACCGGCGGGGCCGGGACCCCCGGCCGGATCGGGGCTCCTGTCCAGAGGTCTGCCGGTGGCCGGCGAGCTCGCGTGGCGGCGGGGAGCTGGGCGGCTGGCGGCCGGGGCCGCCGGCTCTCGCCGACCCCGGCCACCGGGGAGGCAAAACGGTGTCCAGAGTCTTCTCGGGGAGACTTGCCGCCAGCGGCAGCGTCGGGGAAAATAAACCGATTATTCTTTAATAACTACTAATTTATCGTCAAAAGGCTCAATAAAACGACCATAACGGTAACAGTAACTCCAGCAGCGAAAAGGAGTGTGAGAAAAAAAAAATAAATGTAAAAGCACGGTGCTCTGCACGCTCCCCCTCCTCCCCCCATGCCGCTCCTGGAGATCCGGGTCAGAGTTGCCCCTGTGTCTTAGCTATGTTCTCTATTGTTTCAGTCTGTGTCTTATTTTGTTCAGCCACTGTCCTAGTCAGGTTTTCTATTGCTGCAACACCGATGGGACGAGAGAGACTATCTTTGTACTGTCGTACCCTGTCAGTTGGTGTATCAGTATCAGATCCTCCCCAGACTATTGTTGACAAAGTGTGGGAATACACTGATGGTGCACTCTGCACAAACTTTTTCAACAAAGGTCGTTGGCATGACATTTCATCAGGATTTATAGTAACTTGCCAATCGCCATAAATCACTTCTCGAATAGCCAGTTCTCTCAGGTACTTAATACCTTTCTCCATGCTGGTCCATTTGCTTGGACGGCATTGGATATCATCCTTAAAGGGATATCTGCTCTTTACGGCTGATAGCAATCGCCTCCAGAGACTGAGAACATTTGCCTTATTCCCAATTGCTTTATCAATACCTCTCTCTTTGGCCAGATTTCCCAGCTGGTTGGCCTCTCTACCATCTAAATCTATGGAATTAGCTCCACTGTCCGTCCCAGCATCGGAGCAACCAAGAGAGAAGTGGCTCCACATCATGATGAGTAAAATCCTTCCTCAGATTTCGCAAATCCTTTATAGATAAGGAGTTAATAATTACATCTCCATCTGAGGTATCATCCTGTATTGAGGCTAGCTGAGAAGGACCCTCTCCCATCTAACCCATCTCCTAACCCGAGAAGGAGCTGTTTTAGGAGGTTGCTGACTTTTATCTACATTAGTAGGACCCTCTTCTGGATCTTCATCAGAGGAACCCTCTCCCGTGCTCTCTAGCTTGGGCATGTCCTTGTCGTCAGGGGAAGGGGAACAAGCCAACCTCTTTTGCTTCTTCCAGGTCACCAGAGGAACTTGTGCTGGTTCTGCTGGAGCTGGGGGAGCAGCAGTGTTTGTGCCGGGAGCTGGAGCCGTGACAGCGCTTGCTGCTGGGGCCGGAGCAGCTGGTGCCACTGCAGGCGGGGCAGGGGCTGGCAATAGCAGTGTGGGGGGGGCGGGCGGCGGAGTCACTGTTACCGCCGGCTGCGGAGTGACAAAACTCTCTGATAACATCAGATAAAATGTTCTGTTGGAACGGCATGATGTAAGCTGACGGTTCTCCCTGAGTAAGCTGGAATTCAAACTATTCAAACAATCTTATCAGAGCTCAAGTTGTGCCACAGTCAAGCCCCACGTTGGGCGCCAATAAATCTGTTGTAGTTTCAGCCTAAATCACCGCAACTGCACCGACAGATGGCCCTTCATTTCCCCCCCCCCTCAAAAGAGGAGAGGAATAGATAAGGAGATCCAAAAGTTTAGAATGAACTAAACTACTTTAATAAAGAATTAATATTAAAATTTAAAAAAAAAGGAAAAAAAAAGAAGAAAATAATGAAATAGATACAATATATACAAAACCGTATCAAGCTCCCAGGATGACAGTCCCATCACTGGCAGGCACTGGGGAAGTCCCAGACTGGACTCAGCGATGGATGGGAACTGGATTCCAGCTCTGGAGTCAGGAACACACGGATCGGGATCAAAGGCAGATGAACAGACAGGGTCCTTTTCGAACTTCGGCCATCGCAGGAAGAAAACTTGACCCTTTGATCCCTCAGTTTCTATACTGAGCATGGGGCACATGGGATGGAATACCCCAGTTGGTCAGGTTTGGGTCACCTGTCCTGTCCGTTCCTCCCCACAGATGTGACCCCTCTACGTTTTTCCGTTTCCGACCCTCTAAGGGGCAAATAATGAAAATTGGCTGACCTTGGTTGTTATAGCAATAAGTATAAGCAAAGGCCTCTCTGCAGACCATTCCTTGTCATGTAGCACAAACATTGGTCTTATCTTTCTGAGAACGAGCAGTTTCCTCCACAATATGCCATTATTTCAGAGAGTTAGAGGAGGCCTAGCTAAAATGTAAAATTACAGAACACAAAATTGGTCTGGTTTTACTTCAAACCGGGACACATGGGCATGAGCACCTGATCCAGCTGGGACTGTCTGACAGTGGGCTGGGCTGAGAGACCAGCAGTGGGAAGAGCTACGGGACTTGGTGTGCAATGAGTGTCAGCAGGAAACTTGCTCCCTTTTTATCAATAGTGATGGCAGAGTTGGACACTGAGCCCCGGAGGAGGATGACCATGCAGCAAAGGTGTCTTGTCAGGGCTGGGGATGTTCTGGCCGGAGATGAAAATCTCTGTGTGTGGGACTCGTCTGGGACATTATTCCTCGAGCAGCTTCCCTGAGATGTCCAGGGAACACAGCACAGAATGGGCCCCCCTCTCTTGCGCTTTTGCTGCCTTTCTTTCTTCACTGTGTCACCCAGCTCTGCCCTGTGAACACCCTGCTGTGTGCCCTCACCCTGCATACTCACACAGCTGAGCTCTAAAATGGGGTATGACTCTCCAAGACACTTTCCTCCCCAGTCCATTCCCTCTCCAGCTCTCCCCACCTCCCCTGCTCTCTCCCCAGCCCTGCCAAGCCCAGCAGAGTCCCCTAGTCTGGGCTGGCCCTACAGTACTGCCCACCACAGGGTGCTGCAGAGCTCTGGGCACTCACTCCAGAGCCACAGGCCCTTGGAAGGGCAGAGCAGGTCCTGAGGGACAGAGAGGGGTCTTGGCCTGTCAATCAGAGCCAGGGCTGAGGACCAGCCATAGCATGACGAGAGAGAGGCCAGTGTCTCCTATTGTCCTCTGTTCTTGGCTCGAAGAAAACCTTATTGCCAACTGACGGAAGCCCCTCTGAGCCAGACCCTCTGCCCAGCACAAGAATCCTGCCACAGGGGCTCCTCAGGCCCTTTCTGCTTCCCCGGTAACAGCCTGCCCTGAGTGACACTTGCAGAAATAGGGGTCATCTTTTCATTTACCTCTGCCTGGAAGAACAGAGTTGCTCCTTTGTACTTGTCCAGTGATATCCCTCTGCCCACAGAACCTTTCCTCAGGGCTCTGTGCCCATGGAGAACCCAAACATGGCTGCACGTGGCTGTCCAGCCTCTGGAGAAGTGGAATGATTTCAGACATTCGTGGACAAGCTGAGTTATCACAGATAAGATGCCTAAAACAAGGGAATCCTGATATGAAATGGAAATGCATTGTAAAGAGATATGGGAAGCTTACTTCTGCTGAAAGACAGGTGATTGACTCAGCTTCTGCAGTGCATCCTTGAGGTCCTTGTTCCTCATGCTGTAGATGACGGGGTTCACAACTGCAGGTATCACAGAGTAACAAATTGCTACCACCAAGTCTAAAGATAGTGAGGAGATGAAGGGAGGCTTCAGGTAAGCAAAAAATGAGGTGCTGACAAGCAGGGAGACCACGGCCAGGTGAGGGAGGCAGGTGGAAAAGGCTTTGTGCTGTCCCTGCTCAGAGGGGATCCTCAGCACAGCCCTGAAGATCTGCACATAAGACACCACAATGAAAACAAAACACCCAAAAAGTAAACAGGCACTGACCACAAGAAGCCCAACTTCCCTGAGGTAGGAGTCTGAGCAGGAGAGCTTGAGGATCTGAGGGACTTCACAGAAGAACTGGTCCACAGCATTGCCCTGGCAGAGNGTTTGCAGATGGCAACGTAGCGGTCATAGGCCATGATGGTGAGAAGACAATACTCTGTTCCAAAAAAGAAAGAAAACAGAAAGACCTGTGCAGCACATCCCAAGTAGGAGATGGACCTGGTGTCCCACAGACAAATGGCCATGGCTTTGGGGCCAGTGGTGGAGACTGAGCCCAGGTCAATGAGGGAGAGGTTGAGGAGCAAGAAGTACATGGGGGTGTGGAGGCGGTGGTCACAGGTGATAGCAGTGATGATGAGGCCATTGCCCAGGAGGGCAGCCAGGTAGATGCCCAGGAAGAGCCAGAAGTGCAAGAGCTGCAGCTCCCATGTGTCTGCAAATGCCAGGAGGAGAAATTCAGTGATGGAGCTATCGTTGGGCATTTGTTCAGTCTTGGCACGGGGACTGTTGAAAGAGGAGAAGACATGGACAATCAAGGGCAGACATCTATGAGCCAGTCTTATCCCCTTTCCCAGAGATACCCCCTCCAATGACTTCTCTTTCTTTGGGGGACCTTCCCTCACTTCCCTCTTGTGAGCTCAGGTGTGTGAGTGATGAGCAGGCGCCCTGCCCTTGGGCTCCAGAGCAGCTGGACCTGCGCTATTGCAGTGGTGTCTCACAGCCCCTGCATTCGGAAGGCGTTCCTGGCAATGGGTGCCTTCGGTTGAGTGAGAGGCATTTGCTTCAGGGATCGTGTGGGACTTGTCCTTCTTTACTACAGGGTGATGGAGGCAGCACCCAGGACATATGTCTCTGAAAGGGAAGAGCCCAGGGAAGGACCCACCCCTTCCAGACCTGCCCTCCTGAACAGGGAGCTCTGTGTGTGAATCTCCCACAGCTGAGACACATCCTTTCTCACATCCATTTTCCACCTACAGCCTATCTCCAGACAGGACAACAGCAGGGTGCATGTGGGGCAGAATGGGGCTGTCACTGTGTTCCCATCCTCCCCTGCTGGAGGGTACTCAGTACCGGGGAAGGGCACCTCAACATCTGCACCCCAGGGAGAGGCTCAGGTGCCCTAAGGACAGTGCCCAGCGAACGGAGAATCAGCTTGTGTTCAGGTCCCACACACTGCACGGCTCAGAAACCCCCCAGCTCAGTGTCTGAAATGCATCTGAGTCACCCCCTACTCCACCATCCCCCAGACCTGGAGCTTCCAAAAGCAACAACAGGAGCAACAGGAAGAAAGGCAAAAAAAAANGATCCTTGTGCAACTGGGGAAAAGGAGAGAGAGAGCTGGGCCCTCAGTAACGCCTCCTCCCACAGCAGAGCACAGCACCTCCCAGCTGGTGACAGCCCTGGCCAGCGGCTCCCAGACCCTTTTCTCTGCAGAAGGAAGTGGGTCCAGGAAGGACACCCATCTGCCCTAATGAACTCTGGCTGGAGAGCAGACAGCTCCTACCCTGGAGCCCCCAGCCCTACTGAAGGCAGAGGCTCTGCTGGGTGGGAGATCAGACCAGGAAGGGCTGCTCAGAAGGAGGGGTCTGCACTGGAGGGAATGACAAGGAGCTTCCTGAACTCCCACTGCCATGACATTTCTGGTTGTAGCTTCCTCTCCTTCTCTGCCCATGCCTCTGCTGCCTGGGGCTGTCCCTGATGGGGACTGTTTCTCTGTCCCCACAATGTCAGCTCATCTCTGATGAGGATGGAAAGGTGATGCTGGGGATCTCTGTAAGCCAAAGGTGGTTCATATTTTACACTCACAGATTTATAAATCTCTAAGTGAAAAAGAATTGGAGTTTCAGTGCCTCCTTCTGANTGGGGATCTCTGTAAGCCAAAGCTGGTTGATACTCACAGATTTATAAATCTCTAAGTGAAACAGAATTGGAGTTTCAGTGCCTCCTTCTGAAACCTGAAATTAATTTCCATGTCTAAATCCTCCCTCACCTCTGAGACCACCAAGAGTAGAAGACTCTTGTCTTCTTCCCTTCAGGAAAGGCTCCTTCCCTTTCAGGAATCTCTGCCTGGATGAACTCCTTGAAAAGCTTCCTCTGCCAATGAGACCTGGAGCTGTGAGAAGCCCTGATACTTGCAGCTCCCTCTCGACAGCAGAAGGACCCTCCTGTGCCCTGCCAGAGGTTACTCCTTCCACCCACAGCTTCTCTCAACATCGCCATCGAGATCTCTCTGGGCAGGAAGAGAGTTGATCCTGGCAGGCAGTGGAGTCCCAGCCCCGGCACACAGACTCCTGGGGTGCCAGGTTCCTGCACTGAAGGACAGATCTGGCCACCCCTAGCAAAATACCCTGACTACACCCCCCTGCACCTGTCCTCACCCCACAGCAACCCTAAGGGAAGGCAGTCATCCTGCCCTGCCCCTCTGACAGTCCAGGAGGGAAGCCCTGCTCTGGTGCATGTCCTCNGCTCTCAGCACCCTCTGACTCTCAACCGCCTCCAACCTCTCTCTGCCTGGCTCCTTTCCCCTTCGTGTCTACATGGAGCACCTTCAGCCCAAATGTACTTGGCAGAGGAGCTGCTCTTGGGCAGAGCTGTCTCTCTGCAGCGCTGTCCCATGGCCATGAGCTCCCTCTGTCCCAGGAGCCCAGCCTAGCTCAGCAGCAGAGACCAGACCAGAGGCTTTCTAATGACACCCCTGGTGGGTGTGGTGCCGAGTCTGTGTTCTTCAGCCACTGAGAGAAAGATGAAGAAACCTCTCAAGGAGTCAGACACCAATTCCAAAGTTTCTTGAAGCTTTAATGGGTCCCACTGAGGCACACCCCTGACAAAGCCACCCTGGGACTGGTTAGAGCAGAAAACTCCAGGCAGTGATGACAAGCAAACAAAGGGAAGGTAAAGGTGGCTCTGATGCTGAGTAAACCCACATGTGTTTTATCATGTCAAAGGGCTCAGCCCTGACCCTGGACAAGAAGTGAACCATGAGCCAGCCATGTGTCCTTTTGGCCAAGAAGGCCAAGAGTTTCCTGGGCTGCATTAAAACAAGCATGGCCAGCAGGTTGAGGGAGGTCATCGTTCCCCTCTGTCTTGGTGACACCAAATCTGGAGTACTGGGTCCAGTTCATGAAGGTTCATGAAGGACAGGGAACTTCTGGAGAGAATCCAGCGGAGGCTACAAAGATGATCAGGGGACTGGAGCATCTCTCTGATGAGGAAAGGCTGAGAGATGTGGGGCTGTTCAGCCTGGAGAAGAGAAGACTGAGAGGGAACCTCATCAATGTTGAGCAGTGTCTAAGGGCAGGGTGGTCAAGAGGATGGGACCAGACTCTTTTCAGCAGTGCCATGTGACAGGACAAGGAGCTACAGGCACAAACTGGAGCACAGGACATTCCATGTCAACATGAGAAAAATCTTCTTTCCTGTGAGGGTTTCAGAGCCCTGGAACAGCCTGCCCAGAGAGGTGGTGGAGTCTCCTTCTCTGGAGACATTCAAAATCTACCTGGATGCATCCCTGTCCAACCTACTTTAGGTGACCCAGCTTTGGCAAGGAAGTTTGGACTTAGATCATCTGCGAAGTTCCCTTGCAGCCCCTACCATTCTTGCATTCTGTGACCCAGAACTTGGGAAAGTGATATCCTGTCCCTTACACATTGCTCAGGGCTTTTCCTGGAGCAGTATAATGTGGAGACATTCAATGCCAAGTTCAGGAGTATGGTACAACAGCTCCCAGGCTCTCGGGTGGAGAGAAGGAGGCCATGAGGCCCTAGTGCTGTCAGGGTAAGGTGTTTCCTGGTAGGTCTTGGTGAAAGTCAAGGGCTACTTGAGCAAATTCAAATGTTACCAGTTGGAAGAAACCAGATGGATAAATCTCTGCTTACACAGAGGGAAGGAAAGTGCCATCAGCTTGCTGGTCCGTGTCCATGGCCTATGAAATAAGAATAAGAATTTATTGGCCAGCTCCAAATTGTGAAAAAGAAAACTTATTAAATATTTATTAAACCGAAGCCTTTCCTGCACAGTTTTCAACTTCTGCCTCATGTCTTCCTTCAGCCCATGATGTTGGACTTGTAAATGTGACCCAGGTCTGCTGGGACCTTTTCTGGAGCAGGAGCTGGTGGACAGGCAAGGTTGTCCATAGCATCTCAGTTCAGGATCAGAAAGGGAATCCTGGACCATTTACCCAAGTGGTCCAGCACTGCAGGAGAATGAGAACTGTGTGGGTCTAGATGCAGCAGTCTACTTGAAGATGCTCCTGTAACCCAGCCATGCTGGGGTTAGTGCACATTTGGTGATTCAAAAGACAAGATTTAATTTGACTTATTGCTTCCCTCTGTGAATTGAGGGAGCGTGTGGCTTCAGTGTGACTCACTGTGAGTGAATACAGACGGACGAAGTCCAGGGCAAGGAGTGCTTTGGGGGTTTTTAGGATCTCTGTTTGGCCCAAAAATGTGTTTTCTGTATGTCTAAGGCCATTAACTGACAAAAGTGAACTCACCAGAGGAGGTAATATGGACTTAATTTTCACAAAAATACGTATTTTATTTTTTATTGAGCCGTGTCTTCCTTTGTTGGTTTTCTTTTTGGCAGTTAAGAAACATCTTTCTGTGTCTGTGTGCAGCTTGTTCTCCAAGTAAAACAAGTGGAAACTGGTACTGACAGACTGAAATGGTGGAGCTACGGACTGCAGTGGAGAAAGCTCAGACTCGAACAAGGCTGCTCCCAGGTGGCTGAAGGGAGGAATGTGGGTTGGGGGTTGGGACAGAGACTGCCCACAGAGTGTCTGACATAAAGGCTCTTGACTTCCCTACACATTGAGCCTCTATTTGGAGGTGTTTGGTTTCAACGCCATTTGAAGATTGATGGTATCACTTTCTGCGTGAGCAGATAAATGAAAATTGGAAGAAAAGTAATCATAGAATCATATGGGGTTGGATGGAACCTCTGGAGATCATCTAGTCCAATCCCCTGCCAAAGCAGGTCCACCCAGAGCAGGTTGCACAGGAACGTGTCAGGGTGGGTTTTGAATGTCTCCAGAGAAGGAAACTCCACCACCTCCCTGGGCAGCCTCTTCCAGGGCTCTGCCACCCTCAAAGGAAAGAAATTCCTCCTCGTGTTTAGGTGGAACTTCTTATATTCAAGTTTGTGCCCATTTCCTCTTGTCTTATCCCTGGGCACGACTGGAAAAAGACCAGCACCATCTTCCTTACACCCACCCTTTAAGTATTTATAGGCGTTGATCAGATCCCCCCTCAGACTTCTTTTCTCTAGACTAAAAAGACCCAAGTCCCTCAGCCTCTCCTCATCAGAGAGATGCTCCGGGCCACTCATCATCTTTGTAGCCCTCTGGTGTACCTTCTCCAGCAGTTCCCTGGCCTTCTTGAACTGGGAGCCCAGAACTGGACACAGTACTGCAGATGGGGCCTCACCAGGGCAGAGTAGAGAGGGAGGATAACCTCTCTCAACCCGCTGGTCACACTCTTCCTGATGCCCCCAAGGAGACCATTGGCCTTCTTGGCCACCAGGGCATGTGGTCATCCTATTGTCCACCAGGACTGTGAGGTCTTTCTCCTCAGAGCTGCTCTCCAGCAGGTGCCCCTGCTTCCCCACCTCACTCTGACCCCATGAGGTCTCAAGCCCCATGATGACTCTTCATCCTCACTGACTCTAAGTTCAAATACAAAGCTCTGGTTTTTCAGGTTTTGGAAATGGCTGTGAGCTCCCAATAACCTGTGCAGCTTCTTCCAAAACCCCGCCAATGCTCCTCAGTCACCAAAGATGTCCCATCCTGTAGCTCCATTAGAATCCTCTATTTAGATCCATAACCCAGCACTGAAAGTCACATTCTCCTTCCGCTGCTGCCTCACAATCAAGACTCAACCTATTTCACTTCAGATATTTCATTTCTTCTTCCTGCCTTTATCGCACTCACTGCTGCACCTACTACACCTACACTGCTTTCTCCCTGCACGCCCTTGGGTCTCACAAACCCTTCCTCTTCCCCTGCAGTGATGGGACCTCAGCCCAGGAGATTTTTCCATCCTTCAGGTTTTCCTGAAGTCCATCCAAGTGTGGGGACTGAAGGAAGAAAGGAGCAAGGTCAGCTCATGGCCCGTGACTGAGCACAGCCACCCCATGCCCTGGACATTCCCCACCTGCCAGGCTGAGCCCTGCACACAGGATGGAAACATCTCTTCTCACCCCTGGTTTACAGAGGAGGGGCCTTCCTTCCTCCCATCTTCCCAGGACAATCCTCTTCCTCATCCTTCACCAACAAACATCAGCTTTTTTCCATTGATGGTTTCAGACATGGTTGTAAGGATTGTCTGAAGCCATCAGCCATCCCCTTGCTTCTCACTGACATCCCCCAACCCTCTCTCCCAGACCTACACACAGCCAGTCACTGCTGCCCAGGGCCACTCACTCTTCAGAGGAGGCCTTGAGCATTTTAGATCTTCCAGGTGCCCTTTATGATATTCCTTGCTGTGCCCATAGGTCATGATGAGCTTTTCTGGCCATATCAGGGAGTTTTTGGCCATCTCTTAGGAAGCAGTTGGGGTTTTTTTGTGATCATCCGTGCAGAATGACCAGTCACAGAAAAGCAGCAAATATATATGGACAGATGCTGAGTGAAGTACCAGTAAGACCCAGGGTAGCTCCCCTCCTTGCTTGTGGCAGCCTGGCAAGGAGACTGTTCTGAGAAGGGGATCCAGCCTCTGCCACTCTCTGGAGAGGAATTTGAGAACTGACCATGACACCTGGGGATACAGAAGGTGGCTTTTGCAAGACAACTCTTTGGGGTGTCATGCTGTATATTGAAATACTGATGCCATCAACATTGCCCAGAGGGGCTACCTCAAAAGCAGATTGCTCCACAGCAGATATTTATATTTAGCCAGATTAATTAGTTTGTTGATTTAATGTTTTTGCTGTTGTAGCCACTGTTATTCTTAGGGAAATCACAGTAACTCTTGAATGGTAATGGAAGGATTTTCACCTCAGTGGCCCTCCAGTGAGCTGGTTCCTGTCTGCCATTGTCTCACTGTCCCTGGGCAGGGTGAGGCATAAAAGGTGCTGAGCAGAGAAGGACAATCACTTCTTCTGGCTGTGCTCCTGCTCACACAACCGGACACTCTTGGCCACCTTTGTTCATGGCGCATATTTTGTCTGATGAAGCTCAAGGATCCCAGGACCATTTCCACCAAGCTGCTGCCCAGCCACACAGCCCGTGGCCTCTGTCACTGCAGCCTATAATTCCCCTGCTCAGTCCTGGGGGCTTTTGAGAAGATGTATGAAAGGTTTTTTGCTTTCTCCGGTCATGATGACCTTCCAAAATGTATCAGAGCAGCCCTGACGTTTGCCTGGTCTCTCAACATCCTTGGATTCATCCCATCTGATCCGATGGACTGTTAAGGGCTGACTTTACCTCAGTAACCACTGACTTGATCTCCATCCACTGCTAGATTTCACTGTGATTCTAACTCAGGCACACGGAACTGGGAGCCCTTACTGGTGAAGACAAAGGCCAAAAGTACCTCACACCCATCTGCACCTACTCTTACTAAATTGAGCACTGGCAACGCATTTCCTTCATGTCTTCTGGAATTGTTCCCGAAGTAGTAGCAGCTACACATTGTGCCCTTGAACTCCCCTGCAAGTGCCAACTCCATGGGAGCTCTGCTTTTTCTAAAACTAACTCTATTTCTGAGTTATTCCTTAGTTTCATTCCTTGCATCCACCTCTTGTATTCTCCCTTTTTTTTCTATGGAGCTTCCCCATGAGTTTCCTGTTTCCCCAAGTTTCCATCCTGACATCTCTGCTTGTTTTCCTGACCATTGGAATCTCAGGAATTTCCTGAAATTGGAATCTCCTACTTGAAATACACTGTCCTTGAAGACCAACTCTGCTGAGCTCTGCTGCCCTTCTGTGCTGCTCAAATGGGCTCCCCCACTTAAAGTCACAAGACCCAGCCAAAGCCTGCTCCACTGAGCTCAGGCATCTGCGCTCTTCTGTTGTTCTTCCCCTTGGGAGGTGAGATCCCACTGTTTCACGGTCACAACGGCCAAGTCTGACACTGGTTTTCACATCCATGTCCAACTCTTCCTTCTTTGGGACAAAAAGATGCCAATGAATGTCCCCATCCTTGGCCCATCTGGCAGCTGTGCGCTAAAGACCTTTGTCCAGGCTGTGTACTAAGTACCCCGTGTACTCCAGAACCTTCAGAACTGTTTCCATGCTGTTGTGGACTCTTTCCAGATAATTCCAGGGTAATTAAAGTCCACAAGGGGATTTTGATAGGTTCTTTGTCCCCCACCCCAATGTCACCCTGACCAACTGTATGGGAACACCCAGCCAAACCGGTTTCAGAGCACAATAGCTGAGATGCAGGGAGTTGTCATCTGACTCGGCTTCATCTCTGCCTTGCCTTGTCTATGCAGAAATAACTTAGGGGGAGCTGCAAAACGGCTCAGCCCAGGGTTGTCTTGAGATTGCATCAC
>QJSC01025838.1:28452-45947 GCA_003697955.1 Calidris pygmaea
CCCCTTGTCCAGGACGCTGTACATGGTAACTTCCCAGGGATTGAGCGACCTTACCTGAGAGAGGGGGTAAGTGATTAAGAAACATACGTGTGGTATATGGCATGCTATTAAGATTGTGATTGGTGCACTCTTTTAAAGTATTAATATCTAGTGCGCTTGTGGTTTGTGTTACTTGTTGGGATCATATGTAGGTTTCAATAGTGTATTCCATGAATTGCTTTTGAATTGCAATAGTGTAATTGCCATTGTACACAAAGAACTTACAATAGTGACATATTGGACCTGTGAGTGAAGTCCAAATAAATTGTTAATTTGAACCTCTCAGTGAAGTCCTTTTTCCCGTTTCATCACACCAACCTCCCCTCTGACCCTCACCCACAAGGGCTTTCTCAATTTGTTAATCCCGTAGAGGAGCTTCCCACATCTAAGGAGCTCCCTCACACTAAGGGCAAACACCTCCTTGTCTTTTCTTGCCTGCTGATCATCCTGTAGCAACCTATCACAGCACCTCACAGGGTCATTTTGAAGAAGGACAGAGAGGCAGGATTTACCTGAAAGAAATGGAATCGGTGTTTTGAGTTCCCCCTCTAGTGGGCTGGATGGTTAGTGGGAGACAGGAATTTACATCTCCAATCTTGAGAAGGCAATGAGACCCCAGTTCTGGTTAACACTAATGTGAGTTTCTCCTTAGCCCGTGCACAACCAGAAATGCCCCTGGTCCATTCGCTGCTGAGAAGGTGTCTGCAGGGCAGTGCTGAGCCCTCAGCAGCTGGGAAGGAGCCTCTGAGCACTGAAAGGGAGGAGACCTGGGGACAAAGAAACAGCCCCCGCAGGGCCAGTCCAGGCAGCAGAGACATGGAGAGCTGCTACATGAAATGTGATGGGAGGGGGGACTCCAGCACCTCCCTGCCATTCCCTGCAGTGCAGATGCCTTCCCTGCAAAAATTCCCTGGTCTCCTCTCCCACACAGTAGACTTCCCAACCCTTCATATCACTGGGAATTAGTCTTGAGTGTCCTTCCCAGCATCCCAACCACCAAAGAGGAGAAATGCTCAAGTATCTCCCTGTCCTGCCTCTCTTGGCAGGAGAACTTTGGGCTGTTCCCCTTTTGCCCCTGCTGCCCTTGTTCTTCCCCTTGTTTTGGCTGGGGGAGGGGGGGTGGGTGAGGATTCAGGTGCAGCTTAGACACTGATGCTGCATGTCCTGTCATGCAGGAGTGTCCATGGAGGAAAAGCATCCAAATGCCCTTGGGGTCTCTGGGAGCTGCAGTGTGTAGTGGTGGGAGTAAGGTGACCATCCCGTCAGGATGCCCCATCATTAGGACAGTTTATTCTTTCCTCTGAGGGTCCTATTGGGTGTCACACTGCCCTCCAGACAGGCACAATTTTCCTGTGACATCTCTGTGTTTTCTAGGAGCCCCATGGAATAGAGATGACACTGCCAAGGCCACGTCAGTCCTGCTGGAGGACAAAGTGTAGGCAGCTGCAATGAGCCCTCTGTGTCCCTGTCTGGGAGGGGAGAGCTGAGATCCTCCTCAGGTCCAGTGAGATGGGATGAAAATTTGGGACCACTACTGATGGACAGATGGGCTGTCCTCAACTCTGCAGTGAGAAACAGCCCTCTGGCTCTTAAGACACACAAGGTTTCAGTTGGGGTGCAGCAGAAATGGAGAGGATATCTGCCTTAAAAACACTTTTCAGGTATGATGGGGAAAATAGAACAGAAGAAACAAAAAAATATGTGCCCTGAGCTCTACTCTGCTGTTGGGATAATTGGGAGTGACAAAGCTGAAAAGCCCTTTGATACCACGAGTGGATTTAATCTGAGATCACCCCGTGTTCCCAATGACCTATGGCTTGTAAAACAGGACTGAATCCTGCAGAGCTCAAAGCTCCCTGATGGATCGTCAGCCAGCATCAACCAGAGTGTACAAAAAGGAAGTGCTAACGGTATTCCCAAAAAGGGAGAGGAAGTTGGGTAGGTCTCTAAGAGCAATTGAATAGTGTTTTTTGAGAGAATTCTGCCCTATCTTCTCCCTGTCTTTCCTTCCAGGGACAGGTCTCCAAGCCTAGGGGAAGCAAATGTCCAACAGGAGCTCCATCACCCAGTTCCTCCTCCTGGCATTCACAAACGGGAGCTGCAGCTCTTGCACTTCTGTCTCTTCCTGGGCATCTACCTGGCTTCCCTCCTGGGAAATGCACTCATCATCACCACCATTGCCTGTGACCACTGACTCCACACCCCCATGTACTTCTTCCTCCAGATCAAGTCTGCGAGTCAGAACCAACGAGGTCCATGGCCAGGCCTAGCTGTGCCCGTGGCTGTGGCTGAGGAACAGTGTGCCCCCAATGTAGCTCAGGTCAGACCGACACTGGATTTCACATTCTTCATCCCCTTTTCCCTGTTTGCAAGTACCAGATTCAGGTGAGCATCACCTCTGTTGGCACATCTGGCAGCTGGGCTGAGAAGCTGGTCCCAAAAATCCACAGAAACCTCTGTGTGTGTTCGCACCCTGCAGAGTCCGCTTCCCCTGAGTGCCAGGGTGAGGCGAGTGCCCAGGGGTGATGTGGGGTCATTGAACTGTAGGTGATAAAAAAAGACCTCTTGCTCACCCGATTCTAGGCAATTATCTCCTACTGTGATGTCTCCCTAACTGGCCTGTCCTCTGACCCTCACCCAAAAGGGCTCACTGAATATGGTGCCCAACCCATAGAGATCCCCCATTCATCCAGGCAGCTCCTACACTGAGGGCATCTCCCTCCTGATCTTCCCCAGCTGTCTCTTCTCAAGAGTCTGCATCCATCCATTGCATGACTTGTCCCATGCCCCTCAGCAGGTACGATGTCAATGTCGCAGCTATGCGAAAGCACACAGGGCTATAGCCCCTCCTGTCGGTGTCCCAGGCTGAGAACATAGATGCACATTGGAGCTGCAGCTGCCTGGGGTGTCTCTGCAGGCCCTGAGAGCCTGTGATGGAGGTCAAGCTGATCTCCAGGAAACACAAGGTGATGTTGAGGATGTCCTTGGTTCTGGACATGATGTGATCCAGGTACGCTGTGAAAATTGTTACACTATTCCTTCAATTCCTTGATTGTATTCCCAGGGAGGGGAATGAAAGATGAAGACAAGAAGAATCAGCAGCAGTTGGAAGTGTTGGCTCATGAGTGGAGACCCTGCTGTGACATGCCTCAGATTCATGCTGGGCAACTTTGGCATCTGAGGTAGCTCTACAGGCCTGTATTTGACCACTACAATGAGTAGCTGCCCTGGACTAGGTGAGGCAATGTAGGGATGTCCATGGGAAAACTTGGGTTACACTTGATGGAGATGTAGGAGACACAACTGATGGAGAAGAGAAGCACAGGCTCAGCTCCTCCATGGCCCGTGACTCCATTTGGGCAGATAAATACCTCTGTTGGCTGCCCTGAGCACACCGAGGAGGGACACGGTGAGTTGTCCTAAATGTGATCATCTTCAATTGGCCAAAGGGATTCCCCACCAACGTCCAGGAAGATGCCCCCAGATGCTGCCCTGTCTCTCACAATTGCTCCATTAGAGCTTCAAGTTCCCTGCACGTGTCCTGAACTACCTCTGGCACCTCCAATGTCACCAGGGGTTTGCATCGGAAAAGCTTCCCCATGGTCTCTATCTCCCTGGGTAACACAGCAGCTCAGAGAAGGAGCTCCCACCGATGTTGTGCAGCTGAGTTGAGGCAAGAGAAATCTCACCTCCTGTGAGTCTGTGGGGGGCACTGGAGAAGCTGGATGCCCCTCCAGCCTCAGCAACACTGAGGAGAGCTGAGATGCCTCCATTGACTGGGCTCAATCCCTGCCCTGCCCAGGGGGAAATGATCCCCTGCCTGTCACTGCCTCCATGCCCTGCATGACCATGGGAATGGAACGGGGGTTTCTAGAGGGGAACATTGACACATCCTGTAGATCCGCACACCCTGGTAAAGCAATTCCCAGTGCAGGGATCTGTCTGTCCAGTGTTTAGAGAGGGACAGTTGGTGATTACTTCAGTTTGCTTTGACTTCTGTTCCCCAGGAGAGATCCTGCTGCCTTTGAGGAGCTGTCAGCCCTGGAGGCCCAGGGCCACCTCGAGGGACTCCGGGAGGATGGGGAAGAGCTGGTCTTCTGCTGCTGAGCTGGTCTGGACTCCTGGGATGGAGTGACCTCATGGAACATGGGCAGCACTGATGAGAGGAGAGAAGAACAGCTCCTCTGCAAAGCACAGCAGGGCTGAGGGCACTGCCTGCAGGCATTGAGGGGAGAAGAGTGAATCAGAGAGAGGTTGAAGGCAGTCTGGGGAGGGAGGATTCTGAACGTTAACAGTGGCAGAAATCTTCACAAAGCAAAGCAGCTGCAGTTCCTGGAGAGATCTGCAAAAGCTGGCACATCCCCCAGCCTGTGGGATCTTTCTGGAGGACTCTCCCCACTTCTCTGTTGTGGAGGAGGAAGACATGCTGGTAAACAGGGCTTTGCTGTGGCACCATCAAAGACACAGGGCATGACAGCTGCCTTCTCTCAGGAAGAGGTGAAGGGCTGTGAAGGTGGGTGTGCAGCCAGGGGTGCCCAGGGCTGTCCTTCAGAGCAGGGTCCCTGCACCCCAGGGAGCTGTGTGCTGGGGCAGGGACTCTGCCACCTGCCAGGGTCAGCTCTCAGCCTGCCCGGAGATCTCCCCACAGCACTGTGGGAAGAATCTCTGGCTGGAAGGATTAAACTTGGCTAGAAAAGTCTCATGCTGTTCAGAGTTTGCTGTGTGGGTCAGGGCTGCTCACAGCTCAAAATCTCCTCTGGAAATTCTTGAGGGGACTTTTAAAGAATAACTTAAAGGGATGTTTTCTGTCTTTTGAGATTTCTCATCTTGGTTAACTGCGTGAGCAGTTTTCAAGGGGACTTCACAACTGAAAAGTGAAAGGAGGGATTCCTCTAGAAATAAAGAGCTTTCCTCAATTTGTGAAGTTTTTTTCTGAGGCTACAAACATCACCAGAATCCCCTTTCCAATCTCATCAGGGTTTGTGGGACCTGCTTGTAATCCCCTGCACACACGAAGAGGCTGCAGGGCAGAGCTGGGCACACAAGGGCTGGGCTTGGGTCTGTGAGACCTGGCAGGGAAGAGATGTGGGGCCAGAGAAACAGCTCCTGGCAGGGAGAGCTCCAGGCAGTAGAGATGGGCAGGAAAGGAGGGACCAGTAATTGGAAACCCTGTTGTAGGGGAGATATGGGTCCTCCTAGCAACCCCTGCAGTGCAGATGCCTTCCCAGAGAAAACCAGCCCAGGGCTGGGACCTTTCAACTACAGGGTCTCTGGTGGGAGTCAGCTGTGTGTCCAGAAGAACAGCAGAAGAGGCAAAGGGCATCCCTTCTGCAACAAGACCAATTTCTGGTGACCAGCAATAGGGGCAAGGGCAACTCTCCTGCAATAATCACTGCCTGGGAGGTGACAGGCACTTCTCTTGCACTTCTGGCTCTTCCTGGGCATCTACCTGGCTGCCCTCCTGGGAAACGCACTCATCATCACTGCCATTGCCTGTGACCACTACCTCCACACTCTCATGTACTTCTTCGTCCTCAACCTCTCTGTCATTGACCTGGGCTCCATCTCCACCACGGTGCCCTAAACCATGGCCAATTTCTTCCAGGACACCAGGACACCATCTCCTATGCAGGATGTGCTGCCCAGGTCTTTCTGTTTTTCCTCTTCCTTGGAACAGAGTGTTCCCTCCTCACTGTCATGGTCTATGACTGCTACATTGCCATCTGCAAACCCCTGCACTAGGGGACCCTCCCGGGCAGCAAAGCTTGTGTCCACATGGCAGCAGCTGCCTGGGGCAGTGGGTTTCTCTACGCTCTCCTGCACACGGCCAACACATTTTCACTACTCCTCTGCCAGGGCAATGTCCTGGAACAGTTGTTCTGTGAAATCCCCCAGATCCTCAAGCTCTCCTACTCACACTCCTACGTCAGGGAAGTTTGGTTTATTTTGGTCAGTGTCTGTTTAGGCTTTGGTTGTTTTGTTTTCATTGTGATGTCCTATGTGCCGATCATCAGGGCCGTGCTGAGGATCGCCTCTGAGCAGGGACGGCACAAAGCCTTTTCCACGTGCCTCTCTCACCTGGCCATGGTCTGTCTCCCTGTTTTTCAGCACTGCAGTGTTTGCCCACCTGAAGTCCCCCTCTGTCTCCTCCACAGTTCTAGACTCAGTGGTGCTAATTCTGTACTTAGTGGTGCCTCCAGCAATGAACCCCCTCATCTATAGCATGAGGAACCAGGAGCTCCAGGATGGAAACTGGCTGAAGGGATGCTGTTTCACCAATAGTAACATGCCTCTGCTTCTCTGCACATTTCCCAGCATTTATCTTAGGCCACGAGTCTCTCTCTTGTCATGTAACTAGGTATTGATAACTTTCTGGGTTTATACTACTTGCCTTGAGGCTTGATCCTCATGTCTCTGACTTTTGCACAACACTGTGTCAGATGTGGCCTGTCAGATAATGGCTCTTCAATAAAATGGGATCTCCCAGGTTTTTTTGGTTGAACCCTTGCGGCCAACTAGGACAACACAGCCCTTCACACACTCCTCACTTCCCTCTCTTCAGTAGGATACAGTGAAAATTTTTAAAAAGCCTCATAGGTTGAGACAAAACAGATTAATAGAACAGTAATGGCAGAGGAAAATAATAATAATAATGGTAAAAGAAAATAAAAATGAAAATAATAAGAAAATAATCGATGCAACACAAATTGCTGTCACCACCCAATGATTGATTGCCCAGCCTTTCTTGAGCAGTGATTGCAGATCCCTTCCTCCCAGTCAACCCCCATATATATAGTCATGAGCAGGATTACTATGGTTTGGAATATTCCCTTGGCTAGCTTGTCCTGTCTGTGCTCCCTCTTACCTTCTGTGGAAGCTGAAAATAGTCCTTCACTAATTACAAATATTATTTAGCAACAAGAATATGTTATCAGTATTATTCTCATACTAAATCCAGAAGGGAGCAGCTATGAGGAAAAAAACTACCAACTACATCATGCTCAGGTCTTACACTTGTCAATAAATCACCTACACTTTTCCTGTCTATGATATATATATTTATACACACACAGAAATACCATTCTCTTAGTCTTCAGGCCCTCCAACTGAAATGTCTGCTGAGTTCATTCAGTCCATGACTTCGGGCTCCATCTGCCAGAACTATCTTTCAGGGCAGGAGAGGAGTGTGGTGCAGAATTGTTGCATGCTGCACCTGGAGCTCGCAGCTGGTCTATCTGGCCCATGGTTTGTTGATCTCACGGAAACTGCCAGGTGCCAGTCACTGAGGCCAGTTCTGGTTCCATCATCACTGCACTTGGTTTCATCAAACTCCATTCTTCATTCATTTGGGCAATTCTCACTGTAATACCATTGATATAGCATATAGCAACCCTAGTAGCAATGGTATTTAAGTGTCATTTAAGAACTAACATCATACAATTTAATTCATGGTTATTCTCACCCAAAATGACATCCCCATGAGGGGACCTCACCATTCTTCTGCATCACCCACTGAGTGCACCCAGGTTCTTGGGCAAAAGCAACCCTATGGATGGGTTTCCCTTTGCCTGAGGCAGGAATAACCACAGACTGTTTTCCCCAACATACTCTTCACGTGCACTGGGGGGACTTTATCCCCTTCCACAGTACATGGAAATTTTGGTTGGGAAGATTCCCTGGTGTTGACTAACCAAGTGGCCTTTGTTAAATGTGTATCCTAATGTTTAAAGGTCCCAGCACCCCTTGCTCTCAGTGTAGTCTTTAACAGTCCATTGTATCATTTGATCTTCCCAGAGGCTGGTGCATGATGGGGGACATGACAGACCCACTCAATGCCGTGCTTTTTGGCTCAGGTGTCAGTGAGGCTGTTTCAGAAACGAGTCCTAGTGTTCGACTCAGTTCTCTCTGGGGTTCCGTGTTGCCATAAAACTTGCTTTTCAAGACTCAGAATGGTGTTCTGGGAGGTGGCGTGGGGCACGGGGTATGCCTCCAGTCATCTGGTGGTTGCCTCCACCATTATGAGCACATGGCACTTGCCTTCACGGATTTGTGGGAGTGTGATATCATCAACCTGCCAGGCCTCCCCAGATTTATATTTCAGCTATTGTCCTCCACACTGGAGAGGCTTTAACCGCTTGGCTTGCTTGATTGCAGCCCATGTCTCACATTCATGAATAAGCTGGCGATAGTGTCTGTGGTCAAATCCACCACCTGATCATGAGCCCGTCTATATGTGGCATCTCTTCCTCACCACTTCCTGAGGCGTCATGGGCCCATTGAGCTATGAATAGTTCACCCTTATGTTGCCAGTCCAGATCCACCTGAGCCACTTCAATCTTAGCAGCCCAGTCCACCTGCTGATTGTTCTGGTATTCCTCAGTGGCCTGACTCTTGGGTATATGGGCATCTATGTTATGTACTTTCACAAGGGCTCTCTATCCACACAACACCATCTCGCTGCAGTTCAGCTGTCAGGATGGGTTTGCCTGTGCGCTGCCAGTTGCTCTGCTTCCATTGCTGTAACCTCCCCCACAGAGCATTTGCCACCATCCGTGACTCAGTATAAAGTACTGGCCATTTCTCTCTTAGGCAATGTCTCTGGCCACTTGATGGCTTTCACCTCTGCAAACTGGTTTGATTCACCTTGTCCTTCAATGGCTTCTGCAACTTGTTGTGTAGAAGCCTTCCACTTTCCATGTTTCCCACAATCCATCAGGACCCATCAGTGAACAGGACATATTTCTTCTCACTTTCTGGTACACAGTGGGGCCTCTTCTGCATGTCTCACCTCCTCCTCTGGTGTCATTAGAAACCCTTGCCTTCTGGCCTGTCCATGGTCACTTCCAGAATTCCTGGGTGACTGGGGTTTCCCTTTCCAGTTTGCTGTATGATCAGCGCAATCTACTTTCTCCATGGGGCATCAGTTGCATGATGTGTGGCAAGGACCCTTTCTTTGAACATCTAGCCCAGCACTGGCTGTCAAGGTGTTAACAGGAGCACTGCTTCCATACCAACCACTTCTAAAGCAGTTCAAACCCCTTCATATGCTGCCAATATCTCTTTTCAATTGGAGTATAGGGGGCTTCAGATCCTCTGTATCCTCGACTTCAAAACCCCACCGGTCAACCTCAAGTGTCCCCTGGTACTTTCTGCCAGAGGCTCCAGGTGGGGCCGTTCTCCCCAGCTGTGGTATGGAACATATTTTTAACATCTTGTCCCACCTGGACTGGCCCAAGGGCTACTGCATGGACTGTTTCCTGTTTAGCTTATTCAAAAGCTCGTCGTTGCTGAGGACCCCATTTAAAATTTTTCTTCTTCTGGGTCACTTGATAGAGAGGGCTCAATCAGACAATCAGACAGTAATCTGGGATATGCATCCTTGAAAAACCCACAATGCTAAAGAAAGCTTGTGTTTCCTTTTTCTAGTCGGTGGAGACATAGATGGTATTTTGTTGATCACATCCACTGGGATCTGATGGCGTCCATCTTGCCATTTTATTCCTAAAAATGGGGTCTCCTGCCCAGGTCCCTTGACCTTACTTTATTTTATGGAAAAATCCACCTCCGTAAGTATTTGGAGTATTTTCTTCCCTTTCTCAAAAACTTCTTCTACTGAGTTGCCCCATGCAATGATGTTGTCAACGTATTGATGATGTTTCAGAGCTTCACCCTCTTCCAGTGCAGTCTGAATCAGCCCACGGTCAATACTGGGGCTGAGTTTCCAGATCTGGGGCAGTCAATTCCAGGGGAATTGGAAAACTCTCCAGGTGAAAGAAAACTGTGGCCTTTAAATACATGTTTTAAAATCAAGAAGCCATTTTCATTAGGTGCACTTTGAAATCTTCCTCCTTAACTACACCACAAAACCTCCCCAATTAGCTGTACAAATCTTGAAGAACGTGACAAAGAGATCTTTAGCAATCTTGCTAAAGATATCTGTCTTTTAACAAGCCCCATGGGGTATTTGCTGCTGAGTCCATGAACCTCAGATACTGAGAGAAGATTGAAGAAAGTGCTCCAGAAATCAGAAGCACATCCCACGTTTCCTGGAAGTGTTAATGAGCCCCACTGAGGGCAGTCACTGCCAAAGGCTCCCCAGGGACTCCTTAGAGCAGACAACTGGAGGCTGTGATTGCAGTAGGCAAAGGCAGAGTGCAGGTGTCTGTAATGCTGAGGAACCCCTGGCTTTGTTTGAGGAGCAGAAAGGCCAAGCCCTCACCCCCAGGTCCTGCCAAGGCAGGTCCTGCCCCTCACTTGTGGCTCAGGGCTCTTCCTGGGGTCAGTGGGATGCGGTGGGGAGCAGTGCCCAAGGCAGGAAAATTCTGTGACACCTCCTGGTCTCCCAAAGAAGGGGCAAGGATGAAACAAAGTCCTGTGCCTCAAAAGAATCAGGGTCATAGAATCATTTTGCTTGGAAAGGACCTTTAAGATCATTAAATCCAACAGGAAACTTCACACTGCCATTTCCACTACTAAACCGCATCCTTATGTGTCACATCTACACATCTTTTAAACACCTCCATGATGGTGACTCAGCCACTTCCCTGGGCAGCCTGTTCCAGTGCTTTTCAACCTTTCCATGAAGAAATTTTTCCTAATATCCAATCTTCATCTCCCCTGGAGAAACGTGAGGCCATTTTCTTTGGTCCTATCGCTCCTTACTTGGGAGAGGAGGCTAACACCAACCTCCCTATAACCTCCTTTTAGCAGTTATAGAGAGCAACAAGGTCCTCATCCTCCTTTTCTCCAGGCTGAACAACCCCAGTTCCCTCAGGCTCTCCTCACAAGACTTGTGCTCCAGACCCCTAACCATCTTTTTTGATCTTCTCTGGGAATGCTCCAGGACCTCCATGTCTCTCTTGTACTGAGGACAGCAACCAAGGGCCTGAACAGTGCCCAGTACAGGGGGATGATCACTCCCCTAGTCCTGCTGACAACCCTGTTCCTGATACAGGCCAGGATGCTGTTGGTCTTCTTGGCCACCTGGGCACTCTGCTGGCTCGTATTTAGCCAGCTGTCAGAACAATACCCCCAGGTCCTTTTCTGCCAAGTGGCTCTAGGCACTGTTCCCCCAGCCTGGAGCATCCATGGAGTTGGTATGACCCAAGGGCAGGACCCGGCACTTGGCCTCGTTGAATGTCACACCGTTGGCCTTGGCCCATCAATCCAACCTGTCCAGATCCCTCTGTAGAGCCTTCCTACCCTCAAGCAGATCAACACTCTCACCCAACTTGGCAAATTTACTGAGGGTGCACTTGATCACCTTGTCTGGGTCATTGATAAACATATGAAAGAGAACTGGCCCCAGTACTGAGCCCAGGGGAACACAAGGCCAGTGACCGGCCGCCAACTGGATTGAATTCCATCCACCACCACTCTCTGTGCCTGGCCTCCAGCCAGTTTTTTACCCAGCAAAGAGCACTCCTGTCCAAGCCATGGGCAGCCAGTTTCTGCAGGAGATGTCTGTGGGAAAAGGTGTCAAAAGCTTCACTGAACTCCAGGGAAACAACATCGACAATCTTTTCCTCATCCTCCAAGTGGGTCACCTCGTCATAGAACAAGATCATGTTTGTTCAGCAGGACCTGCCTTTCACAAACCCTGCTTACTGTTCATGCCTGTGGAGTCAAAAGAAAGGTAGTTTTGATATTGGTCTGTCAGAGTCCCAGGACTTTCACTGATTTATCTGTCAGGGTCGCAGAAAAAGAACTTCCAGTGAGACAGATTCAGAAAAGACTAAATTATTTATCGTATTGAGAACCTCAGAACAGATTTGAGATTGGCATTGATAAATTCAGTAACTACAATAGCGCTATGAATTAAGGTTAATATTGCTGGCAGAAATAATGAAAGAAATAATAACCCAAGGTTTACATTCACCAAAGGTGAAAGGCCCAGAAAGGCATCATTGCCTGGGGTGGAGGGAGAGAATGCAGCCCCTCGACTGGTCCCTCAGGTATTGCAGTTCTTCTCTCCCAATTTAACAGTCATTTTCTCCATCTTTTTATCCCCAAAATAAGGAGGTTTCCCTTCTCTAGGTGACATGTAGTATGATTTGGGTGGAGATGAGTGCTATAGTTGAAAATCTTTCTCATGATGTCTATAATCCTCATTAGCATATGCAGGGTGTCAACTTTATTATGCATTTCACAAGCAATGAGGCAAAGGTCACTCATCAGACATGATGGCCCTTCAAAGAAACAAAGACCTGCAAGGGTTCCTGTTATCTTTTTGCCTTTGCTGACCAAAAGCAGGGCTGTCCTGCCTCCACAGGGTTGCCTCCTGATCCACCTCCCATCAGAGCCAGGCGAGTCCACACTCTCCTGGGCGGCACAGGAGATGACAAGTCCAGCCGTAATCATTCTTTGAGCACAGGGATTTCACCTCATTATCCAAGTTCCACAGTGCCATGACATGTCCTGGCACTCGAGATGATCTGTTCCGTAACCTTCCCAGGTGCCGAGGTCAGACCGAAAGGCCTGTAGTTCCCCAAACCCTCTTTGTTGCCCTTCTTATGGGTGGGAGTCATATTTGGAAGGCTCCAGTCACTTGGGACCTCCCCGTTTAGCCAGGACTGCTGGTAAGTGATGGACAGTGGATTGGTGAGCACATCCACCATCTCCCTCAGTACCCTTGGGTGGATCCCATCCGGCCCCATAGACATGTGTGTCCAAGTGCTGTGTTAGATCACTCACCATTTCCCCTTGAATTATGGGGGATTCGTTCTGCTCCCTGTCTACTAGATCGGGGGAGTGGTACTGAGGGAACAACTGCTCCTACTACTAAAGATTGAGGCAGAAAAGGCATTAAGTACTTCAGCATTTTCCTCATCCGTGGTCACTATGTTTCCCCTGTCTAATAGCGGATGGAGACTTTGTCCTCCTTTTATTTCTAGTGTATTCATATAAACATTTTTTATTGTTATTAACATCTGAAACCAGATTATATTATAGTGGGGGTTTTGGCCAAGCTAATTATCTCCCCACAGAGCCTCACAAGATCTTTGTAGCCCCCATGAGTGCCCTGTCCCTTCTTCAAAGGCCATAAACTCTCCCTTTCTCCCTGAGTCGTGACCAGAGATCTCTGTTCAGCCAGGCTGGTCTGGTGAGAGAGGGCAAGTGAGAGAAAAGTCTTTGGGATGTTGGGGGCTGTTCCTGGTGTCACACACAGCAATGTTAGGACTCTGACAGGGCTGTTCAGAGACACGAGGCACAGCCAGAGGCCCTGGCACAGGCAGAGGCCCTTCAGCAGATTCCCTTGCCCTCAGAGGCTGCAGCACCTCAGCCCTGTGGTGTGTCTCCTGTTCTGCAGCTCTCTGAGATGCCCCATGGCTGAGGAATGGATGCAGGGATCTTAGGTCAAGGAAGTCCATCCCAGGGCTGCATTCAGGGGGTTTCCCAGGGGATGTTACCGTCAAAGTGAAGTGACCTTAAGACACTGTCTGTTCCACAGGCCTTCAAAGAACCCTCAGGAACAGCTGACGGCGTTTGTGCTCACTCAGGGTACTCTCACCACACACACATGATATACATGCTGACATATCAGCTGTCCAGTACAAACATGGACTTCTTTAGGAGGACAACTAAACTCCCCAAGCTGGGTTGAGAGGCCAGAGCCATAAAAGGTTATTGTTACTGGCTGGTTGGGTGACAGTTGCTGCAATCAGATAGAAACAGCACACATAAAAATGTTCCTTTTTGGACAACGCTATAAAAAATAAAAAATAAAAAAAAAGAAACAGATAAAAACCAAACCCACAACAAAATCTAACAAAAATTACAGAAGAAAGACGTGGACTTCAATGAATTCCATTATGAGAGATTTGCAGAAAAGGACAGTTTGTTGCTTCTGAAAATCATCTGGTAATGAATTTCCATTGGGCATCCTTGAGCTCCTGGTTCCTCATGCTGTAGACAAGGGGGTTCACTGCTGGAGGCTCAACTGAGTAAAGAAATGCCACAACCAGGTCTAGAATGGGGGAGAAGATGGAGGGGGGCTTCAGGTAGGCCAAAAATGAAGTGCTGAGAAACAGAGAGACCACAGCCAGGTGAGGGAGGCACGTGGACAAGGCTTTGTACTGTCCCTGCTCAGAGGGAATACTCAGCATGGCTCTGAAGATCTGCGCATAGGACACAACAATGAAAACAAAACAAGCAAAAGTATAAAAAGCACTAAACTCAGGAAGACCAACCTCCCTGAAGAAGTTTGAGTCCAAGCAGGAGAGCTTGAGGATTTGGGGGATTTCACAGAAGAAGTGATCTAGAGCATTTCCCTGGCAGAGGGTAAGGGAAAATGTACTGGCTGTGTGCAGGAGAGCATGGAGGAAACCACTTCCCCAGGCAGCTGCTGCCATGGGGACACAAGCTCTGCTGCACAGGAGGGTCCCATAGTGCAGGGGTTTGCAGATGGTAAGGTAGTGGTCATAGGCCATGATGGTGAGAAGAAAAAACTCTCTTGTGGCAGAGAAAATGGAAAAAAAGACCTGGAAGAACATCCTGCACAGATGTCCCTGGTTTCACACAGTGAATTAGCCATAGTTTTAGGCACTGTGGTGGAGATGGAGTCCAGGTCAAGAACAGCGAGGTTGAGGAGGAAGAAGTACATGGGGGTGTGGAGGTGGTGGTCACAGGCGATGGCGGTGATGATGAGTGCGTTTCCCAGAAGGGCAGCCAGGTAGATGCCCAGGAAGAGCCCGAAGTACAAGAGCTGCAGCTCCCGTTTGTCTGTGAATGCCAGGAGGAGGAACTGGGTGATGGAGCTCCTGTTGGACATGTGTTCACTCTAGGAATGGGGAACTGTTGAAAGAGGAGAAGACATTGACAAATTATGACAGACTTTAAGCCCATCCTAGTCTGTTTCCCAAAAAAATCCCCCAAGTGACTTTTTGTGAGCTCAGGTTTATGCTGCTGAGGGCACTTTCTTTCTTTCTTTCATGTTGCCTTTAGCCTGAACTCTGCTGAGCCCTGAGGGACAAAAGGGCTCTCTGAGCCCTGGGGCAGACTCAGGAGAGCTGCTCTGCACACCAGTGACCTGCGCTAACACCTCTCTCTGTGGGACAATAGTCTCCCTGACATTATCCTTGAAGAAGAAAATGGCCTTTTGTGAGTGTGGGAAAGTCCACTTTCAAACTCCATTTCTCCCATCTGTTTTCCCTTTCCCTGTGCATCTGAGCAGAGAGGGATGCAGAGGGGTGGCCTGGCTCTCTGCTGCCTGGGGCTGTCCCTGCTGGGGACTATTTCTGTGTCCCCAGGTCGCCTCCCTGTCACTGCTCCCGGAGCCCCTCCAATCCACCTTGTGCTCAGCTCTGCCCTGCAGCCCCCTCCTGGCAGCAGGACACTGCCAAGGGGCATCTCCCTGTTTGTGGGTCCTGAGGAGTAGATGAGATAAAGCCTGATGCTGCAGGCAAAGGTGATGGTGGTGCTGTCTGTAAGGAGAAGAGTGGGGGAAGGCACTTGGTGGGGTTTCTTGTAGATATTCTAATCCCTCAGTGTAACAGTTGAGTGAGAGCTCCTTTCCCTATTCCCTTAGGAAAAAGCTGTAGCACAGAAAATGGAAAAGTCTTCATCTTTAAGGTAGCCCCTGCCTTTCCCTTCCTCTTGAAATGGTGCCTCTGCCCATGTCCCCCACCTCCCCAGTTTGCCAGGACTGCTGGCAAATGATGGAGAGTGGCTCCGCAAGCACTTCTGCCAGCTCCCTCATTACCCTTGGGTGAATCCCATCTGGGCCCATAGACTTGTTTGTGCCTAGGTGCTGGAGCAGGTCTTTCACTGCTTCCCTTTGGATTACAGGGGCTTCATTCTGCTCCCTGCCCTTATCTGCTAACTCAGGGGTCTGGATACTCAGGGGACACCCTACTTCATTACTAAAGACTGAGGCAAAAAAGGCATTCAGTACCTCAGCTTTCTCCTCATCCTTTGTTACTACGTTACCTCCCATATCCAATAGTGGGTGGAGGCTGTCCTGAGTCCTCCTCTTGCTACTAATATATTTATAGAATTTCTTTTTGTTGTTTTTAACATCCAAGGCCAGGTTCAGTTCAAGCTGGGCTTTGGCCTTTCTAATCTTTTCCCTGCATAAGTTTGCTACACCTTTATAATCTTCCTGGGTGGCCTGCCCTTTTTTCCAAAGGCCATAAACTCTCTTTTTTTCCCTCAGCTGTGACCCTGTCTCTTTGTTCAGCCAGGCCGGTCTTTTCCCTCGACAGCTCGCTTTACTGCGCAGAGGGACAGCCTGCGCCTGCACCTTTAAGACTTTCTCCTTGAAAAATGTCCAGCCTTCCTGGACTCCTTTTCCCTTCAGGGCTGCCTCCCAAGGGACTCTGTCAAGCAGACTCTTGAAAAGACCAAAGTCTGCCCTCTGGAAGTCCATAATGGCAGTCTTGCTGGTTCCCCTTCTCACCTCCCTAAGAATCGAAAACTTTATCATTTCATGGCCACTTTGCCCTAGACTGCCTCCAACTGTCACATCCCCCACGAGTCCTTCTCTATTTACAAACACCAGATCCAGCAGTGCTCCTTCCCTAGTCGGCTCCCTCACCAGCTGTGTCAGGAAGTTATCCCTGACACACTCCAGGAACTTTCTAGACTGTTCCCTCTCAGCTGTATTGTGTTCCCAGCTGATATCTGGTAGGTTGAAGTCTCCCACCAGGACAAGGGCAAGTGATCTTGAGACCTCTGCCAGCTGCTTACAGACCATTTCATCTACCTCTGTATCCTGCTTGGGTGGTCCATAGCAGAATCCCACCACAATATCAGCCTTACTGGCCCTCCCCCTGATTCTTACCCATAGGCATTCAACTCTACCATTGCCCTCCGTAAGTTCTAGACATTCATAATCCTCCCTAACATACAGGGCCACCCCTCTTCCTCTTCTTCCTTGCCTGTCCATTCTGAAGAGTTTGTATCCATCCATTGCAGCACTCCAGTCACGCGATTCATCCCACCATGTTTCCGTGACGGCAACTACATTGTAGCTTTCCTGCCACACAATGGCCTCCAGCTCCTCCTGTTTGTTGCCCATGCTGTGTGCATTTGTGTAGATGCACTTCAGCTGGGCTAGCTGTCCTGCCACTTTTTTGGGGGTACGAACTCTATTTCCAACCCAACTGTGCTCAGTCTCTTCTGTAGTTGCTACCCTGTTAATACTTCTTATGTCTTCATTACCATATGTATCACCATCCCCCACTGCCACTGAGACAACGGACTGCAAGGCTTTGCTAGCTCCCTGCTAGCTCCCTCCCAGGGAACTTTGCTAGTTCCCTGTCCTTCATGAGCTGGGGAGCCCAGAACTGGACCCAGTACTCCAGATGCGGCCGCACCAGGGCAGATTAGAGGGGGAGAATTACTTCACTCAACCTGCTGGCCATGCTCGTTTTAATGAACCCCAGGAGACTATTGGCCTTCTTGGCCACAGGGACATATTGCTGGCTCATGGTTCACTTTTTCCAGGGTCAGGGCTG
>QJSC01025838.1:48694-72754 GCA_003697955.1 Calidris pygmaea
CATCTACCTGGCTGCCCTCCTGGGCAATGGCCTCATCATCACCTCCATCACCTGTGACCACCGCCTCCACACCCCCATGTACTTCTTCCTCCTCAACCTCTCCCTCATTGACCTTGGCTCCATCTCCACCACTGTCCCCAAATCCATGGCCAATTCCCTCTGGGACACCAGGGCTATTTCCTATGCAGGATGTGCTGCACAGGTCTTTTTTTTCGTTTTCTTTGCTACAGTAGAGTTTTCTCTCCTCACCATCATGGCCTATGACCGCTACGTTGCCATCTGCAAACCCCTGCACTACGGGACCCTCTTGGGCAGCAAAGCTTGTGTCCACATGGCAGCAGTTGCCTGGGGCACTGGGTTTCTCTACGCTCTCCTGCACACGGCCAATACACTTTCACTACCCCTCTGCCAAGGCAATGTCCTAGACCAGTTCTTCTGTGAAATCCCCCAGATCCTCAAGCTCTCATGCTCAGACTCAGACTACCTCATGGAAGTTGGGATTCTTGTGGTTAGCTCTTCTTTTGGGTTATTTTGTTTTGTTTTCATTGTGCTGTCCTACATGCAGATCTTCAGGGCCGTGCTGAGGATCCCCTCTGAGCAGGGACGGCACAAAGCCTTTTCCATGTGCCTCCCTCACCTGACTGTGGTCTCCCTGTTTATCAGCACTATCATCTTTTCCTACCTGAAGCCTTCCTCCATCTCCTTCCGATCCCTGGACCTTGTGATGGCAGTTCTTTACTCACTGATTCCTCCAGCACTGAACCCCATCATCTACAGCATGAGGAACAAGAAGCTGAAGGATGCCCTTCGGAATGTTATTCGATAGATATTTTTCAACTGTGAAAAAAACAAATTCTTCTTTCCACAAATTATTCAGAAAGTATTTCATTCCAGAAAGGTTTCTGCTTGTTTTGTAGGTTTGTGGGTTTTTTTGGTATTTGGTTTTTTTTTTTTTGTTTGCTTTTAATATGATTGTTATGATTAGCATTTTTTCTGTTATTGTCATTTGTGGTTATTACTTTACTACACTAATGTTTGCATTTGTGTCAGTTCATCTGAGACATGTAAGTATCTTGTGACACCTCCTGCCATTATAAAAGTGTGTCTGACATTGGTCAGAGCTTCCCTCTTCTTCCCCGTCTCTGCAATACAATGGGATTCCTCCAGTGCAGCACTTTCAGGCTGGGGTGTTTCTCCAAAAAGACCTGAGGATCTGCACCCCTGAAGTTCCTCTTCCTCTGTGTTTTAGAGAGTAGAAAGCTCAGTGTCTTTTTGTGACCTTTTAGAGACATATTGGATTTGGGACTCAGCATCTGGTGACAGCGAAGATGGGGAGTGTAACTGAGGGATGTTCCCAGGGCTTTCTCCCAGGTGGCATTAAAGACCCCCATCCTCTTGGATGGGAATCTGGAGCTGTCTGGAGAGCATGGTGGTTCTCCAGGGACAGCATGTTCCTGGGGTTTTTGGAGATGGATTTAAGAGGTCTGCAAAGATGGGGTTTGGGTCCTAAAGATCAACCTTGGATTCAGGTGGTTATGGTATGAGCAATCTAAGTCAAAACAGAAGGAGAGAAATTATAAAGCACTGTATACATTTAAATGTTAACCAGCACCACACTCCTCAAAATAAATTCCCAGAAAACATTACTATTTCAATCATTAATAATCTGCAGCCAAAATTCCAGAAAGCTAGAGAAACTCTAGAAACAAAGTACTAACACAAATCTGCATTTTCAAGGAAGGTTCAAATTCTGTTCCCTTGATTGTAAGCCCTCTACATGTAGACTGGCTTGGATCCAAATCGGTAACCCTGTGTTTACCCTGCCCCATTCCTCAAATGCATCTATAACATATGTAAGGAACAATACTATACATGACACTAGGTAGAGTACTATTTTATGAACTTTCAAATGCTAGCAGAGATTTGGCCTCTAACCTTTGCCTTCTACCTATCCCCAATCCAGACGCAAACTAGGTGAACACACAGTGAACACCCTGGGGGTGGTGCTAAGGGAACAACCCACACTCCCAAGGGCTACTATGGGCAGGGACAAAGGGGCAGGGATAAGGAACAAGGGGTGGGGCTAAAGGACAAGGCCACACCCACAAAGGGGTGAGGCTAAAACACTGTGTGCCTCCTGATGGCTAATAGGTCAGATGACACCCCAAGGGGGTGGAGCCAAGGGGACAAGCAACAGCCCCAAAAGCTCCCCCCCCCATCATTTAAAGGGAGCACTTGGCCAGGAGTTACCCCGCCCCATGGGAGTGCCTACCCTGTCTCCCTCACAAAAAGAGGCCTGTCCCCTCCTCACATGTGCCCCCCCCAGAATGGGAACACCCTCCCTCAAAAAGGGGGCTTCACCCCCCTCGCCCCCCAAACCCTGTTGCCTTCCAGGGAACTAGGGTACGAGGAGGAGGCAGTGAACACCAACCACAACAGGCCCCAGGTAAGGGGGAACCCCCCAAAAAGCCTCCAAAATAAAGGGGAGATCTCATTAACCCCCCTTGATATTTGGGGGGCAGTACATTTTGGGGAACCTCCCCCAGAACCCCATTTTGCCCCACAACATGTCAACATCAGCTTCCCCCCCCATCCAAAGCCCTGGTCACCGTCCCCAAGCATTATTGAGGTGGTGGTGGAGGGAGAAATAATTTGGGGGACCTCCCCAAATTAAGCATCTCCCTCCCCAATTAAACCTTGCCTTAACGAAGCGCTGAGCCTGGAGATTGCAGGGCTGCACTCCAAAAGTGACTCCATCTTAGAGGTTTTGGGAATTAGAGGGTGGCCTCAGCCTCATTGTATTGACTCGTCCAGAACGTGGGGTCCTTCCCTTGAATCTGGGGAGGGATATAAAACACACACACACAAATGTGGGGAGGGGGGGGTCAAATCAAACCCTAGGACCCTCCCGCAAAACCCAGGGTTGCCCCCCCAGAACACCCTCACCTTGGCCACAAAGCACAGCACGTCCCTCTTAGAGGTCTCCTTGGTTTCCCCGGGTACTTGAATTCCAGGGGGTCCATCAGGGGGATGGGAGTGATCTCCAGGTACCTACAAAGAGGGCAGGAATTTGAGGAGGTGACCCCCTCCCCTCCAGCACATTTTGGGGGGTGTCCATGCTCCCTGGCCCTGCGACAGACCGCTTGAGTTACCAGGTTTTGAGAGGAGAGATGGGTAGCAGTTTTTAGCTGTTTTTTCACTGCAGTGCAGTATAAACGGCCCGGCTGGGGCTGGCACTGGGGCTGCTCTGTGCGCAGCGGGGGCTAGAAAAGGTGGTGACCCCAAAAAACACCCCCTCTCTCATCCTAAAAACAGCCCTTCTCCTAATCCCCCCACCCCAAGCACACTTCTCCCACCCAAAAAGACCCCTCTCCCAACTTCTTCATCCCCCCCAAAACACCCTCTCCCACCCCAAACTCCCCCTCTCCCAACCCAGACAATCCAAACTGGAAGGTCTTTAAGCTCCTTTCCAATTCTAACCATTCTGACATATTAAAAACTTGTCTTAACTCCCGGCTTAGAAGAACAGTGGAGTGCTTCCTTTATATTGTACAATATCAAACTATTTTAAAAGATTTCACCAAGGTGAATGTCTGAACTTGTTGTTGGTAATTGGTTGCCCGCTTTTCCCTAATTTGAGGAAGAGGAGTTAGTCAGCCAGGGGAGGGTGTGCCTCAGGGAGAGGAAAGAATCTGTGAATACAGAATTTTTAATCTTTTGATGTTGTTGAGAATTTTGCTGCACAGGTCAGGAAAATCAGTTATGGTTCCCATGGGAACCATATTCTACTGCATTTTGTATTTGCATGCAAAACCTAAATGTATTAAGGGATAGCGTAGCTGTGCAACTGTAGTTCCATTTTTGTTACCTCTTAGATGTTAAAAACCTTCACAACAGTGTCACATCAGTGTTTTAATCTCGCCCCTCAAAGAAAGAGTGATTTTCCACAGATCTGCATCTGTCGTATATGACTTCTGAATGCAGAAAGGGAACCAAACTATCCATGAGCATTCGGTGGTCAAATGCCAAACTTACAGATTACAACATGCAAGCCTAGAGCTCTCTTCTGTGCTTCCAAATCAAAACAAATGCCACACGAGATATAACCATATACAGAAACTTGCTGTTTGAAAGAGACATTTGAAACTTTACCTTCTCTTAATTGTTTGCACCTTCAATTTATCTGTTGCTAATGGAGTAAAGCTATTTTGGGGAGGGAGGGAAAAATTCTTTATGAAAACTAGGGGGCACAAATGTGACGAAACAGGAAAAAGGACTGTCATGGTTTGGCCTCAGACGGCAACAAAGGACCACGTGCAGCCGCTCGCGCAGACCAGAGTCCCCACCGCCACCATGGACGGAGGGGAAAATCGGAAGAAAAAGGCGAAACTTGTGGTTTGAGACAAAGGCAATTTTAACAGAACAGCAAAGGGAGCAAGAAACAACAACAACAATAACAGTTACAGAGGAATATACAACCACGATTATGATACTGCCACTTGCTGACCTCTCTCTGGACGCTCCCAACCACTCTCTTCCCCCTGGGGTCACCTCCTCTTCTGCCTCCCTCGCCTTCCTGTCCCCTCCCCTTCCCGGCTAGCTCTGGGTACCCCTTGGGCATGGCTCACATGGGATAGAATACTTGTGTCCCTGCTAGGTCCTGGGGAGAATTAACCCCATCCCCGCCAGACCCAGGACAAAGACTTCACTGAGAGGTTCAAATTAACAATTTATTTGGATTTCACTCACAGGTCCAACATGTCACTACTGCAAGTTCTATGTGTACAATGGTAATTACACTATTGCAGTTTCAAAGAAATTTATGGAATACACTATTGCAACCTAGAAGGGATCCTGAAAGGTATCAACACAAACCACAAGCGCACTAGATATTAATACTTTAAAAGAGTGCACCAATCACAATCTTAATAGCATGCCATATACCACACGTATGTTTCTTAATCACTTACCCCCTCTCTCAGGTAAGGTCGCTCAATCCCTGGGAAGTTACCATGTACAGCGTCCTGGACAAGGGGGAAGAATCTCCTCCAGGCCAGCTGTATCGTTGGAAGATTCCCCACTTTTCTCTCCAAGCCTTGCTGTTTATGGTTCCTAATTTGGTGGGGGTGCAGGATTATGCCTGAGTGGATTACACTATCTGGGATATTTACCTCTGGTGGTGTGATAGCTAAGTCTCTGTTGCCAATTTGTGATGTCTAGCACTCAAAGTCATGGGAATAGTGGTGGGGTGGGACTCAGGGCATTTTGTTTACTAAGGGAGTAAAGGCTCCATTTGGTTTCAGTTCTTATTGTGATGCAATCTCAAGACAACCCCAGGCTGAGCCATTTTGCAGCTCCCCCCAGGTTTTCTCTGCATAGACNTGACAACTCCCTGCACCTCACCAGTTTGGCTGGGTGCTCCCATACACAAAGACAGGGCTTTGGAAAGAAAGAATATTCAAATATTCAGTTTACAAAAATAAGACAGTTCCTATGTCTAAAAACTTTTCTTTTTTTTAACCTTTCACCACATCAAGACAAGATTCTACAAAGTCTAAAAATTTGACAGTTTCAAAATTTCTCCACAGTATTCTCAAACTAACCCACATTAATTTTAGAGAGGACTAGAGAAAAGCCATCAGGCAAATAGAGGTGCTCTATGATTTTTGCTTGTCTGCTTTCTGTTCTGTAGGAAGTGCATTAGTGAGGAATTAGTTCTGTCTACTTTGATTTAGGGTGCTGCATTGTAATGAATAACTGAAGATTTGTTGCTGATCAAATCTTAGGATTATCCTTTTCTGTTATACATAGTGTAAGAAAGTCCTGACTTACACAAACTGCAATGCTATCAAAATGTGTCTATGTAAGTGAATGTTTATCCTTGTACTAACCAAATGCATGTAAGAGATGGCACANATTTAAGCAAGAAGAACGAGCCCATTGTGGCAGTCTTGAGAACTCCCTAACAAGAAGAGACGTCCACAATGTTATATTGCTAAAACCACATGAGAATGTCCTGTTTTGACAAGATAAGCTTAACCCCAATGTTATCCGTGTTTTAACTTTGTACTAATTAATCAGGTAGAAGGGGAAGGGTATGAACTAATTTACAGCCAACATTGTCTTGAAACGCCTTGAAGCAAGACAGACCAGATGGAGTAAAGATAACGGAAGAAGCAGAGGGGCGTACTGAAGGTGTCGAACCCGACCTCTGTGAGGATAAAAAGAGCTATTCAGCTTGTTTGAATTTGCGAGCCTTGGTGGAGCTGCGACTCCCCGGCCACCCAGCGCTGCTTTTGCTTTCCTCCCTTAATAAATATTTAGTGAATCTATTTCGGACTTAGTTTTTTTTATTTTAACTATAACAGCATGACTATATGTTTTAGGAGCTTAATACTGCTCCCATTAGCTTATGGCTGCCGCTTTAACAATTTTCTTGTAACGTGTGGTCCAAAATGGCAAGCAAACAACTTTTGGTCTGCTAGTGCTCCAGAAATGTGATATGGCAACATGATAGGCTTGTTCCAACCTTTTTAAGATTACAAACAAGGAAATTTTGAAATGTGTCCCATTACTATTTAATTGTGCCTTATTGTGTCTTGGTGCTCATATCATACAGTTTGTTTGCCTGGACAATCTTTAGGGAAAACAGGGAAGGGAGTCAGTTTAAATGGACAGGTACATTTTGGTAGGGTGAGGGTTGCTTGTTTTCACTCCTATGATCCCACCCAGATCATAGGAATTAATAGAGCTGTGGTTTAAGAACATTGTTTTTCAACAGTAGCAGAGCCTACTTCTTTCAGTCATCAAATGCAGTACATGAAAGTTAGTAAAGATGGCAAGATAAGCATCTGTACATTTAAGAAACCTGCCTTACATAATGAGAAAAAAGATAACTTGCTTAAGGTGAGCCATGTGGCTAGTTTTATGTTTTTCTTCTTTTCCTAGTTTTACATGAATGTGTGACAACACATGGGAACCTGAAGAAAACTTGGACTGTCCAGAGCTAACTGAAGCTTTTCTGAACTCTCAGAAAGCTGGTAAAGAAAAAACAGATGGCGCCAGAAGAAAATCTTTGTCAGATAACGAATCTGACGATAGTAAATCAAAGAAAAAGTGTGATTCTGTAAATATATAGCTCATGTGCCAAGCTTTGTTTTTCTTATGTCTCTTCCCTACCTCCTCATCCCCATCCCCCCAAAAATCCTGTTGTGACTTTGAGAATAAGACCAAACGTGGGTTTAAAACTAGAAATTGCACAGCATCTGGAACTGTAATTTGAAAAGGGTAATCATTCATGGTGGTTAATGAGACTGTCCAAGTGGTGGGTAAAAGATGATTGATTGATATAATGACTAAAAGTTTTTGCATTGTCCCATGATGCTAACTGAATAATTGAAAGTAAGATTTTGGTTAAGAGTGATTAATGAATGGTATTAAGTGGTCAGTTTGTATTAGAGCAAAAGGTTCACAAAAGGATCAAAGACAAAGTTCTGTTATGGATTTTGTATTTAAAATATGATTTTGAATAGGTGAGTGGCAAGATGGCAGAATGTGAAGACCAGGCAGGTACTTAGATTAGGACCAGACATGACGATGGAGAGGAAGTAGAAAGGGTGACTGAAGAAAGCCCACCTTTTCTTAAAGATCTGGCTTTCTCCCACAATTTAAATGAATGAACAACATGACAAATTTAGTGCTGATACGTACAAAATAACGCACATATAATAATGTGTTCAGTAATTCGCATTTTCCTCTGTGAACTTTCAAACTAGCAATTTGAAATGAAACTGGTTGGCAATGTTAGTGGTTTACTGAAGACATCTGTTGGATGTGCGATTACCACCAAAAAAATTGGAAGTATCAGAAGGAATAATTGATGACTAATACAAAGAATATTTTAGTTTCTGTATAAAGTCAATTGTGTGGCTTCATCTGGTATGGTATTGGCCACTATCTCAAGAAGGATATTGTGAACCTAGAGGAACTAATACAGGACGTAGTCATGATATTCCTTACCACCAGTGTCATCTCAGTGAGCCAAGGGTTGAGATATTCCCCAAGGGTGCAATGTCACAGTTGGCTTAAGCTAACCCAAGCCTGTTGTTTTGCTGAAAAGGATGTGTTTTTCCCATTTCCAGGAGTGCATTTTTGCTTTGCCTCTTGTGTTGGTTTTACTGGCCGTGCGTGCTTGTTTATCTGCTTTAGGGATTTTTAGATCACTTGTTTCATCTATTGAGTTTTCAGAAATAAATGCTGAAATTCATTCAGTATTACTCTACATATAAATGACTTTGCCTGAAGATCAGTCATGAAAAAAATAAAATGTCATCTTCAGACAATTATATGTAATTATAGCTTTTATAATTATGTAAGGCTATATTTTTTTGGTTCTGATACAAGCACATATATATACACACACAAGAATGTATATATCTAGCTCTAATGCCAAAACAGAATTTTAACTTAAACTAGAGAACAGTCTTCTAATATCCTTGATAGGTTGATAAACCAAGAGGGTTTGCAAGGGGTCTTGATCCTGAGCAGATAATTGGGGCTATGGATAACAGTGGAAAGCTTATGTTCCTCATGGAATGCACAGTTCTTGTCCATATTAAGAGAGGGTGGGTGGTTGCACATAGACTAATGAGACAGCTTCATTTCAGGAGCAAGGCAGCTGGTGATATCCTTATTAACCTTGTATTCTTAGAAAAACAAAGCTTGTATAATCACTACTTATTCCCTCTTCCTTCCAAAACAAAAAAAGCTTTAGCTTCTATTGGTTCAGTTTTACAGTAGAAATGTGAAGTAGTTTTCTGTAGAAATCTGAAAGTAGAAACAGAAAAACAAGAAAGTAGAAAAATACATATCTGAAAGGTAAATTCTCATAAGATAAGGAAAAATTGGCACTTGTATGGAAAGCTGGATCCCAGTAGTGTTCCTGCTGAGGAGGATGATGTTGAGATGAGGAACAAACAATATGAAGGCTCAGAGAGTTGGGGATGTTCAGCCTAGAGAAGAGAAGGCTGCAGGGAGACATTATAGCAGCCTTCCAGTACCTGAGGGGGGCCTACAGGAGAGATGGGGAGGGATTCTTTATTGGGGAGTGGAGCAATAGGACATGGGGTAACGGTTTTAAACTGAAATAGGGGAGATTTAGATTAGATATTGGGAAGAAATTTTTCACTATGAGAGTGGTGAGACACTGGAGCAGGTTGCCCATGGAGTTGTGGATTCCCCATCCCTGGAGAGGTTCAAGGCCAGGTTGGCCTGAGCAACCTGGTCTAGTGGGAGGTGTCCCTGCCTGTGGCGGGGGGGATTGGACCTGAATGATCTTCAAGGTCCTTTCCAACCCAAATAATTCTATGATTCTGTGAAGGAAGGGTTTATCCTTTGGGCTAGTAAGAGGGGAGAGTGATGTGGAAAGTTTGCCTTGTTGGGAGGGTTGGGAAAGACCAGCTACAGTATTGACGGAAGACTTCTTTTCTCTCCTTAGTGAAGAAGTAAGATAAAATTAAACTTTTTTTTCAAGTGTTAAGAATACAAGAGATTGAATTCACATTTTCTGGGGTTCAGATTTCTTGTGGTGGTGGGATGAGAAGAATAATAGTTTTCCACAGCCTCCACAGGGGAGGACAGGGCTGGGGGCAGGCACCTCCAGTACTCCCAGGCTGGAGTGTCCTCTGCTGAAGCACCACCACCCTTACCCATGGCAATTGTGTTAGGGCTTGTCCATTTACCCACAGCCTTGGAAAATAAAGCAGCTACACGGGAGGTATTTCAATTATGTTTAATAGCCAACAACATCTTTCCTTGCTGAAATGCAGCAACTGTATCTCCAGCTGCCCCTGAAGGAGTAAAACCAGCCCTAAGTCAACACCCCACTCCAGCATCACAGACTTAATGAGTTGTTTTCTACCTTGAGGAGATGACATACAATTTCTGAGCAGTGATGTGCAGAATACTGGCAGGCAGGGCACCTGTGGCTCTGTGACAATTCAAAGAAAACCAGAATTTCAAGGGGAAGCAGAGAAGCCCAGGAATTCTGCTTTTTCTCTAAGGACCACCATGCATTCTTCTAGTAAAGGAAANTGAAGCGCCCCCACCTGGCTCATGAATCCTCTGATTATTGACCCTGGAAGGAGAAGGGCATTTCTCGGGTGACGGGAAGCTGCCTGTACACTGTTTCAGCTGGCTTTTCTTCAGCAGAAATGTTGCATCTTGTCTGGGCTCCTTGTGGTGCCCAATGGTGGAAGGAGCAAGTGGCTTTTCAGTTCTGAACCTTCCCGAGCGAAGACAAAAATACATTGAGCAGTCGCCTCTTGTCCAAGGTGTCCAAATGTATTGGTTCCTTTAGAGGAGTGTTATGGTTTGAGAAAACCCATCACACTTGATTGATGTTTATTTTATTTATTTTAATATTATTTGATTTATTCTCATTTTAGAGGATTTATTTTGGATTTATTTTATATTTTATTGTTTTATTTTCCATTGTTAATTTTGTTTCATTTTCTATTTATTTCATTTTGGTTTGTGTTGTAGGTCTTCTTTTATTTTATCATATATTTTAAAATTCAGATTATTTCCTTTATTTTTATTCAATTTTATATTATTTTATTTTACTTTGTTTTTTAAACTTAATTTTGTTTTTTACTTTTGCCTATTTTATTTCTACTGTTTTCCTTAATCTTATTTTATATTTTTTATTATATNTTTTTAAATTTTGTTTTGTTACCTTTTTTGTGGATTTTTTGTTATTTTTTATATACTATTAATTTGTTTGATTTAGTTTTCTTAGCAGAGTTTATTGTTTTATATCTTTTATTTTATATTTTATTTTTTGTTATTTTGTCTAATTGTATATTATTTTATTTTGCCTTTTTAGATTTGTTTTATGCATTATTTTTTATTTTTATACTTTTTTTTAGTTTCCTTTTTATTTTATGTTGTATGTTTATTTTACTTTAAATTTTATACTATATATATTATTTTTCTATTTTAATTTAATTTTTTTATTTTTTCTTTTCTTTATTTTAGTTTTATTTACTGTAATTTTAAATTTTTTTATTTTGCATTATTATACATTTCATTATTATTATTTCTTTTCTTTTTTTGCATTTTATGTATTATTGTCTTTTATTTCATTTTAGTTTGGTTTGTTTTATACATATCATATGATATATCTCATTATAGCATATTACGTTATATAATGTTACATTATATAATATTATGTTATGTTACATTATATTGTATTGTGTGATATGATATGAGCTTGGCATAGTTCTATTTATATTTTTAAATTGATATATACTGTTTTATTATATATTTTCAGTTCTTTTATTTTATGATATTTATTTTACTTTTTTTAGTTTAATTTTACCTTATCTTAATTTATTTGGCTTTGTTTATTTGATTTGGTCAAATTTATTCTATTTTTATTTCCCTGTCCAAAATGGCCCAGAGGAGCCCTGACAAGGGGCTGTGCTCAAGGCTGCAGAGGAAGGCAAAAAAACCCAGAGACATTGGCTAACCTGCCTGCTGGGGAGAAAAAAAGCCTTCCTCCCCCCAGCTGCAGGGCACGAGAGGCCATCCCTGTGGTGCATGAGCAGCAGGCAGTGACCCCAGCCCCCAGGGACCAGAGGAGCCCTGACACGGGGTCGTGCTCAAGGCTGCAGAGGAAGGCAAAAAAGAGACCAGTCCAATCTGCCCTGGGGGAAAATTCCTTCCTGACCCCAGCTGGTGCTGGCAATCGGCTGTGCCCTGAGCATGTGAGCAAGACCGGCCTCCTGGTCCCATAGGTTGGTCACACCTCCCAGGACACACTAGCAATAACGATCCCCTTTCCTCCCTCCATCTGGAGCCACCTCAGGGGCTTCCAAGAGCAGTCAAATGGTCCCGGCTCCTTGACCTTGGGAGCAAGAAGCCTTCCCATGCCTGGCAGGACACCAGGGGGACCTCCACAAGGCTGGCGGAGGGTTCTGGGACACCTGCGCATCCCATTTCTTACGGCTGCTCACCTTGTCTGCACAGGAGATGAGGCCAGCCAGCTCTGTTCCAGTGCTCCTCAGGTGCCAAGAATGCATTGCCTTCGTGCTGCCACTGCTATCCAGCTGAAAAAACCAAGTGCCTTGGGCACCTCCAGGTGGCTGGTGGTGCTTCTTATCTCCTGAGGGCATGGAGAGAGGAAGACTTGAGGCTGGATGAGGCTGCTGGAAGTTCTCGACTGCAATTGTGCCTCCCACGGTGGCCACATTCATAGTTCCCCTGATGGACAGGAATCCTCCATCCTTTAGGGAGCAGAGGCAAGCTCCAAGGAATTCCACCAGCTCCTCAAGCAGTTCCTCTCTAATGTCTTTGGGCTTTGAGCACCCTTTGGCCTGTTTAGGAGACTGGTTGAGAGAGTCCCTTGGGAGCCAGTCCTGTAGGGCAAAGGAGTCCCAGCAGGCCGGACATTCTTCAAGAGGGAAATCTTCAGGCTGCAGGAGCAGGCTGCCCCTACGTGCTGGAAGACGGTCTGGTAGGGAAAAAGACCGGCCTGGCTGAACAGAGAGCTGGGGCTCAGGGGAACTCAGGGGAAAAAAAAGAGTGTTGGTGTCCTTTGGAAGAAGTGGAAGGCAACTCCATAGGATGTCATGAGGCTCTGCAGGCAGAAAATGGCCAAAGCCCAACTAGAACTTAATTTGGCTACTGCCATAAAAGACAATAAAAACTGTTTCTAGAAAGCTAGATGTATTCTGTCTCTTTTAGAAGAGTGTACCCGTTGCCTTGAAGGCATTCCAGTGAAGAAGTGGTGTTGGTTTTTTCAGACTCATTCTGAAGTCTACATGGAATAAGCTCTCACGTCCGTGTAATATTTGAACTTACACTAGAAGTTACATCGTCTTAGTTCCATTTTTCCAAAACTCATTGGTCTGACCTGAAGAAGTGTTGGTGCAGTGATGTCCCTGGGGAGGTTTGTAGGGCCTCCTGTCTCAGCTCAGCTTGTGATGTGGGACTCTGCCCTGCACTTGCTGTGATTTCAGATCAGCATTTCCATGCTGTGCTGTGCTTCACTCCCTCGCTATGGGTCTCTATGCGTCACTATGGGTAGCTATGGGTTGCTATAGGTCTCTATGGGTCAGGATCTCTGCGTCGCCAGGAGTTGCTATGGGTTGTTATGGGATTCTATGGGTCTCTAGGGGTTGCTATGGGTCGTTATAGGATGCTGCAGGCTGCTATGGGTTGTTACTGGGTGCTATGGGTCAGTATGGGGTGGGATCTATGGGTCTCTATGGGTTCAATGGGTCACTATGTGTCGCACAGGTCACGCACAGGGTTATGTGGGTCCAGGCACTCCCCTCAGTGTTCTCACACCTCACCCCATAGCAGCCATCGTCCCTGCGGGTGACATTGGTGACGAGCAGACACCAACCCTCCCCCACCAGGCGGTGTCGGGGGAGCCCTCAGGGAGGGGGGAAGGGGCAAAGGGGGGTTTTGCATCTACCCCTCCATGCTGCCTGTCTCCCTGCTGGGCTTCAGATTGGCTTCTGAACAGCTGAGATGCTGGGGGATGCAGAGTTCCAAATGTTCCTTGTTTGGATCCCCAGGGATCTCTGCAGGGGCCATGAGCCTCTCAGTTTTGGGAGACAGGAGGTGGCAGTACTTGTGCATTTTTGGCCAAGGTGTGGGTGAAGTTCCTGAGGCTGAAGAGCTTGCGGATGCAGGTGACGTTGTCCTCTCAGCTACCGCCTGGAGCTGTGTGAGCAGCACTGTCTCAGGACCAAGCATCTTGCCGGCCAAAAAGCTGTGAAGGTGGGTGGATGGTACAGCCTCTGGAGCCATTCTGAGGAGCTGGACTTGGCCATGAAGGAAGGAGGTGACAGAAGACTGAGGGGCTGAATGTGCAGAGAGCCGTAGCCGGGAAAGTGGGCAGGCAGCTGAAGCTCTTGTCTTCCCATCTCAGGGGTAACTGTGGGCTGGGCCTGCTTGCATGGAGGGGTCAGGAGGCACCAGAAAGGTTTTAGCCCCACCAGCAATGTCCTGTGGGCCACAGAGCTGCGGTTGATAGCTGGGGAATGCTTGGATGATGGCTGCCCAGCTGTGGTGCTTCTGAGGAGGCCCTGCTGTCCCATGCAGCCGGGTGGGTGCTGTGGGAAAGTAACAGAAGATTGGTGAGGAGGACTGTAAATACGCTCAAGTGACTCACATGTGGGGTGCTGGAAAACACATATATCACAGTAATTGTTGCTTAGTTTTGTGTGCTCAACAAATAGAACATCTGCGCTTAGATAACATAGGCCTGGGATAGACTCAGGGGCACCTTATCAAACACACCTGAGATTCTTGCCCTGCTGTTCAAGAGATCAAAGCACAGCAGAAAAGACTGCCTGCCAGAATCCTTGAAATACAGGCCCAAACAGCAAGTGGGAGCTCTCTTGCTCCCTCACTCCCTTGCTAACAAGGACTCTCGTGCTATTAAGGACTCTTGGTCCATGGTGCCTGCAGCCCCTGCTTACCTGCCTCTGCCTGGGTGCTGCTTCAGAGGTTCCCTGATCCATGAGGTATTGAGATTAAATTTGTTCTTTGCCCTTAATCCACAGTTTTGAGGTTGTTCTTCTGTCCTGCCTTCATCGGCTCACACATTTGGCATAGTCAGCAGCTCCAGGAACACCCATGCCATGGCTGATAAAATAGTCGGGGACTGGGGAGGCCACTATGGTTACTCTCCCTATTCTGGGATGGCCCAGTACAGAGCTCTGGACCCCTGTGGCCACTTTCTTGGCTAAATTGGCTCCGCCGGAGGCATGGCCTGAAATAGATGATGGGGCGGTGATTACCCCCAGAGCATTGAAACGGCTATGGATGGATTGGCGGGGAAAACAGCATCAGATTCTTCCCGCAAATTAGCGGGTAGATTGGGATGGCTGTTAGCTACCAGACTAATAGCTCTTGACCGTGAAGTTATTGCATTGCATGGCAAAGTTAGAGAATTGGAAAAGGAAAACAGGAGTTTACAAGATGCAAAGGTGATTGCGCAAGAAGTAATTGTGGTTCAAGCAGAGAGGTGCTATGAGATGCAAGATAATGTAGACCAGCTGGTAACGTGTATTGTTAATAAACAAAGGGACAAATATGGGAAAAGTAAGCTTTTGATTTCCCAGGTTCGTGCTCTCACTACAAAATGGTCATGGGATCCTGAGGAATGGGATGAAAATATTTGGAGTGAATCCTCAGACTCTGAGACTGAGTTTGAATTTGATCCGGTCTTAAAAAGCACTGAGGTGGTGGAAGCACAACCCCTCATACAAACAAGGGGGAGCAGGAATGAGCAGGCAGAGGAGTGCAGACCACTATTAATTGCACTCTCAAAGAGTTAAGGGAATTTTTAGAGATCTATTAGCAAAAGAGTGGGGGAGGCATACTGTCATGGATTTTGCAAGCACGGGATAGTGGAGCTGCTTCTATCCATTTATCAGTGAGTGAAAAAGATTTTCTAAGCCCTAGAGCCATTGATGATCAGGTAGAACAAGGACGTGCTCAGCTGCAAAATGTCAGAAGTCCTGACGGGCAAGACATTGTTGCCCTGATGTCGTATCAGTGGTTGTGTGCAGCAGTTTTAGCAGCAGATACAGAACCCGTTGAATTAGTGTCATCCCACAGAAACTGGCGTATAATGGAGGAAGGTATTTGGTGCAGCAGATGAGGATGGCTCGTGTCAGTTACAGGATCCAATCCAGACAGTGTAGCAGTGACAAAATCAAAATGCAGTTTTTGAGGGGAGCGCCTGCCTCACTAAACCCTGGGATTATACCAGCAGTGACAAATGCTGTGGGTAATGTAGGCGCCCTAGCAAATACCTTGAGGGAAACTGGGGGCTGTGATTTTGGGACCCTCTGTGCGGGTGGTGAATAAAGGAGAGGCAGCAAAATGGAAATGAGTTGCAGCACAGGTGACAAGGAAACAAATGTAGAATGATTTTGTACAAGCCAGTATCCCAAAACCAGGGATAGATGGGATCACAACATCAGAAAGGTTTCCCCAGTGGCAAAAGTTAGTGTTTATGCAAAAAAGCATAACCCTTGTTTACCCTGTGGTGATCATGTAAGAAAGGAGTGTTCAAAGTGAGCAGATGCAGGCCCAGTAGGGAAATGGTAGAAAAGAGATGGCTTTCCTCGGCATAGGAGGGGATAAGGACAGTTAGAGAGTAGAACTGGGGAGATGGGAAGAGTGAAAAGGGAAGCAAAGGAAATGACTAAGACAGTTTTGGACCCACTTGTCAAGCAGCCCTGCATCTGAGCAACACCGCCTGGAGCAGGAAAAAACCTGCAGCTAGTCTGGCTCTGCTGACATCTGACTGACTTCCATGGTCGTGGGGAACCTGAGAGTTTTCCCTACTCCCTACATCAAGGGAGAAAACCCAGGGAGAATGAACCACAGCATCATTTCCGTTTTCAGTCTCCTGAATCTCTTCAGGAGATCTCTGTTCTGACCTCATGCTCACAGCAGCATCAGCTATGGAAGTCAGAACATGTTGCTCAAGGCTTCATCCATTGGGAGCTGGAAAACATCTAAGGGCAGAGATGGCACAAAGTCTCTGAGAAACCTCTTCCAATACTTGGATTCCCTCACAGAGAAAAAGATTTTGCTTTTCTCTGTCCTGAACCTTCCTTATTTCAACATCTGACCATTGTCTGTTAACCTCCTGCCACGCACCACAGTGACAAGACTGGCTCCGTGGCCCTGAAAACCTCCCCAAAGGGACAGAAATGCTGCTATGTGGTTCCCAGACCTTCCCTTCTCCAGGCTAAACAAGGCCCTTCCCCTTCAGCCCATAATCATCTTGGTGGCCAACCACTGAACTTGCTCCCAGGTATCAGGAACCTTATTGCTGCAGTTGGTTGATTCTGACCAGTAGCCAATATCCCAGCAGCCACACAGTCAGTCACACTTTCTTCACCCTTCCCAAGTGGGTCAAGGAAGAAATAAAGTGTGGGTCAACATAATAACAGCTTAATAAGTGAAGAGAAGAGATGAGGGGAGACCTCATTGCCCTCTACAACTACCTGAAAGGAAGTTGTAGAGAGGTGAATGTTGGCCTGTTCTCTCAAGGGAATAATGGCAGGACCAGAGGAAATTGCGGCAGGGGGGGTTTAGATTAGATATTAGGAAGAATTACTTTCCTGAGAGGGTGGTCAGGCACTGGAACAGCCTGCCCAGGGAGGTGGTGGAGTCACCGTCCCTGGAGGTATTTAAGAAATGTGTAGACGTGGGTCTTCAGGGCATGCTCTAGTGCCCAAGATTATTGGTTTGTGGGTGGGTGTGATGCGGTGGGGTGTTGTGTTTTGTGTTTTTGGTTGGGTTTTTTTTGGGGGTTTTTTTTTTTTTTTTGAGGTTGGACTCGATGATCTCAGAGGTCCCTTCCAACCATGGTGATTCTGTCATTAAGAAAACCTCAACAAGTGAAACCAAGACCATCACTGACTACCTCCCACAAGCAGACTGATGCCCATCCAATCTCCAAGCAGCAGACTCCTTGAATGACAAAAACTCCACCGTCTTCTTCTGCTGTCTCAAGCTTTTATTCCTCAGCATGAGGAATTCCTCAGTATTATGGAATATCCCCCTGGTCAATTTGGATCAGCAGTTTTGGCTGTGTCCCCTCTCAACCTCTTTCTCACCTCCCACCTACTCACTGGACGGAACAGAATGAGAAATAGAGAAGGCCTTGACACTGTGCAAACACCTTTCAGCAATACCAAAACCACCAGTTTTATAACTGGTTTTATAAACACTGAGTTTTCTCAAGTCCCACAGGCACAGGAAACAGCCATCCTCTGGGACTTGTGGTCTGGTCCAGAAGAGAAGCCACATTGGGCTGGCCTTTTTCTTTACAATAGTTAGACCTGCAGCCCATGGAGGATCATGATGGAGCAAGCTCCTGGCAGGAACTTCTGAGGAACGAGAGGAGCCCTTGCTGATGCAGGTTTTCTGGTAGGACCTGTGGCCTGTGGGGGATCCACATTGGAGCAGTCCATTCCTCAAGGCCTGTACCCCTTGGAAAGGATGCACGCTACAGACAGTGGGAAGGACCCGCAGTCATGAACTGACCACAACTCCCATTCCCCATCCCTCCTGTGCCACTCAGGTGGGAAGACAGAAGAGTTAGGAATGAAGTCGAGCCTGGGAAGAAGGGAGGGAAGGGGAAAGGTGTTTTTAATTTTGCTGTATTTATCACTATCCTATTCTGATACAACTAATTGGAAATAAACTTAATTAATTTCCCCAAGTTAGCTCTGTTTTGCCCATGATGGTAATTGGTAAATTGCTTAGTAAATAAATCATTCTCCCAATTTATTGCTATGGGCAAATGTGGTGAGAGTTGCCCTCATGCACAAATGCAGTTGCTTCATCAAGAAAGGCAATTAGGTTGGCAAGGCATGATTTACCTTTGATAAGTCCATGCTGATGGCTTTTGGACATGTTCTTCTGTTGTTGGTGCCCAGAAATGTCACCCAAGAGGACTCTAACCAAAGTGAGATTTTACAGCCTGTGGTTCCCCAGGTTGCACAGTTGGACTCTCACAGATCAGTGCAACACTTGCTTATCCACTCTCACAAGAGACCTCTGCCAATCCCATGGCCTTTCAAAATGGATATTCCAAAGAAATATTGATCTTCCCCTGTACCCTCATTGCCACTATTCTCCCTGTTAAAGGGTGTACTTAGTTTATCTGATCTTTCATATCCTTACACTTGTCCTGACACAATCATCATTTCTAAAGTCAGCTTTTCAGATCCAGACTGTCTAGGAAAAGGCCCTTTCCATTGTTCTTCAGATTTCTCCTCCTTTGTTCATTCAGATACCTCTAACTGATGCTGCTGCTTTGACCTTCAGGGAGTTAAAAGCTTGTCTGTCTTTCAACAATCTAATTGTCTCCTTAGACAAGTCTTTAACTATGTTTATATCTATCTTGTTTATCTACGTACCTAAAAATATTTCTCCTAAGAAGTCCCTTGTAGAAAAGCAACCTCATTAGAGGTACCTTCTACTGAGCAGATGATTGCAGAGTGAATTTAATTGTTTATGACAACTGATTCTGCTTTACTTTTCTTTTCCTACAAAAAAGGAAAAATTCTCCAGTGCCTGGGTGCAGCTAGGTCTCTGAGGAGAGCAGGAGGGAGATGGTGCAATGGACCTGTAACATCCAGATAACAGTGGAGAAGTCTGATGCAAGGAGCAGTGCTGCAAGTCCCAGGTGGGCAATATCAGAAATGGTGGGGTTGGGGAGGTGAGGAGCAAAGCTGTCTGTACAGTGATGGACATCAAGGGACTGCTTTTCCTACCTGTCCAGACCCCTCTGTGTCAACATCAATCAGAGAATGCTTCTATCACCTCTTCTTTAAATAGAAAAGTAATAAAATATATCCTTTAAAATAAAGAAATTGTTTTCATTAGATGCAATTTGAAATCTTCCTCCTTAGCTGCATTACAAAACCTCTCTGGTTAGCTGTACAAGTCTTGAAGACTTGAACAAAATTAGAAAAGATAAATACCTTGTTAGGGCTTTCTGTCTTTTAATGAGCCCCATGGGGTATTTGGTGCTCAGTTCATGAAACTCGGATACTGAGAGAAGATAGAAGAAAGTGCTCAAGAAATCAGAAGCAAACATCAAAGTACCTGGAAGCGTTAACGAGCCCCACTGAGGGCAGTTACTGCCAAAGCCTCCCCAGGGACTTGTTAGAGCAGATAACTGAAGGCTGTGTTTGAAGGTAGGCAAAGGCAGAGTGAAGGTGCCTGCAATGCTGAGGAAACTCTGGCTTTGTCTGATGAAGCAAAAAGGCCAAGCCCTAACACCCAGGCCCTGGCAAGGCAGATTCTGTCCCTCAATGGTGGCTCAGGAGTCTTCCTGGTGGCAGTGGGATGTGAGAGGCATAAATGCCAAGTGTAGGAAAATTCCATGACACCTCCTGGCCTCCCAAAGAAGGGTCAAGAGTCCCGAGTCTAAAAAGAATCATAGAATTATGAAGTCATTTAGGTTGGAAAAGACCTTTAAGATCATAGAGTCCATACTGTGATATCCTAACACAGCCAAGTCTACCACTTAACCATGTCCATAAGCACCACATCTACAGGTCTTTTAAATACCTCCAGGTATGGTGATTCAAATACTTCCCTGGGCAGCCTGTTTCAATGCTTAGTAATCCTTTCAGTGAAGACGTTTTTCCAAATATGCAATTTAAACCTCCCCTGGCAGAACTTGAGGCCATTTCCTCTTGCTCTATCACTTGTTACTTGGGAGAAAAGGCTGAGCCCCCTCTCACTACCACCTCCTCTCAGGTGGTTGTAGAGAGCAAGTCTCCACTCAGACTCCTTTCCTCAAGGTTAAACACCCCGATCTCCCTCAGCCGCTCCTCACAAGGCTTGTGCTCTAGACCCTTCACCACCTTAGTTGCTGTTCTTCAGATGTGCTCCAGCATCTCAATAACTTTCTTGCAGTGAGGAGACCAAAACTGGACACAGTACTCAAGGTGGGGCCTCACCAGTGCTGAGTACAGGGGGAAAATCACTGCCCTTGTCTTTCTGGCCACATTATTGTGAATGATAGGCCAGGATGCTGTTGATAGGCCAGGATGCTGTTGACCTCCTTGGCTACCTGGGCACACTTCTGGCTCATATCCAGCCAGCTGTCGACCGACACCCCCAGGTCCTCTTCCACTGGGTAGCTCCAGCTACTCTTGCCCCAGCCTGTAGAATTCATGGGGTTGGTGTGACCCAAGTGCAGGACCCGGCACTTGGCCTTGTTGAACCTCATCCCATTGGCCTCGGCCCATTGATCCAGCCTGTCCAGATCCCTCTGCAGAGCCTTCCTACCCTCAAGCAGATAAAACTAACTTGGTGTGACCTGCACTGACTGATCCTCTCATCCAGATCATTGATTAGGATATTAAAGACAACAGATCCCAGTACCAAGACCTGGGCAACACCACTTGTGACCAACCTATGACTACAACCAATCCTAAAATGGATTTGACTTCAATAACCACAACTCCTTGGGCCTGGCCCCCTGGCCAGTTTTTTACCTGGCAAAGAGTATGCCCATCCAAGCCATGAGCCCCCAGTTTCTCCAGGAGAATGCTGTGGAAAATGGTGTCAAGGGCTAGGTAGACAGTATCCAGAGTCTTTCCCTTGTTCACTAAGAGGGTCAGCTTGTCATAGAAGGAGGTCAGACTTCTCAAGTAGGACCTGCCTTTCATAAACCCATGCTGTCCTGTACATGCCACATGATGGCACTGAAGGTGATCTGCTCCATAACCTTCCCCTGCACCAAGGTCAGACTGAAAGGCCTGTAGTTCCCCAGATCCTCTCTGAGACTCTTCTTGTAGATTGGCATCACATTTGCCAACCTTCAGTCACCTGGGACCTCCCCAGTTTGCCATGGCTGCTGATAAATGATGGCAAGTAGATTGGTGAGCCATCTCCCTCAGCCCCCTGGGGTGGATCCCATCCGGCCTCCAAGGTTTGTTTGTGTCTAAGTGTTGAAGCAGGTCGCTAACCATTTCCCCTTGGCTGCAGCACATGGGGACAGCAAGCTTCTGTGCTTTTATTATTTCCTTCTTGAAGAATGTTCAGCCTTCCTGGACTCCTTTGTGCTTCAGGATTGCTTTCAAAGGGACTCTGTCAAGCAGGACCCAAAACAGTCCAAAGACTGCCCTCACTCAGCGGTGCAACCCTGAGCTAACAAAAAAGAGGTGTAATTCTGGGGGTTTTTGGGGGGAAATAACTTGGGATTGACTCAAGAAGTCTGCCTTAACTTGTCAATGTCTTTTCTTCTTTCAACAGTCCCCCATGCCCAGAGTGAATAAATGTCCAAATACAGCTCCATCACTCATTTCCTCTTCCTGGCATTCGCAGACATGTGGGAGCTGCAGCTCTTACACTTCTGGCTCTTCCTGGGCATCTGCCTGGCTGCCCTTCTGGGAAATGGACTCATCATCACTGCCATCGCCTGTGACCACCGCCTCCACACCCCCATGTACTTCTTCCTCCTCAACCTATCCCTTCCTGACCTGGACTCCATCTCCACCACTGTCCCCAAATCCATGTCCGATTCTCTGCAGAACACCATGGCCATCTCCTACTGGGGATGTGCTGCCCAGGTGATTTTTTTTCTGGNAGTGAATAAATGTCCAAATACAGCTCCATCACTCATTTCCTCTTCCTGGCATTCGCAGACATGTGGGAGCTGCAGCTCTTACACTTCTGGCTCTTCCTGGGCATCTGCCTGGCTGCCCTCCTGGGAAATGGACTCATCATCACTGCCATCGCCTGTGACCACCGCCTCCACACCCCCATGTACTTCTTCCTCCTCAACCCATCCCTTCCTGACCTGGACTCCATCTCCACCACTGTCCCCAAATCCATGTCCGATTCTCTGCAGAACACCATGGCCATCTCCTACTGGGGATGTGCTGCCCAGGTGATTTTTTTTCTGGCAACATAAGGGTGAATTATTCATAGCTCAATGGGCTCATGACACCTCAGGCCATCAAGGAAGAGATGCCACATAAAGATGGGCCAGTGACTGAGGCGTGCACTTGATCATGGATGCTATTGCACAAGTCGTCTGTGATTGTGAGACATGCTGCAATCAAGCAAGCCAAGGGGTTAAAGCCTCTTTGGTGTGGAGAACGATGGCTGCAATATAAATATAGAGTTCCTGGCAGATTAATTATACATGCCCCATGTCACTGTCTGGAACACTATTCTGGGTCTTGAAAAGCAAGTCCTGTGGTGATACGGCACCACAGAGAGAATACAGTTGGACAACGGGACTCNTCATGGACGCTATTGCACAAGTCGTCTGTGATTGTGAGACATGCTGCAATCAAGCAAGCCAAGGGGTTAAAGCCTCTTTGGTGTGGAGAACGATGGCTGCAATATAAATATAGAGTTCCTGGCAGATTAATTATACATGCCCCATGTCACTGTCTGGAACACTATTCTGGGTCTTGAAAAGCAAGTCCTGTGGTGATACGGCACCACAGAGAGAATACAGTTGGACAACAGGACTCATTTCCGAAACAACCTCATAGACACATGGGCCAAAGGGCACGGAATTGAGTGGGTCCCCCATCATGCACCAGCCTCTGGGAAGATCAAATGATACAATTCACTGTTTACACCTACACTGAGAACCTCTGCCTTTTCAGTGTTGTTGGTGACTAACTCATCTCCCCTGTTGAACAGCAGGTCAATATTTCCTCCTGCTTCTGCTTATTGGTTACATACTTTAGGTTTTGACATCTCTGTCCAGTTTCCAGGGTTACTAAAGTGGTGCCCAGGAACAGCGCGCCAGTGCTATTAGGTAAAGGTGCCAGCCCTTCCAGAAAAATAGTGGGACGATTAGCNGCACGCAGCATGGGCAACAAACAGGAGGAGCTGGAGGCCATCATGCAGGAAGAAAACTACAATCTAGTTGCCATCACAGAAACGTGGTGGGAGGACTCGCATAACTGGAGTGCTGTGATCAATGGCTACCAACTTTTCAGAAGGGACAGGCAAGGAAAGAGAGGTGATGGGGTGGCCCTTTATGTTAAGAACAGTATTACATGCCTAGAACTCAGCAATATGCACGATGACAGTGTCGAGTACCTATGGATAAGAATCAAGGGGAAGACCAGTAAGGCAGACATTGTGGTGGGAGTTTGTTATAGACCCCCAACCAGGATATAAAGACTGATGAAGTATTCTATAGGCAGCTGACAGAGGCCTCACGATCACTCTCCCTTGTACTCATGGGGGACTTCAACTTCCCTGATATCTGCTGGCAATATAACACAGCAGAGAGGCAACAGTCCTGGAGATTCTTGGAGTGCGTGGAAGACAACTTCCTAACGCAGCTGGTGAGGGAACCAACCAGGGAAAGTGCCCTACTGGACCTTCTGATAGTTAACTCAGAAGGTCTTGTGGGGGATGTAAACGTTGGAGGCCGTCTTGGACACAGTGATCATGAAATGATAAAATTTTCGATTCTTGCTGAAGCAAGGCGGGGGGCCAGCAGGACCGCCACCCTGGACTTCC
>QJSC01025838.1:96250-128162 GCA_003697955.1 Calidris pygmaea
CGGCCTCCGACCACCACATCTCCCACTAGTCCCTCTCTATTTGTGAGCAGTAGGTCTAGTGAGGCACCTCCCCTGGTTGGCTCACCTACCAGTTGTGTCAGGAAGTTATCTTCCATACACTCAAGGAACCTCCTAGCCTGCCTGCTCTCTGCTGTGTTATATTTCCAGCAGATGTCCGGTAGGTTGAAGTCCCCAACCACAACAAGGGCTGGCAATCGAGAGACTTCAGCCAGCTGCTTATAGAATAGCTCGTCTACCTCCTCATCCTGGTTGGGTGGTCTGTAGCAGACTCCCAACACCAGATCTCCCTTGCTAGCCTTGTCCTTCATCTTTACCCATAAACACTCAACTTTATCATTGCTGCAATCTATTTCCATACAATCAAAACACTGCCTAACGTACAGAGCCACACCCCCACCTGCTTCCTTGCCTATCCCTCCTGAAGAGCTTATAGCCATCCATCACAGCATTCCAGTTATGACCATCATCCCACCATGTTTCTGTGATGGCGATTACATCATAGCTGTCCTGCTGCACAATGGCTTCCAGCTCATCCTGTTTGTTGCCCATGCTACGTGCATTAGTGTAGATNGCTAGCCTTGCCCTTCATCTTTACCCATAAACACTCAACTTTATCATTGCTGCAATCTATTTCCATACAATCAAAACACTCCCTAACGTACAGAGCCACACCCCCACCTGCTTCCTTGCCTATCCCTCCTGAAGAGCTTATAGCCATGCATCACAGCATTCCAGTTATGACCATCATCCCACCATGTTTCTGTGATGGCAATTACATCATAGCTGTCCTGCTGCACAATGGCTTCCAGCTCATCCTGTTTGTTGCCCATGCTACGTGCATTAGTGTAGATGCACTTAAGCTGGGCACCCGATTTCACCCCCATCCATGGTACTTTATCCCCAGGCTCATTACCAATGGGCCTGGTATTCTCCCCTTCCCCCTTCGATTCTAGTTTAAAGCCCTGTCCGTGAGTTTTGCTAACTCTTGGCCTAATACCCTTTTCCCCTTTCGGGATAGGGTTTTTCCATCATTCTCAAGCAGACCCGGTGTCCTATAAGTCAGGCTATGGTCTGTGAATCCAAAGCCATGTTGGTAGCACCAGTTGCGGAGCCAGGCGTTGATCTGCCTGATCTTTTTGTTTACCCAGTCATCAGTCCCCAAAAATGGNACAATGGCTTCCAGCTCATCCTGTTTGTTGCCCATGCTACGTGCATTAGTGTAGATGCACTTAAGCTGGGCACCCGATTTCACCCCCATCCATGGTACTTTACCCCCAGGCTCATTACCAATGGGCCTGGTATTCTCCCCTTCCCCCTTCGATTCTAGTTTAAAGCCCTGTCCATGAGTTTTGCTAACTCTTGGCCTAACACCCTTTTCCCCTTTTGGGATAGGGTTTTTCCATCATTCTCAAGCAGACCCGGTGTCCTATAAATCAGGCTATGGTCTGTGAATCCAAAGCCATGTTGGTAGCACCAGTTGCGGAGCCAGGCGTTGATCTGCCTGATCTTTTTGTTTACCCAGTCATCAGTCCCCAAAAATGGAGGGACAGAGGAGATCACAATTTGTGATCCTGAATCCTTGACTAGCTGTCCCAAAGCCCTGAAATCTTTCTTCATCGCTCTGAGACTTCTCCTTACTAGTTCGTCATTATCTACCTGTAAAATCAAGAGGGGGTAATAATCCGAGGGTCNAGGGCCTTATCAGGCCAGGAAGCTTCTTGGTTATGTCTCTAATATGGGCCCCAGGGAGGCAGCAGACCTCCCTTTGGGAAGGGTTTGGCCTGCATATGGGACCCTCAGTTCCTCTCAAAAGGGAACCTCCTACAACTATTGCCCTCCTCCTCTTTTTCACAGAGGCAGTCTTAATACGTGGAGCTGACTGCTTCAGCAACTCCTTGGATAAGTCTTTATCAGTGCTTTTGATTCCCTTTGGTTTTGATGTATCATCCTCCCCTCTAACAGTTGGTTCCTCCTCCAAGATTCCATACCGGTTCTGCAGGGGTAACTGGGGAGGTGGGAGGGGCAGGGAGGGGATTTGCCTGCTTCGCCTAGCAGGGACCTGTTTCCATCCCCCCTCCTCTCTGAGATCCCCTTCTACTGCCGGGTGAGAGGTGGGAGGAGGGTCCTCTGGTGTATGTGAGGCCTCAACATGTTCAACTTGTTCCCTTACCCTCAGGGAGTGGGCTCACCAGTCTGTCTCCCTCTCGCACTCCCTGATAGCCCTCAACCTTTCCACTTCCTCCTTCAGCTCAACCACCAGGCTCAGGAGATCGTTCACCTGTTCACATCTGACACACGTGTCATCCCCACTACCCTCCATGGCAATGGCCAAACTCCGGCACTCCCTGCAACCAGAGACCTGGACACCCACGTGTTTGTGTGGGGCCTCTGTCTGGGTGCCCACTGTTTTCTTAGCAAGAGCCTTTGACCTAGTTCTAACCATAGCTGGCTTTCTCCAAGCAAGAGACACCAACCATAGCTGGCCTTCTCCAAGCAAGTTTCACCCTGCTCTGCGCTTGTCGTGAGGTACAGACACGGGGACCTGGGTTCAAGGGAGCACATTCCAGTGCTGCATCCAGGTGTTTTTCCAGGGGACGTTACTCTGAACATAAAGCGACCTCAAGACACTCTCTGTCTCAGATGCCTTCATAGCACCCCCAGGCATTTATGCTCACTTGGGTCCATCTCCCCGCATGTACGTGATGTGCATGCTTAGCTGTCATCTGTACAAGGCAAAGATGGTCTTCTGACCTAGAGATGTGGTGTCCCTCTATGGAGGGTGTCCCTCTCTGAGCTGGGGTGGGAGGCCAGTGCTGGAAATGGTGGTTGATATTGGCCAGCCTGTGATGATGGCCGTGGAACAGAGAACACAAGCACAGCCTAGACCCTGCTCTGCTGGTCCTTCATGTCTCTCGCAGAGGCCTGGCTGTGTGAGGACACTGCTGTTTGCCCCCACCCTGCACACTCACACAATTTAGCTATTCAATGGGGTTTTCCTCTCCTGGCACTTGCCTGTCCGGCCAGCCTAGCCCCTCCCTGAATCTTTCCACCTCCCTGCCCTCTCCCAGGTGAGCGGCCCTAATGGGACTGGTCCCTGGTCCCACAGCAGGAAATGGAGGCCAGTGAGAATGTTCATCCAGCCAGCATGCTGAGGAGACCTCCAACCCAGGCAGCTTGCAGCCCCACCTGCCAAACTTGCTCCCGAGGATGACATGAGAGAATTGGCCCAGGAGATCCTCAGGCAGCTTCTTTTGCCCCAGGGAGAGGGCAGCCTGCCCCAACCTGCCACCACAGCAAAAGGCTTCTCTTTCCATGTCTCCCCTGGATACACACAGTGCTCTGCTCTTCTCCTGGGACATCCCAGCTCCCCACCGATGTTCTCCCTAGAGAGCTCATCTGTGCTGGCCTGGCCAGCCATTCCTGCACCCCCTCCCCAGGCTTCCCACAGCCCCCAAGCTGGTGATGCTACTTTACAGTGCAAGGGTGCTATGGTTCCCAGGGTCAGGCTGGGAGGAAGGCACAGCTCATGGTGGCTACTGGCCCCTCAACCTCAGACACCAGAAACTGGCCCTGCAGCTCCAGAGAATATTATAGAGACATGAGGTTGGACAAACATGTCAGTGCAGCGTCCTTTATTTTGTTTAAACACACAGAGAGAATAGCTCCTTATTTACAAGGCTGTGGGTGACAGGCAGGGTGTGTAATGAGTTACATTATGACTGTTATGCAGAAGAAGATGGGAAGTTCATTGCATCCTTCAGCTCCTTGTTTCTCATGCTGTAGATGAGGGGGTTCACTGCTGGAGGCACCACTGAGTACAGAAATGACAACAATAGGTTCAGGGATGGGGAGGAAATGGAGGGGGCGTTCAGGTAGGCAAACATTGCAGTGTCTACAAACAAGGAGACCACGGCCAGGTGAGGAAGGCAGGTGGAAAAGGCTTTGTGCCGTCTCTGCTCAGAGGTTATCCTCAGCACCACCCTGAAGATCTGCATGTAGGACACCACAATAAAAACAAAACACCCAAATACTAAACAGAAACTAAACACAAGAAGCCCAACTTCCCTGAGGTAGGCTGAATCTGAGCAGGAGAGCTTGAGGATCTGGGGGATTTCACAGAAGAACTGGTTCACAGCATTGCCCTGGCAGAGAGATACTGAAAATGTACTGGGTGTGTGTAGGAGAGCAGTGAGAAAGCCACTGCCCCAGGCAGCTGCTGCCATGTGGACACAAGCTCTGCTGCCCAGGAGGGTCCTGTAGTGCAGAGGTTTGCAGATGGCAACATAGCGGTCATAGGCCATGATGGTGAGAAGAGAAAACTCTGCTGAAACAAAAAAGGCAAACAGAAAGACTTGAGTCGCACACCCCGCATAGGAAATGGCCCTGATGTCCCAGAGGGAATTGGCAATGGATTTGGGGACAGTGGTGGAGATGGAGCCCAGGTCAAGGAGGGAGAGGTTGAGGAGGAAGAAGTACATGGGGGTGTGGAGGTGGTGGTCACAGGCGATGGCAGTGATGATGAGGCCGTTTCCCAGGAGGGCAGCCAGGTAGATGGCCAGGAAGAGCCAGAAGTGCAAGAGCTGCAACTCCCGTGTGTCTGCGAATGCCAGGAGGAGGAACTGTGTGATGGAGCTGCTGTTGGACATTTTCTTATTCTGGACAGGGGGACCCGTCCAAGGAGGAAAAGGCATTGTCAAATTGAGAGACTTCTCTGAGAAAACCCTATGAAATTTCTCATAGAAATTCTCCTTCCTGAGCTGAATGAGGAATGACCCGGCTTCCCCCACTGGAAATCCCCAACCCTCGCAACAGAATGACATGCTCCATGAGTGATTATAATGGTGTTTAAACAGCTGGTTTCCATGAGGACACTTATGGGGCAGGACTCCCAGAGTCAGAGTCAGACTGGAAGCTTATCCACACCCCCACCCCAATTCCAAAGATCAAGAATTCAATGGAACGGTGGGGAAAAAACTCTATGCTCTGAAAAAATGAAACAAAGAGAGGAAGACAGATAGGCATGCAGTGAAGCCTTCTCCTTACCCATCTCTCCCTGCTCCTTACCCTGCTCTCCACCTCACAGAGGGTGATACTGCAGGGCACTTGTATTTAGCCTGTTGGTTGTGTTGTGATCAATGGACAAATGCACTTCTGGACTGGAGGTCCAGCTGCTGAGGATGTAACTCCTGTCCTGAACCCTGTGGTTTTGGGCACAGAGGCTGTGCTGGCTGGGAGAGGAGAGCGGTGGCTTGTTCTGGGGAAGTTCTCTGAACTGCAGGGGATGGCAGGGAGATGCCTGAATCCCTCTCCCATGCCTTTTGAGAAGTAGCTCCTTCCCTCTCCCTGCCTATGTCTCGGCTTCCAGGAGCTGTCCCTGCCTGGAGCTGCTTCTCTGCCCCTGAGTCTCCTCCCTGACAGTGCTCACAGATCCCATCCCACCTCCTTTGTGCTCCGCTCTGCCTTTCAGTGCCCTCCTGGCAGCAGGGCATTGCCCAGGGGCATGTCTGTGTGTGCAGGGGCTCAGGAGCAGGTCAGAGAAGTGCTAATGAGAACTGGCGTCTCCATGCCTTCTCCATCTCCCACTGCCCACCCAGCCAATAAAGAGGAGAAAACTCAAAGCACAGACTCCTACCCTTTCATGTGAATCATACCCTTATGCACTTTCTCAGAAGGACCCTCTGCAAATGTCCTGGGGTTGATCTGGAGCTGTGAGCAGCCCTGATCCTTGCAATTCCTTCTCAAAAAAAAGGCGGCATCTACCTTCCTGAGGGTCACTACTTCAACCAACAGCTTCTCCCCACAGTGTTGGGGAGATCCCTGGGCAGGCTGAGTGGTGATCCTTGCAGGTGGCAGAGTCCCTGACCCAGCACACAGTCCCCGAAGGTGCAGGGGACATCTCTGGGTGCCCCTAGCTGCACACCCAGTTTCACATCCTGCAGACACCCCCAGGAGAAGGCAGCCATCATGCCCTCTCCCTGTGATAGTGTGGCAGGGAAGCCCTGCTCTGCAGCATGTCCTTCTCCTCTAGACAAACCACTGAATGTGCCAGCTTTAGAGCTTTCCAGGAACTGCAGCTGCGTTGTCCTGAGGCCAGAGACTTACTGTGTCAAGGGCTGTGAAGATGTCTCCCCGAGTGAACACTCAGCTTGGTGCCTGCAGGCAGTGCCCTCAGCCCTGCTGCACTTGGCAGAGGAGCTGCTCCTGGGAAGAGCTGTTTCTCTGCACCGCTGCCCCATGGCCATGAGCTCCCTACGTCTCAGGAGCCCAGCCCAGCTCAGCAGCAGGGGACCAGCCCAAGGCGGCACTTTCTCTGCCCTCTCTGGGCTCCCTCCAGGTGTCTCTGGGGCTCCAGGGGAACCTGCTGTGAAACAGGCTGAAGGAATCCCTGATGTTCCCTCCCTCAGCTGGGCAGAGACATTTACTTCCAGCTGTGTCATTGCAATGATAGAGAGCAGGGACTGCCTATGTGGGAAGCAGCTCTGTGGGAAAGGCTCTGGTGGTGCTTGGGCTTCATTAGGCAAAACATGAGCCATCAGCAAAGGTGGCCAACTGCATCCTGGGCTGTGTGAGCAGGAGCACAGCCAGTGGTATTATCCTCCTCTGCTCAGAACTTTTAAAACCACATCCAGATAACCTCTCTAGTTTTTTATCCCCACAATGATGGACAGAATTTGGTTAACTGCAGACAGTTCAGTGGAAGGCCACTATAGTGGTCAGGGCTGGAGCACATGTGCTGTGAGAAGAGGCTGAGAGCATGGGCTTGTTCAGCCTTGAGAAAGGAAGATTTGGGGGAACAGCCTGGCACTGTTCCCGGGAAAACTAATTGAGGCTCATGTCTGTGAACCAAGACACAAGGACAAGAGGAAATGGGCTGAAAGAACAAAGGGTTAGACTAGGTACAGGGAGAAACTTTTCCAACATGAGGGTAGTCAAGTGCTGGAAGCTGTTTCCTAGGGAGCATGCACCAGTTTTATCCCAGAAAGTGATCAAGATATGTTTGGATAAAGCCCTGAGTAACCTGGTCTGAATGTTCTTTGAGCAGGAGGTAGGTCAAGACACATCCTGAGGTTTCCGCCAGCCTGAGTTATGCTGTCCTTCCTTCCTCTTCATGTTTTCCAATTAGGGAAAGCTCTCAGATTGTCCCCAAGCATGGAAATAATTCATATGAGGTGCTGCGCTGCTTCACAGATGCCTCCAAACAGCCCTGACCACATCCTCTCCCTGACCCAAGTTCTTCTCTTTTATTACACTAATACCCTTCAAAAATGACTGCCTATCCCTTTAGTCCTTTCCTCATTGTCTATGCATTTCTTGGTTTGTATCCTCTTTCGGTATATCTGATCACAGAATCATCGAATCATAGAATGGTTAGAGTGGGAAGGGTCCTTAAAGATCATCGAGTTCCAAACCCCTTGCCATGGGCAGGGACACCTCCTACCAGACCAGGTTGCTCAAAGCCCCATCCAACCTGGCTTTGAACCCCTCCAGAGATGGGGCATCCATAGCTTCTCTGGACAACCTGTTCCACTGTCTCAGTTGGAGAGAGAGGAGTCCATTTTATTTGTTTTTTCAGTGTCAAGTTATTCCTTCCTTTTGGTATATATTTGTTCTAGATAGATTGTAAGGGTGCATTGTGTTTCTAAAATTTTGAAGAAAAATCAAAACAAAACCCAGGATCCATCCCAGAGATCATCTCAAATCTCAAATTCAGTAAGCAAGAAAATAACAATTCAGGGGCGAGAACAGGCCAAATGGGTCATTATGAGTCAACAACGTGGGAAGTCTGTGTGGAAGAATTTAAGTTTCAGAGAAGATTAGTTATCATATGTGAAGTACTTTGAAGGTCAGAAGTATGAAGTGTATCAAGGAGTGGCAGAGGAACGGTGGGCACATGGCCCATGGGAGTCTCTCTTAAGCATGGGCAGCCTCGGTCCACAGTCCAAAGCTGAGTATAAGGAGAGAAGACTGAGGGAACTGCAGGGATGAGGATGGGGAAGGCAAGTGTGAGGATCAAGAAATGAGTGTAGTTTCAGATGAACAGGAAGCGGGGAGAAAAACGCTTAGGTTGAGAACACAAAGGGCTTGTCACCACGCTCCCACTTCATTCACTTTCCTCTTTAAAATCAGGGCAGAGTGTAACAAACAGTGACACCTGTATTTGCATTTCTTTAGAAGTTTAAATTGAGGACACCTGCATAGTGAATGTATCTAGAGGAGTCGGGTGCCAGAACTACCAGCACCCACTCCTGTCTTCGTGCCTGTGCCTCCACCTCCCTTGTGTCCTCCACCACCCCAAACACTTCCTCTTCCACCAGGGGTAGCACCACCACCATTTCCTCCTCAGTTTCTACCTGGTCAGCCTCCACCTCCTGGGTGCACTGACTCCCCTCCAGGACATCCCCAGCTCCTGCAAACACGTCCCAGCTTGGTTGCCAAGGGCAGTACCAACGGCTCATTCCAATCCCATCCTAGTGACACATACACCTCCTTTATCTAGAGAGGAGTTTTACAGAGAACACCAGGGACTTAAAGAGGAGTAAGTATTTGGCTTAATAAAGTTGTGGCTTTCTCCATTTTTGTATTTTGATAGTGCATTGGACTGCAGTTACACTAAAATTATATACTGTTTTTTCCAGTATGCTATTTCATTGCAGATGGCAAGCATGCAAAAGTAAAAGAAGGCAAATGTAAGTCTAAAACTTTTCCTTAAACTTGTAGGAATTCTAAACTGTTTTAGCTAAAACAGGATATTCACCTTTTGTACCTGCATGCAGGATACATTTTCTGATATTGGGCATGGTTTGTTTCTTGGTGTCTTTTCGTAATAAAGGTCAAACTTATTTTAAGAGGGAAAAGTCCAAACTTGATGAGTTTACAAATGATTTTGCTAGGAAATTGATGGAATACAACAAGATTCAAAAGGAGGGCAGACATTCGTTTTCCAGGTAACTGCTTTACCTGTCCGTAATGGACAAGCAGATTGGCCAGAAAAGTCAGGAGTTCACTCCACCTCTGTCATGAGATTGACTGGGTGATTCAAGGGATTAGCAGCCATAGGAGTCTCATGTCAGTGACCTGCTCAAATACGGCAGAGATAACAGTTAACTGATAGTTACAATTTGGCAGTAGCTGTTAAAGAACAAGGGTCTGTTTTACTAAAGTTTCTCTGCAATGGCAGCCTTCACCTCCTGACGACCGTGAGGAGGCTGGAGACTGGAATAGACTCTGTTTTCTGCGTGTCCCTGTTCGGATTGTAACCATTACCTCAAAGCACTTTGGAGGAGATGATATATGAGAGAAACTGTCTTCATTTCCATCTATCCCATGTGGATACACGGAGAGTTTTTAACCTGGACTGCAAACTGGTGGCTTTCACCAGTATTTTGTTGACATTGTTAAAATTTTCTTCGGAAATAGAAGACCAGACCTGTTTGTAAGTGCAAGGTTCTGCACCTGGGCCAGAACAATCCTCACCATCAATACAGACTGGGGGATGAGGTATTAGAAAGCAGCCCTGAGGAAAGGGACGTGGGGGTGCTGGTGGACGAGAAGCTGGACATGAGCAGGCAGTGTGCAGTTGCAGCCCAGAAGGCCAATCACATCCTGGGCTGCATCAAAAGATGCATTCCTAGCAGAGGAATCACTAATCATTCCAGAAAGGTGATTATTCCGCTTTACTCTGCTGTGGTGGGACCTCACCTGGAATACTGTGTACAGGTCTGGAGCCCTCAATATAGCAAGGACATGGACCTGATGGAGCAGGTCCAGAGGAGGGCCACGAGGATGATCAGGGGGTTGGAGCACCTCTGCTATGAGGACAGACTGAAGGAGCTGGGGTTGTTCAGCCTGAAGAAGAGGAGGCNTAGATTGGAGATTAGGAGAAAGTTCTTTACTGTGAGGGTGGTGGAGCACTGGAACAGGTTGCCCGGGGAGGTGGTTGAGGCCCCATCCCTGGAGATATTCAAGGTGAGGCTCGATGAGGCCCTGGGCAACCTGGTCTAGTTGGGGCTGTCCCTGCTGATTGCGGGGAGATCAGACTAGATGACCTTTGGAGGTCCCTTCCAGCCTGGACGATTCTATGTAGGGAAATGTAAAATTTATGAGGAACCTTGAGAGGAGGAGTGATACTGATGAACATATGAGGAATATTGTGAAATGCTTCTTTAAAAAATAAGAAAAGAAACACTTGAGAAGAAAAACCTCAGGGTAGCTGATGGTTTCTATCCCGAATGGTCATGTAGACAGGAGTCTGAACTGCTCTATTAGTGATGCTGTCAGTATCTTTCCGGGAGTAACGGCATCGAGTCATAGTACTAGAGGCTGAGTTTAGAACCTTTTAGATATGATTTTTCTTGAAACACAATCACTATCCTTGGTTAGAACCATTACATGAAAAATTTTGCTAGGACATCTGGTGAGAAGTGTTCATTAAATAGTCCTGTCTGTAGGATTGCCGTACAAGTCCTTCCCATCCTGTATGAATTGCCAAATAAGTAGTGAAGTTAAATAGGTTAACCTGGCATTTTAAATTTGAGCTTTATTGTCTTCAGGACAGATCATGTTTTCTTGATGTTTGATGCTGCGCTGTAGCCATGTTTTCTGATGCAAAACCCGAAAAAAAGGAAAAGAAAAATAGATGAAAATGTTGATAAAGATCATGAAGCCACCTTCATAAAGGCCTCTAAAAAAGAAACTGCTGAATCAAAAACACTGCTTAAGGGGAAGACTGAGCCTGATGGTGAAAAAGGAGTGTGAACTCCAGAAAGGAATAAATCTCCTTCTCTCAACAACCTCACAAGAAAGATTGAACTCAACCAAGAAACTGGCAAAAAGATTGTGAGCGGAGAAAATGTGCCACCTGCAAAAGAACCTGTTGAGAAACCTGAGCCAAGCATTAGCAAAGTTAAACAAGAAAAAGCAAAGGGAAAAGTGAGAAGAAAACTAACAGCAGCTGATGGATCTAGTTCAACTCTTGTCAATTACACCAGGTACCTCATAATTTCTTTTCCTATTCTCTCTTTCCTCCTCCCCACACCCCCAAAAATGCAAAATTCTTTATGGTGACAACTGAAAGGAACAGCTAAATCTGTGCTACGTGAGTGAATGTGACCTTTCCTGTTAAACTGTACTTGGGTCAAAATCAAATTCTGTTAAAGAAAACAAGCAGTCTGTACTGCACAGAAAGCTAATAAAGTTATTTCACTGGTGATGTGTTTGACCCTTACTTCTGGGACTTTTTCCCCCTCTTCTTATTCATTACACGTTGACTGAGGAGTCCTCTCTATGTCTTTCTTCCAATCCAACGTACTGCTAAAGTCAAGACGTGTCTATGCCATACAATATTTTGAAATTAAAAATTGCAGGGTTCTGTAGTGATCTATTTCACAGAATCACGGAATCATGGAATTGTCAGAGTTGGAAGGGACCCCTAGAGATCATCTGGTCAAACTCCCCTGCTAAAGCAGGAACGCCTAGAGTACATCACTCAGGACTGCACCCAGGCGGGTCTTGAAGATCTCCAGAGAAGGGGACTCCACGACCTCCCTGGGCGGCCTGTTCCAGGGCTCTGTCACCCTCACCGTAAAGAAGTTTTTTCTCCCATTTGAATGGAACTTCCTATGTTCCAGCTTGAGCCCATTGCCCCTTGTCCTATCACTGGAAACCACAGAAAAGAGTCCGGCTCCAACATCCTTCAACTCACCCTTTAGATACTTATAAACATAAATAAGGTCTCCCCTCAGTCTTCACTTGTCCAGGCTAAAGAGTCCCAGCTCCTTGAGCCTTTTCTCTTAAGGGAGGTGCTCCGATCCCTTAATCATCTTTGTTGCCCTACGCTGGACTCTTTCCAGTAGTTCCCTGTCCCTCTTGAACTGCGGGCCCCAGAACTGGACGCAGTATTCCAGTTGTGGCCTCACCAGTGTAGAGTAGAGAGGGAGAATGACCTCCCTCCACCTGCTGGCCACACTCTTTCCTATGCAGCCCAGGATTCCATTGGCCCTCTTGGCCACAAGGGCACATTGCTGACTCATGGGAAGTGTGCCATCCACCAGGACTCCCAGATCTTTCTCCTCAGTAGTGCTTCCCAGAAGATCCATCCCTAACCTGTATTGGTGCCTGGGGTTCTTCCTCCCCAGGTGCAGGACCCTACATTTGCCCTTGTTGAACCTCATTAGGTTCTTCTCTGCCCATATTTCTGTTAGTATGACATGAAATCATAACTTGCAGGAATAGCAGCTTGGTTGCCAATATGCTGTACTGATTTTAGCTTTGAGCAGGGTGTGGCATTGATACAGTTACACTGCTTCTAGCTCAGTGCCAGATTTTTGGGCCTTTACCTTGGAGATATCCCTTCTATATTCCATAGTGTGACCTGTGGTCTTGTGTTCCAGGTCCTGCACTTGGGTCACAAGAACACCATGCAGCGCTACAGGCTTAGGGCAGAGTGACTGGAGCTGTCTGGCAGAAAAGGACCTGGCGGTATTGGTCAACTGTTGGTTGGCTGAACGCAAGCCAGCATTGTGCCCAGGTGGCCAAGAAGACCAACAGCATCCTGGCCTGTATCAGGAACAGCACCGAGTAGGACTTGGGAGGTGATTGTCCTCCTGTCCTTGGCACTGGTGAGGCCCCACCTCGAGTGCTGTGCAGTTTTGGGCCTCTTACCACAAAAAAGACATTGAGTGGCTGGAGTGGGTCCAGAGAAGGGCAATGGAGCTGGTGAGGGGTCTGGAACATAAGTCTTATGAGGGGAGGCTGAGGGAGCTGGGGGTGTTCAGTCTAGAGAAGGGGAAGCTGAGGGGAGACCTTATTGCTCTCTACATCTACCTGAAAGGAGGCTGTGGAGAGGCAGGGGTTGATCTCTTCTCCCAAGTCACAGGTGACAGGACAAGAGGAAAGTGCGTCAAGTTGCACCAGGGGAGGTTAAGTTGGATATTAGGAAATTTTTTACACAGAAAGGGTTATTAAGCATTGGAATAGGCTTCCCAGGGAAGTGGTTGAGGCACCATCCCTGGAGGTATTTAGAAGACGGATTGACATGGAATCATAGTTTCTTGAAAAGGACAAAGTTAGCCCTCTTGAAATCCAAAGTTTCAGTCCTACTTGTTGTTTTTTGTATGTTACCCACAATCCTGAACTCTATCTTTCCATGGTCACTGGAGCCGAGGTTGTCCTCAACCTTGATGTCATCCACAAGTCCCTCTTTGTTCATCAGTACTAGGTCCAGAAGTGCCTCTCCCCTTGTTGGTTCTTCCACCAGCTGGGTTAAGAAGTTATCATCAATACTCTGGAGAAACCTCTTAGACTGTATATTCCTGGCTGTGTAGCCTTTCCAGCAGATACCTGGATGATTGAAGTCCCCCACAACTGAGGGGGAAAGGGAGGGCTAACAAGGGTGATTTTGTGCTGGGAGTCTGCTATAGACCACCCAACCAGGATGAGCAGGTCCATGAAGTATTCTATAAGCAGCTGGCTGCAGTCTCACAAACGCCAGCCCTTGTTCTCACTGGGGACTTCAACCTACCGGATGTCTGCTGGAAATATAACACAGCAGAGAGCAGGCAGGCTAGGAGGTTCCTTGAGTGTATGGAAGATAACTTCCTGACACAACTGGTAGGAGAGCCTACCAGGGGAGGTGCCTCGCTAGACCTACTTTTCACAAAGAGGAGCTAGTGGGAGATGTGGAGGTCGGAAGCCGTCTTGGATTTAGCCATCATGAATTGGTTAAGTTTTCAATTCTTAGTGAGGTAAGGAAGGGGGTTAGCAAAACCTCCACCTTGGACTTCCGGAGGGCGGACTTTAGCCTGTTCAGAACCCTGGTTGGGGGACTCCCTTGGGAGATAATCCTGAGGGGCAAAGGGGTCAAGGAAGGCTGGATGCTCTTCAAGAAGGAAATCCTGAAGGCCCAGGAGCAGGTTGTCCCCATGAGGCGCAAAATTAAAGGGCGGGGAAAGTGGCTGGCCTGGATGAACAAAGAGCTTTTGATGGGAATTAGGGGAAAAAAGAGGGTTTTCCACCTTTGGATGAGGGGACAGGCAACTTTGGAGGAGTACAGAGATCTTGTTAGGACATACAGAGAAAAAATTAGGAAGGCAAAAGCCCAGCTGGAACTCAACCTGGCCATTAATATAAGGGACAACAAAAAAAGTTTTTATAAATACATCAACAAAAAGAGAGTCAGGGAGAATGTCCATCCCTGACTGGATGCGAGGGGAAGCATTGTGACCAAGGACGAGGAGAAGGCTGAGACACTTAATGACTTCTTTGCCTCCGTCTTTAATTGACAGACCAGCTACTCCCAGGGTATTCAGCCTCCTGGGCTGAAACATAAGGATGGTGAGCACAACAACTCCCCTGTAATCCAGGAGGAAGTAGTTAATGATTTGCTTATGCACCTGGACACGCATAAGTCTATGGGGCCGGATGGGATTCACCCAAGGGTACTCAGGGAGCTGGCGGGAGAGCTTACCAAGCCTCTCTCCATTATCTATCAAAAATCCTGGTCAACAGGAAAGATACCAGATGACTGGAGGGTGGTCAACATGACGCCCATCTACAAGAATGGCCAGAAGGAGGATCCGAGAAACTATAGGCCTGTCAGCCTGACCTTGGTACTGGGAAAGATCATGGAGAGGATCATCTTGAGTGAGCTCTCACAGCAAGTGCAGGGCAGGCAAGGGATCAGGGCCAGCCAGCATGGGTTTATGAAAGGGAGGTCCTGCTTAACCAACTTGAGCTCTTTCTATGACCATGTGACCTGCCTTCTTGATGCGGGGAAGGCTGTGGACATTGTCTACCTGGACTTTGATAAGGCCTTTGACACCGTTCCCCACAGCGTTCTCCTGGAGAAACTGGTGAATCATGACATAGCCAATGACAAGTGTACCCTTCACTGGATAAAAAACTGGCTGGATGGTCATGCCCAGAGAGTTGTGATTAATGGAGCAGTTCTGGGGCCAGTCTTGTTTAATATCTTTATTGATGGTCTGGATAAGGGGACTGAGTGCACCCTCAGTAAGTTTGCAGATGACACCAAACTCGGTGGGAGTGTTGATCTGCTTGAGGGTCGGAAGGCTATACAGAGGGATCTGGACAGGTTGGATCAATGGGCCAAGGCCAATGGGATGAGGTTTAATAAGGCCAAGCGCCGGGTCCTGCATTTTGGTCCCAACAACCCCAGGCAATGCTACAGGCTTGGGAAAGAGTAGCTGGAAAGCTGCCCAGCAGAAAAAGACCTAGGAGTGTTGGTGGACAGCCAGCTTAACATGAGCCAGCAGTGTGCCCAGGTGGCCAAGAGGGCCAACGGCATCCTGGCCTGTATCAGGAATAGCATGGCCAGCAGGAGTAGGGAAGTCATTATGCCTCTGTACTGGGCACTGGTGAGGCCTCACCTCGAGTACTGTGTTCAGTTTTGGGCTCCTCACTACAGGAAGGACATTAAAGTGCTGGAGCATGTCCAGAGGAGAGCCACCAAGCTAGTGAGGGGTCTAGAGAACAAGTCCTATGAAGAGAGGCTGAGGGAACTGGGCATGTTTAGTTTGGAGAAGAGGAGGGTGAGGGGAGACCTCATTGCCCTCTACAACTACCTGAAAAGAGGCTGGAGAGAGGTGGGTGTTGGCCTCTTCTCACAAATGAATAATGACAGGACCAGAGGAAATGGTCTAAAGTTCCAGCAAGGGAGGTTTGGATTAGATATTGGGAAGAATTACTTTCCTGAGAGGGTGGTCAGGCACTGGAACAGCCTGCCCAGGGAGGTGGTGGAGTCACCATCCCTGGAGGTATTTAAGAAACGTGTAGACGTGGCTCTTCAGGGCATGCTCTAGTGCCCAAGATTATTGGTTTGTGGGTGGGTGTGATGTGGTGGGGTGTTGTGTTTTTTTGTTTTGTTCTTTTTGTTTTGTTGTTTCTTGGTTGTTGTTTTATTTTTTTTGAGGTTGGACTCGATGATCACAGAGGTCCCTTCCAACCATGGTGATTCTGTGACAAGAACCAAGGTCTGCGATTGTGAGGCTACTTGGAGCTGGTTGTAAAAGGCCTCATCAACTTCTCTATACTGATCAGGTGGTCTGCAGGCGCCACATGGCTTCAACTGGTAAAACCAAGATACAATCATCCCCAAACCATCCAAAATAGCCAATTTTACCAAAAGAAAGGTATTTAAAGTACCTGTGCTGACCCCGCCCCTCATGAGGCACCGCCAGAACCCTTCCCTCAGGGGGAAGGAAGAGGCGACAAAATGGCAGCCGCAGCTGAGGGGGCGAACTCCCCTCAGCCAGGCCCTGGGGTACGGGATGAGGGGGACACCTGCACCCCACAACCCCAGGAGGGATTTCACCACCTGCTTGCACAGCCCAAGACACCGTGAGGGGGAAGGTGGACACCTTAGGGTGGACATCGTTCTTTTTTGGGGGAGTAAAATGGACTTTAGGGAGCAGTGGGACCCCAAGGTGCAATGACGGGGATCTGAGGTGCTCTGCAGGTTTAGGGCGGGGGTTATTTAGTGTCAGGGAGTAAATGGGCTGCCCTATAGGGGATGGGGAAGGCTGGGAGGTAGAAATGGTGTGCCCTGAATAACCAGTGGTGCCCTAAATAATGGTTGGTGCCCTAAATAATGGGGGTGCACCCTCCTCTCTGACTGACACCCCCCCCGCCCCCGAACTCTCCTCAGTGCCAGGTTTGGGGTTTGCTGAGCCCCTCTGGGAGCTGAGTCTTGCCTCAGCTGAGTCTGTTGAAAAAACAGGGCATACCAGCCAAATTCGGATGGGCGTCCCACAGCACCACATGGGCAACAAGTGGCACTCTCTGCAGTGCCATAGGCATGCCTGTCATGCACCCCCCTGCAATGGGAACTGCTTTCCTGTAGGTCTTGAGTGGTCCATCCACCCTCTGCATCTCATGGAGTTCTATGGGCCTGGATTTGGACATGAAATTGAGAACTTGCTATAGGGCAATGTGGGGACAAACACTGTAGTCATGGAGAGCTGGGAAATTCAGGTGATGGAAAAGAGACAGATCTAACTGTCCCTGTGGTTCCTGACAGTGACTGTTCATGTGAACACCTCTCAAAATGGCCATGGACATCAGGAGTAGGACAAGGTTCCTTTGTTCTTTATTTGGGCATCAGCTGGCATTTCACTTGGGCAGCTGCTGGGGCTCCAAGGTCCTTCCCACCCAAACCAGTCCATGATTCCATGGTTCTACATCCCCTGTGATGGGGAAAGCTCCAGCTCCATCCTCAGGAGACACCTCCTGACCTCCCCATCTCTTTACCTCCCCTCTGAGGCCAAAGAAGGTGCCTCCTCAATGCCGGTCATTACAGTTGCCATCATCTTCCTCAGGAGGTCCCTTCCCTTGGCCTCAGGAGGGCCTTTGGGCAAGCACAAGAGTGGGCGAGCCCGGGCGCAGGGCCCATGGCAATCCCTGTCCTCCCTCATTGCCTCTGGCATCTGTCTTATGAGGGCCTGTTTTCTCCCTCCAGTGATGGCTTATACAGTCTCACTGGCCCACAGCACAGGCACCAGTGACCCCTCAGACCCCCTCATGTGCAGGGCCCAGTGGCCCCTGTCTCTGCCCACAGAAGGGACAAACCAGAGGAAAAAGCCCCAAGGCCTGGCAACATGGGGCCAAAGGGCCTGGCGACCTGGCCAGCACTAGTCCACCCCTAGCGACATGGGGACAAAGTGGCCAGCTGGCCTGGCCAGCACAAGCCTAGCCCTGGAGACACAGGGCCAAAGGGCCTGGCTGGCCTGGCTAGCGGTAGCCCAGCTCTGGAGACACAGTGCCCAGCTGTGCTCCAGGCCAGAGCTGGGCACGTGGCCACCAGCCAATGTCCTGGCCAGCACCAGGTGAAGAAAAGTGCATCAGTGACCACAGGCTACTCCAGGGGGCATCTTGCCCATCCCCTGGCTCCTCTGTGGGTTTCAGCCCCTTTGGAATGTTGTCTTCCACCAAGTCCAAGGAGTGATCCATCTGTTCCCCGATGCCAGCAGGAAGGATGTGTGACAGTAGCCAGGTGGCCAACACTGGCCCAGCCCCCCACGATGGCTGCAAACTGCATCCGTCTGAGTCAGCGCAATCTCTGTCAAGAGGCAGCAACACGTCGCTTGCCTCCTCCCCGGCGCTGAGGCCGGAGAGGCCCAATGGGAGATGGGGGAGGTTTTGGCCACCTCTCTTGGGGCTGGGAAACCTCAAGCTGGCTCCGCTCCCAACAGAATCATAAGTCACAAGGCTGGGGGAAAAGGGAGACATTCAAACTAGTGCTGCCCCACCGAGGGTGGGATCCTGCAGGTCCATGCATCCCAGGATGCACCCGTCCTGACCCACAGGACGGTTTTTGCCCAACAGTGCACACACAGGGAGAATTTTCCTCCAAAAAGCACTTTTCAGGGCCCTTGTTGCTCTGCCAGAGCTCCCTCTTCTCCTGTTGCCCAGGGCCAGCTTGTGGCCATGACCAGGGAGATGCTTCGAAGCATGGCTGATGTGATACTCCAGGAGCAGAGTTGATAAAAGGCAATGTTGAGGACAAAGATGCCTCATTCTCCTCCAAGGGCCTGAAAAAAAGATGTTGTTCCTCCTCCGGGTCACACTTTCCTGGATCCCTTTAGGGAAGGAGCTCGAAGGTCTCCCCGGAGCCTTCTCTCCTCCAGGCTGAACCCCCCCAACTCTCTCAGCCTCTCCTCACACCACAGGGGCTCCAGCCCTCCCAGCATCTCCATTGCCTCCTCTGCTCCAACAGCTCCATGTCCTTCTGATGTTGGTGGCCCCAGAGCTGGAGGCAGCACTGGGGTGGAGGGGTCTCCCCAGAGCAGAGCAGAAGGGCAGAATCCTCCCCCTTGCCCTGCTGGCCACACTGATGGGGATGCAGCCCAGGATAGCGGGGTTTCTGGGCTGCCAGCCCACATTGTTTGCTCATGTGGAGCTTCTCACTCACAAACACCCCCAAGTCCTTCTCCTCAGGGCTGCTCTCCAGCCATTCTCCACCCAACCTGTATTTGTGCCTGGGATTGCCCTGACCCAGGGGCAGGACCTTGCACTTGGCCAGGTGGAACTTCATGAGGTTCACAGGAGCCACCTCAATCCTCTCCATGTCCCTCTTGGTCTGGGTAGAGGGTGGAGAAACAGGAGAACTGGCAGACTCATCATACAGGACTGCAGGAGAGTGGATCCCACCTCGCTGAGGAGCTGCTGGGACTGTCCCAGAGGCAAATGGGGCTGAGTCTCTCCTGGATCTTCAGGGATAATGTTCTCCCACAGCCAAGGGGCAGTTTTTCACAGCACAGGGGGGGTGTGGCACTGTTTTGGGGATGCTCAGAGCATGGTGGAGGGGGGCATCAGTGATCCCCTTTTTCCCCCATCCATGTTCTTCAAGTGGAGTCCATCTTGAAGACCCCGCTATCATCGAGGGGAACATCAATGTGAGACCCTGGTATGGAGAACTGACACTGAGGTGAGAAACTTGGGGGGGTTGTCCCCCCAAAATTGTGCCCACCCCCCAGAATATCCGTGCAGACATCCTCCCGCAGCAAGTGAAGCTCAACCCGCACTGAGGGGGGCACGGGGGTCTCCCCCTGGGAGAGAGCCCATAAGCCCAAAGCCGTGCAGTAAAGCCCATTCTGCTCCTGCCAGGGAAGCAGCAGGGAGGGGTGTTTGGGCACACTGCGGGGGGCTCTTGCATCCCACAGGCCTTTGATGCCATCTCTTGTCACTGCCCAACTGCAGCCAAGCCCCAGAGCCCACCTGCCTGGATGTGTTCCCAGTGGCAGAGACATGTTGGTGCAGGGGGCTGTTTCAGTTTTAAAATGCCAGCTGAGTTGATTTAACTTCACTAGTCATTGGGCAATTTGTCCAGGATGCAAAATGCTTGTATGTCAGTCCTACAGACACAACTATTTAATCACAGAATCAGAATGGTAGCGGTTGGAAGGGACCTTCAGAGATCATCCAATCCAACCCCCTGCCAGAGCAGGGTCACCCAGAGCAGGACAAGAACATATCCCAGCAGGGTTTGAAGATCCCCCTGGAGTTTGAGGATCCCCTCTTGCCCTGTCACTGGGAACTACTGAAAAAAGGCTGGCCCCATCCTCCTTACACCCGCCATTTAAGTATTTATAGGTGTTGATCAGATCCCCCCTCAATCTTCTCTTCTCTGGACTAAAAAGACCCAAGTTCCTCAGCCTTTCCTCATAAGACAGATGTTCTAGGCCCCTCATCATCTTTGTAGCCCCTATGAACACCTCTAACCTTTGCTGCCGCTGTGATCTGCAGGGAATAAAAGTTTGCTTGCCTCTCCAAAGCCCAATTTTCCCTTTACACAACACTTTAGTTATGTTCATATCTATAATTTTCTATCTATCTACCTACCTACCTATCTATCCATCCATTCATCCATCTATCTACCCACCTATCTATCTATCTATCTATCTATCTATCTATCTCTAATACATTTCTCATAAGATTGCCCCTTATAGAAAGACAACCTCATTAGAGGCATCTCATACTTAGCAGATAGTTGCTGAGTGGTGCTGTTTATGGAACTTTATCATGCTTTAATTATCTTTTGTGACAAATAGGAAAGATCCTCCTGTGCCCATGTGCGGCCAGTTCTCCGAGGAGAGCTGGTGGAAGATGGTGAGATGAAGCTGTAACCTCCAGATGCGGACCTGAGTGGAGGAGTCTGATGTGAGGAACACTGATGTAAGTCCCCAGTGGCCACTGTCAGAAGTGGTGAGGGTGGGAGGGTGAGGAGCAAGGTTGTCCAGACAGTGACAGACCTCAAGGAACTGATTTTTCTACCCCTCCAGACATCCTGAGGAGAACCTCTGCATCAATGCTGCCATCACCTCTTCTCTAAACTGAAAAGTAGTAAAATGTACCCTTTACAATCAAACATCATTGGTTTAGGTGCACTTTGAAATCTTCCACTGTGAAATGACTCCAATCAGGTGTACAAGTCTTGAAAGCTTGAAGAAAATTGCAGGAAGAGACATATCTTGTTAGGGCTTTCTGTATTTTAATGAGCCCCACGGTGTATTTGACCCTCAGTCCACAAACCTCAGTTCCTGAGAGAAGACTGAACAAAGTGCTCAAGAAATCCAAGTGAGAAAGAAAACTCAGAGCACCTGGAAGCGTTAATGGGCCCCACTGAGGGCCGTTACTGACCAAGCCTCCTCAGGGACTCCTTAGAGCAGATCACAGGGGGCCATGATTGCAGGTTGGCAAAGGTGCTGTTCAGGCAGCTCAGAAGCTGAGGAACCCCTTGGTTTGTTTGATGGAGCAGAAGAGTCAATTTCTGACCCCTAAGGCCCAAGGAAGGAAGTTCCTGTCCCTCAGGTGGGGCTCAGGACCCTTCCTGGGGCGATTGGGTGTGAGGGGGAGCAAGGCCAAGCGTCCAAGGGGTGGATAACACCTCCTGGCCTCCCCAAGCAGGGGAAAAGAAGGAATGAAGTCCAGAGCCTCCAAACAAAGTTCCTCCTTTTAGGCCTCGGTGGCAGAGGAAACTGCCCCAACCTAAGGGGCAAAGACCTCAGTCCTGTTGGGCCTTGCAGCCTCGCCAGAGCCCTGTGACGTCTCTACTGCAGGTTGTCCTACACCATCCCACACCTTATCTCTTTCCCCTCAGTCTGTTGGCATCCATCCTGCTTTCCCACCGGGCTCTCACCCCAGCATTTCTGTAGCTTCCCTGATGTCTCTCCACCCCATGTCTCTCCATCCTTGCTGGATTTTTGTTGAAACACCGAGGTGTGAGCTGATCCAGACTCCCTGTGGGTGACCTCTAGCACCACAATGCCACCCTTTCATTGAGATTTCTTTTCCCTCACCTAGCTGAAAAAAACAAGGTAATGCCCTCCAGATGCCTTCTGCTGGCCTGTCGGACACACTGCCCAACCTGAGCCTAAAAGCCCAGCCATGACTCAAGGGCTGACCTACCAGCGAGTGAAGAAAGAAATGACCCAGCAGCCCCCTTTCCCAGCCACATTCCTGCTGTTGGCCTGTGCCCTCCAGAGACAGCAGTGACCTCACAGACACCTTGACAGCCATGTGCCTCCTACTGGCCCACAAGATCCAAACCCAACAAGTGCAAGGTCCCGCACCTGGGTCAGGGAAATCCTGGTTGGTATACCAACAAATACAGGTTGGTAGGAGAATGGCTGGAGAGCAGCCTGAGGAGGAAGACTTGGAGGGTTGGTGGGTGAGAAGCTCAACATGAACGAGAAACGTGCGCTCATAACCCAGAAACCCCGTGCATCCTGGGTTGCATCCCCAGCAGCGTGGCCAGCAGGGCGAGGGAGGGGATTCTGCCCCTCTGCTCCACTCTGGGGAGNAAAGGACATGGACCTGTTGGAGCGGGGCCACAGGAGGCCATGGAGATGCTGGGAGGGCTGGAGCCCCTCTGCTGTGAGGACAGGCTGAGAGAGTTGGGGGGTTCAGCCTGGAGAAGGCTCCGGGGAGACCTTAGAGCCCCTTCCCGTTCCTAAAGGGGCTCCAGAAAAGATGGGGAGGGACTCTTGATCAGGGAGGGGATCCATAAGACAAGGGGGAAAGGGGTTTTTGCCTGAAAGAAGGGAGATTTAGATGAGATCTCAGTAGGAAATTCTTTGCTGTGAGGGTGGTGAGACCCTGGCCCAGGTTTTCCAGAGAAGCTGTGGCTGCCCCATCCCTGGAGAGGTTCAAGGCCAGGATGGACGGGGCTTTGAGCAACCTGGTCTGGTGGGAGGTGTCCCCACGGCAGGGCAGGGGGGTGGGACTGGGTGATCTTTAAGGTCCCTCCCAACCCAATTTGTTCTATGGTTCTATGACTGCCACACTGCAGGACTCTGATCAAGCTCCAAGAGCACTCGGGTCTTACACTCATGCAAGGGTTCAAAAGGAGAGTGTGGAATGAAGACAGAACATCTCAGTGGAGACCAAGCACTGGTGCTCCCTGGCTGCGCTGGGGCTCCTTTCTGCTTCAGCTCCGCACACTCCCACTGCCCCCGCAGTTCCAGAGAAAGTCCTGGTGGAAGGATCTCAGACTAAGTCAATGGGTGTCCTTTGCTTTATTTAGGCACTTAGAAAGCACAGTGCCTCATTTACACAGTCTCTGGGTCACACAGGACAGGCAAGGACTAAATTAGAAATGGTTTTAAGAAAGGCATTTTTTTTGTGAATAATTTTCTCTCAAGTATACCACCACCCCCACAAAATATGTGCGACAGGCTGGGCCTGTAGTGTGATTCATTGTGACTCCTATAAAGATGAAGATGGGTAGTTCATNTGTAGATGAGGGGGTTCACTGCTGGAGGCACCACCGAGTACAGCACAGCCACCACCAGGTCCAGGGATCGGGAGGAGATGGAGGGGGGCTTCAGGTAGGCAAACATGCCCATGGTGACAACCAGAGAGACAACAGCTAGGTGAGGGAGGCACGTGGAAAAGGCTTTGTGCCGTCCCTGCTCAGAGGGGATCCTCAGCACGGCCCTGAAGATCTGCACATAGGACACCACAATGAAAACAAAACAACCAAAAGCTAAACAGACAGTAATGACGACAACCCCAAAATCCCTGAGGTAGGAATCTGAGCAGGAGAGCTTGAGGATTTGGGGGATTTCACAGAAGAACTGGTCCAGGACATTGCCCTGGCAGAGGGGCAGTGAAAATGTATTGGCCGTGTGCAGGAGAGCATCGAGAAACCCACTGCCCCAGGCAGCTGCTGCCATGTGGACACAAGCTCTGCTGCCCAGGAGGGTCCCGTAATGCAGGGGTTTGCAGATGGCAACATAGCGGTCATAGGCCATGATGGTGAGAANGATGGAGCCCAGGTCAAGGAGGGAGAGGTTGAGGAGGAAGAAGTACATGGGGGTGTGGAGGCGGTGATCACAGGTGATGGTGGTGATGATGAGTCCATTGCCCAGGAGGGCAGCCAGGTAGATGGCCAGGAAGAGCCAGAAGTGCAAGAGCTTCAGCTCCCGTGTATCAGCAAATGCCAGGAGGAGGAACTGGGTGATGGAGCTGCTGTTGGACATTTGCTGCCTCGGGGCATGGGGACCTGTTGTAAGAGGAAAAGTTCAGTTGTAAGAGGACAAGTTCAGTTAGATGTCTACAAGCAAAATGTATTCCAGTTCTCGTGGAAACCCCCCAGGTCACCTCTCCCCTTTCAGAAAGACCTTTGGCTGAAGTCTGGTGGGTGCTGGTTGAGGACGCCCCAAGGAGCAGAAGGCTCCGCGGTGGGTTCCGGAGGAGTCAGTCCTGACCTACAGCAATAGAAATACAGGAACTGGGAGTCATAACAGCTAAAATCCACCCGTGGCATTAGAAGGATTATCAGCTTTATCACTCCCAAAGGTGACAATCTGCAGGAGCAGAGTTGTGGGGATTTTGGTTTATTTGTTTCTTCTTGCTCTGCCACAGTGAGTGTTATTTTTAAGGCAGAAATCCTTGTCATTTCTGCTCCTCTCCAGGAGAAGCTCTTGTGGCTCCTGTGAGGCAACAGGACTGTCCCTGTGTGCGGGGTGAGGACAGCCAGTGTCTCCGTCAGCACTGCTCTCAGCTGCCCTTGGCTGCGACCTCAGAGCTGGAGGGCCAATGCGCCAGATGTTCCCCTGAGAAGGACCTGGACAACATTGAGAGTGGGTGAATCCCATTTCCAAATGCAGATCTCCAAGCTCCTCCTACTGCCTCATCCTTCCTGAGGAATACCTCAGCTCTCCACTCCTAGCCAGGGACCTGAAGGGCCTATTCCAGCCACTCGCACACAGCCTTCCAGCAGCACCTCCATGGCCTTGGCACTGGGGGACTGCTGGGCAACAGAGAGATGCAAACGGAGAGCTGTGCCCTTCTGGAGGACAGCCTGCAGCACAGCACACACACCCCCAGCAGGGAAATCACCAAATGTCCTCAAGATGCTATGTTCTAATGGAGATTTGGCTCCCTGAGCCCTGCAAACAGCATTGCCCCGAACCATAGAATCATAGAATTATTTGGGTTGGAAGGGACTTTAAACATCATTTGGTCCCACCCCTGCCCTGGGCAGGGACACCTCCCACCACACCAGGTTGCTCAAAGCCCCGTCCAACCTGGCCTTGAACCTCTCCAGGGACAGGGCAGCCACAGCTTCTCTGGAAAACCTGGGCCAGGGTCTCACCACCCTCACAGCAAAGGATTTCTTCCCCAGATCTCATCTCAATCTCCCCTCTTTCAGGTTAAAACTGTTCCCCCTCCCTGATCAAGAGTCCCTCCCCATCTTTTCTGGAGCCCCTTTAGGAACAGGAAGGGGCTCTAAGGTCTCCCCGGAGCCTTCTCTTCTCCAGGCTGAACACCCCCAACTCTCTCAGCCTGTCCTCACAGCAGAGGGGCTCCAGCCCTCACAGCAGTTCCATGGCCTCAGCTGGACCCAGACTCCCAGCTCACCTGGGAACAAAGGCAGCATGAACAGGACGGGGCAAATAGAGAAATTCCCCAATCCTCCTGTTAATGGAGGCAGTTCAGGGACAAACAAATGGGTACTCGGAGTTTCTCCTCAATAGGGTTCCATCTGCCCAGGAGGTTACTCAATCCATGGACCCCATGACTTTGGAAGGGAAGACTCTGCTGGGTGGCAGAAGAGACCTGGGGTTTGCTCCAGGGAAGGCATCTGCAGTGCCTGGCCCCCCATCCCACGGCACTTTTGGGAGCAGCTCACTCTCCCCACTCTGCCCGTGTCTCTGCTTCCTGGAGAAGTCCCTGCCGGGGGCTGTTTCTCTGTGCCCAGGTCTCCTCCCTGTCTGTGCTCACAGATCCCATCCCACTCGGTGGGTGCCCAGCTCTGCCTGCAGACCACTCCTGGCAGCCGGGCACTGCCCAGGGGCATCTCTGGGAATGCAGAGGCTCAGGAGCAGCTCGGCCAGGTCCCTACTCAAACTGGGGGCTCGGTGCCTCCTCCAGAGCAGGGAAATAAATGCCCATCTCCCACTGCCCCTCCAGCCCACCAAAGGAGGAAAACTCCAAGCAAAGCCTTGTTACCTTTCTGGAAAATGCTACCTTGATGTTCTTCTTGAATGTCCCCAAGGTGATGCCCTAGGCTGAGCTGGAACTGCAGCAAACCTGCCCCAGGTAGCATACTCTCAGCAGCAGAAGGACCCTGCCTTGCCAGAAAGGCTTTCTTCCAGCCACAGATTCTCCCCACAGCACTGTGGGGAGCTCCCCAGGCAGGCTGAGCTGACCCTGGAAGGTGGCAGAGTCCTTGCCCCAGCACAGAGCCGCCTGGGGTGCAGGGACCCTACTCTGAAGGACAGCCCTGGGCACCCCTGGCTGCACACCCACCTTCACCCCCTGCAGCCCTCTCTGGTCAAACTGAGCCCTCATGCTCTGTCCTGGTGTAACTGGGAATCCCTGCTCTGCAGCACATCCTTCTCCTCTAAAGCAGAGGAGAGTCCTTTGGAAAGACTCCATATACAATGTCATGTTCCACCTTCTGGAAATCCCTTCAGCAATTACAGCTTCACTGCCTGGCACCCAGAGACTTACCCAATCAAGGGCTGTGAAGACTTCCCCTCCAGTGAGCTCTCACCTTCCTCCCACCCCAGACAAACTTTAACTTCTCCCCTCACTGCCTGCAGGCAGTACCCTGAGCCCTGCTCCTGGGCAGAGCTGTCTCTCTGCACCGCTGCCCCATGGCCAGGAACTCCCTCTACCCCAGGAGCCCAGCCCAGCTCAGCAGCAGGGGACCAGCCCAAGGTGGCACTTTCTCTGCCCCCTCTGGGCTCCCTCCAGGTGTCCCTGGGGCTCCAGGGGAACTTGCTGTGAAACAGGCTGAAGGAATCCCTGATGTTCCCTCCCTCAGATGGGCAGAGACACTAATTTCCAGCAGTGTCATTTCTCCTGGTAGGAGAAGAGTTTGGCGTGAGCATTCCCTTTCCTTGTCCTTACATTAGGCAGGACACCAGGAGGGGACAGAGCAGGAGCTCTTTTCTCTAAGCTGGGGGAATGTCTTCAGTTTAGTGAATTTATGTGTTCTGGTGGTCATAGGGCAGGAAAGACATTCAGATGAGTTTTCTCCATGCCAAGTCTCTGCTCTGAAGCAAAGCTTTTACACACAGAGAGGATTTTGGAAACATTACAGCAAGTGTGTACTTGCCTGGTTCCACGCCTGGGGGGCCGTTGTGGAATGTGTGATCCAGGCACAAATCCAGGCTGGGAGGAGAATGGCTGGAGAGCAGCCCCGAGGAGAAGGACTTGGGGGTGTTGATGGGTGAGAAGCTCAACATGACCCAGCAATGTGCGCTGGCAGCCCAGAAAGCCAACCGCATTCCTGGGCTGCATCCCCAGCAGCGTGGCCAGCAGGGTGAGGGGGTGGATTCTGCTCCTCTGCTTCACTCTGGGGAGACTCCCTCCCAGAGTCCTGTGTCCAGCTTTTTGTCCTCAGCACAGGAAGGACATGGACCTGTTGGAGCGGGGCCACAGGAGGCCACGGAGATGCTGGGAGGGCTGGAGCCCCTCTGCTGTGAGGACAGGCTGAAAGAGTTGGGGGGGTTCATCCTGGAGAAGAGAAGGCTCCGGGGAGACCTTAGAGCCCCTTCCCGTTCCTAAAGGGGCTCCAGGAGAGATGGGGAAGGGGGAGCTCTTGATCAGGCAGGGGAGCAATGGGACAAGGGGGAAGGTGTTTTAACCGGAAAGAGGGGAGATTGAGGTGAGATGTCAGGAAGAAATTTCTTGCTGTGAGGGTGGTGAGACCCTGGCCCATGTTTCCCAGAGAAGCTGTGGCTGCCCCATCCCTGGAGGGGTTCATGACCAAGTTGGACGGGGCTTTGAGCAACCTGCTGTGGTGGGAGGTGTCCCTGACTAGGGTAGGGAAGTTGGACTAGGTGATCTTTAAGGACCCTTCCAACCCAAAACATTCGATCATCCTATGCTTCAGCCCAAGTGTGCCGCAAAGCCCTCAGCAGGGACAGGACGAGCTGGAGCTCTTCCCGTTGGAGGCAGTGCTGTGACACTGATGGAATAAACTGTCCAGGTGTGGTGGAGAGCTGAATATAGCTGGTCATCCAGACCAGCATCCTCCAGGCACAGCAATAGTCCAGACTGAAACTCAGTCCAACCTGGAAAGGCAGTTCAAGAGCACCATTGTGCACATTTACTACTATAGGACCAGTTAAAGAACCAAAGATAATGTCTGCTCACTGCTAGATTTGAGAGCAGATGTAGATAGAGCTGAGATTCTCCACGTTCTCTTTGCCTTCCCCAGCAAGGTGTCCCAGGCCTCAGTGACTCGAGTCAGGACTCCCAAGGAGAAGAGCCAGCAGTGGCTATGGGTCAGGTCAGGAGTCACAGGATCACAGAATGATATGGGATTGGAAAGGACCTCTTTAGACCATCTCCTCCAACCCCTTGTCAAGCAGGTCCACGCAGAGCAGGTTGCACAGGAACATGACCACAGCAGTGGTCGTCAGGAATATGGTTTAGTGGTGTGTTTTTCGGTTGGTTTTTTTTTTTTTTCTTGTTTATTTTTTTTGTCAGAGTTAGTTTGATGGTTGGACTAGATGATCTTTAAGGTCCATTCCAACATAGACGATTCTATCATTCTATGATTCTATGATTCTATGTCCAGTTGGGTTTTGAATGAGACTCCACACCCTCTCTGGGCAGCCTGTTCCAAGGCTGTGCCACTGTCACAGGAAAGAGGTTCCTCCTCATGTTTAGATGCAATTTTGCATGTTCATGTTTGTGCCCGTTACCTCTTGTCCTGTCACTGGGCACCACTGAAAAAAATACTGGCCCCATCCTCCTGACACCCACCCTTTAAGTATTTATAGGCGTTGATCAGTTCCCCCTCCCTTCTCCAGACTAAACAGACCCAAGTCCCTCAGCCTTTCCTCATAAGAGAGATGTGCTAGGCCTCTCATCATCTTGGTAGCCCTCTGCTGTACCCCCTCCAGCAGTTGCCTGTCCTTTTTGAATGGGGGAGACTAGAATTGGACCCAGTGCTCCAGATGGGGCCTCACCAGGGCAGAGCAGAGGAGGAGGATGACCTCTCTCAACCTGCTGGCCACACTCTTCTTGATGCACCCCAGGATGCCATTGGCCTTCTTGGCTACAAGGGCACGTTGCTGGCTCATGCTCATCCTTTTGTCCACCAGGACTCCCATGTCTTTTTCCACAGAGCTGCTCTCCAGCCAGTCAGCCCTAACCTGTCCTGGTGCAGGGTGTTATTCCTCCCCAGGTGCAGCACCTACAGGGTCCCTTGAGCAAATGGAATCCTTTTGCAGTCTATAGGGCAGGAGGGGCAACATCCAAGGGACCTGAGAGTGCCGGCCAATGTCACAGTGAGGCTACTCTCCATCAGCTTTGGAATGTCATGGAGATGGAAGGCACCCCCTTACGTCTGGCAGGGCCCAGATGATCATGGCACCCTTAGAAAGTGGCCAAGAGATGAGCAGGGCAATCAAAGGCTGCTGCCTTGTGGTGGGTGGGCTCTGTGGGGACAGGTCAAATGGGAAGCAGAGACCTTTGGCAGCATCTGCCCACAGGAATGGTAGTTGAATGGACTTGGGAATCCATCTTTACAGCCCAGATAATTGCTTTCCAGAATCGCTGGACAGGGTTAGGGTTAAGGTTGTAACCCTATATATGCTGTATAACCTTATGGGACAGACTGGAGCCTTGTTTGATGTTGCTGGGGTTGGACTGGACGAATTAAATGAACCGCTACAGGCAACGTCGAGAATGACATTGCAAAATAGGCTGGGATGAGATCTGCTATTGCTGGATAAATCTGCTGTTGCTGCCCAAAAATGGAGCGTATTTACACTTGGTAAATATTTGTTGCGTTCATAAACCAAATGTAGCTCAAGATCTTGATGAACAACTGGACCAGATACAAGGTGCAACAAATGCTGGCTGTGAATTGAGAAAAGGGATGGAACCAGCGTGGTGGAATGAGCTGTTCCACAGATCGGGATTGTCGCTCTTGCAATCTGGGACTATGGGAGTCGTTGCCGTCATTATTTTTTGTATGATATTGGCTTGTGTCCAATCTCTGTTGACCCGGGATGTTAATTCACCAAGTGCGTATCCTCTCTGGCTTGAGAGGCCTGAAGGTGAGGCCTCAGGTGGAGTAAGGGAAGGATAATGGAAGGGATAGCCCCAAAACTGATTTTATGAGATTTGACTCGAGTGGCTAAAGTCACAATGGAGCGATGAAAGCCATCCCAGGGAGAGTGAGAACAAGCACCACTTTTACTCTCCTGACATCATCAGGGTGGTAGCAAACTTCAGACTTTGGATATTATTGAACCTTGCCTTGGGGAGAGTGAAGAAAGGTGGTTTTGAGGATGAAGTCACCAGGAAAGTGTGAAACACCCAGGTTCGGGGGGTGATGAAGGCCATTCCCACAGAGTATGAGAACAAGCACCACTTTTTCCTCCTGGCACCTTCAGAATAGTAGCAAACCCCAGACATTGGCTATTTTTGAGTCTGGTCCTTTTGAGAGTGAAGAAAGGTGGTTTTGAGGATGAAGCTGCCAGGAAAGAGTGAAACACGCAAGTTTGGCGGGGGGGGAACAAAAGTGGTTCCCACAGAGCGCGAAAACAAGCCTCACTTTTCCCTCCTAGCTCCTTCAATGTGGCAGCAATCCTGACACGTTTTATAGTTTCGCAACTGGACCTGTGACCCTCTCCACCCCAATGGTCACTATATGTCATTGTGTGTCACCTGTGATGTCAGAGGGCTGGCGGCCACTGGTCGGAAGATGCAGCAGCACCTCTGGGGTGCCAACGAGTTGGGGGAGAACAAGAGGCTAGGTCTTGGAGGAAAAGGGTCCCTGGCGTGGGTTTGGAGCTCTCTTGGGGCAAAGGTAGCATCCCTTGGGGCCAATTTAGGCTTCCCTGTGACAGTTTTGAGTGACCCAGAAGAAATTTTGGGGCTGTTGGTGCAATTCCTAATGTCCCTGGGGAAGTTTTGGGGTCCCCTGGTGAAATCTTGTGTCTTCTAGGACAATTTTGGAATTCCTGAGACAGTAAAGGGGTGTGCCCATAGCCCCCACCCCAGTGCAGGGATATGCATCTGCAGTGTGTGGGCAGTGCTTGTGCACTGTGAAAAGTGTGTTTGCGTGAGCACATGTGTATGCAGTGTGTAAGCAATCCGAGCAGTGTGTGAGCATTTTCGGCAGTATGTGAGCAGTGGGGGTGCAGTTTGTGAGCAGCGTGTGAGCAGTGGGGGTGCAGTGGTCGTGCAGTGTGAGCTGTGTGAGAGTCTGTGTTTGCAGTCTGTGTGCAGTGTGTGAGCAGTGTTTGTACAGTGTGTGAGAACACAGTGAGCAGTGTGTGTAGTGGTGAGCAGTGAGTGAGCAGTGTGTGTGCAGTGGGGCTGTAGTGTGTGTGCAGGTTGAGCAGTGCCTGTGCAGTGTCTGAGCAGTGGGTGCAGTGTGCATGCAGTGTGAGCAGTGTGAGAATTGTGAGCAGTGTGTGCATGGTGTGTGCAGTGTTAGTGCAGTGTGTGAAGTGTATGCAGTGTGTGTGCACTGTGGGAGAGGCGTGTGAGCAGTGTGCACAGTGTGTGAGCAGTGTGTTTGCAGCATGTGTGCAGTGTGTGTGCTGTGTGAACAGTGTGTAAGCAATCTGAACAGTGTGTGCAGTGTTTGTTCAGCGTGAGAAGTGTGAGCAGTGCCTGTGCAGTGTGTGAGCAGTGTGTAGCAATCCATGAAGTGTGTGCAGTGTTTGTTCAGCATGAGAAGTGTGAGCATTGTGCATGCAGAGTGTGAGCAGTGTATGAGCAGTGTGTTAGCAATCCGAACAGTGTGTGCAGTATTTGTGCAGTGTAACAATTGTAAGCAGTGTGTGCAGTGTGTGTGCAATGGGAGAAGTGTAAGCAGCATGTGAATTGTAAGCAGTGTGTGAGCAGTGTGGGCACTGGGAGTGCACTGCGTGAGCACACTGCAAGCAGTGTG
>QJSC01025845.1:1963-15932 GCA_003697955.1 Calidris pygmaea
GGTAGGAGTCTACTCCAGGCCGCCTGACCAGGCGGAGCCTGTCAATGATGCCTTCTTACTCCAGCTTGAGGAGGCATCACGATCACAGGCTCTCATCCTGCTGGGGGATTTTAACCACCCCGACATCTGCTGGAAAAGCAACACAGCTGGCTGCAGACAATCCAGGAAGCTCTTAGAGTGCCTAGATGACAACTTCCTGAGACAAGAAATTAACAGCCCTACTCGAGGAGATGTTGGACCTGTTGATCACAAATGCAAGCGAAATCATCAGGGATGTCAAAATTGAAGGTAGCCTAGGCTGCAGTGATCATGCCCTGGTGCAGTTCACTGTCCTAAGGAGTTTGAAGCCCATGAGAAGCACAGTTAGAACTCTAAACTTTAAGAAAGCAAACTTCCAGCTCTTCAAGGAGTTAGTAAATAGGACCCCGTGGGAAACGGCCCTCAGGGACAAGGGAGCGGAACAAAGCTGGCAGATCTTTAAGGATGCTCTCTATAGAGCACAAAAGATCTCAATCCCCACGTGTAGGAAAATGGGCAAGGAGGGCAAGAGACCACCATGGTTGAGCCAAGACCTGCTGGTCAAACTAAAGGGCAAGATGGGGCTACACAGGAAATGGAAGAAGGGACAGGCATCCTGGGAAGAGTACAGGCACATTGCCAGGATGTGTAGGGATGAGGTCAGGAAGGCCAAGGCACAGCTAGAACTGAACTTGGCAAGGGATGTAAAGAAAAATAAGAAAGGCTTCTACAGGTACGTTAACCAGAAAAGGAAGGTTAAAGAAAATGTACCCCCCCCGATGTGCAACAGTGGGGAACTTGTATCAACAGATGAGGAGAAGGCAGAAGTTCTCAATGACTTCTTTGCCTCAGTCTTCACTGGCAACCCCCTTTCCTCCAAGCTCTCATGTTGATGGCACAAAAGTTGGAGACCAGGGTGACAAAGTCCCTCCCACTGTAAGTGAAGACAAGGTACATGATCAACTCAGGAGCCTGAAGATATACAATTCCATGGGACCTGATGAGATACATCCCAGAGTCCTGAAGGAACTAGCTGATGTAGTTGCCAAACCACTTTCCATGATATTTGAAAAATCATGGCAGTCAGGTGAAGTCCCTGCAGACTGGAAGAAGGGGAACATCACACCCATTTTTAAAAAGGGTAGAAAGGAGGACCCTGGGAACTACCGACCTGTCAGTCTCACCTCTGTGCCTGGGAAGATCATGGAACAGATCCTCCTAGGTGCCATGCTTGGGCACATGAAGGACAGGGAGGTGATCCAGGACAGCCAACATGGCTTTACTAGGGGCAGGTCCTGCCTGACAAACCTAGTGGCCTTCTATGATAAAGTGACTTGGTCAGTAGATAAGGGGCAACCTATGGATGTGGTCTATCTGGACTTCTGTAAGGCCTTTGACACGGTCCCCCACAACATCCTGATTGCCAAATTGGAGGGGTACGGATTTGATGGGTGGACTGTTCAGTGGATAAGGAACAGTTCAGAGGTACTGCCCCCTGGATGGTCGCATCCAGAGGGCAGTACTCAATGGCTCAAAGTCCAGATGGAGAGCAGTGACCAGCGGTGTCCCTCAAGGGTCTGTGCTGGGGCCAATACTGTTTAACATTTTTATCAATGATATAGACAGGGATTAAAGGCACCATCAGCAAGTTTGCAGACGACACCAAGCTGTGTGGTGTTGTTGATACACCAGAGGGATGGGATGTCATCCAGAAGGACCTGGACAGGCTGGAGAGGTGGGCCAAGGTGAACCTCATGAGGTTCAACAAGAGCAAATGCAAGGTTCTGCACCTGGGCCGGAATAATCCTCACCATCAGTACAGACTGGGGGGTGAGGTACTAGAAAGCAGCCCTGAGGAAAGGGACTTGGGGGTGCTGGTGGATGAGAAGCTGGACATGAGCAGGCAGTGGGCACTTGCAGCCCAGAAGGCCAATCGGTTCCTGGGCTGCATCAAAAGATGCGTTGCCAGCAGGTCCAGAGAGGTGATTCTGCCGCTTTACTCTGCTCTGGTGAGACCTCACCTGGAGTATTGTGTGCAGGTCTGGAGCCCTCAATATAAGAAGGACATGGACCTGATGGAGAGGGTCCAGAGGAGGGCCACAAGGATGATCAGGGGGATGGAGCACCTCTGCTATGAGGACAGGCTGAGGGAGCTGGGGTTGTTCAGCCTGGAGAAGAGAAGGCTCCGGGGAGACCTTATAACGGCCTTTCATAAGGGGTAATGGTTTTAAACTGGAAGAGGGGAGATTTAGATTAGATACCAGAAAGAAATTCTTTACAGTGAGGGTGGTGAGACACTGGAACAAGTTGCCCAGGGAGGTCGTGGCTGCCCCATTCCTGGAGGTGTTCAAGGCCAGGCTGGATAGGGCTTTGGGCAATCTGGTCTAGTGGGAGGTGTCCCTGGCCATGACAGGGGGTTTGGAAGTAGATGATCTTTAAGGTCCCTTCCAACCTAAACCATTTAATGATTCTATGATTCTGCAGTTGTAGCACATCTGGCACAGCAGCACTCGGTGGGGGTGTGACTTCATTCAGGCTCCCACAGTCTTCTATTAATCTCCAGTCTCCATCAGACTTTCACACTGGCCATATTGGGCTGTTAAAGGGTGAACGAGTCTTGCTGATCACTCCTTGGGTCTCCAGCTGACGAATCAGGTTCTAGATGGGAATCAGGGAGTCTCGGTTGGTGTGCTACTGTTGTTGATGTACCATGGCAGTACCAACTGGCATCTGCTGTTCTTTAACCCTCTGCAGTCCCACCACAGAAGGGTCACCTGAAAGGTCAGGTGAGGCAGACAGCTGGGTAATGACCTCAGTCTCTACAGCTGCTGTACCAAAAGCCCTTTTGCATCTTTGAAATAACCTCTCTTGAGGTGGTCTATGCCAAGGATGCGCAGGGCGGCTGGACTCACAACCGGGTGCTTCTCCCATTTATTCCCAGGTACGCTCACTTTGGCCACCAGAACAGTCAGTTCTTGAGACCCACCTGTCACACCAGAAATAGGGACAGATTTTGTCCCTTTATGATTTGATGGCAACAGGGCACACTGTGTACCAGTGTCCACCAGGGCTTTATATTTTTGTGGCTCTAATGTGCCAGGCCATCGAACCCACTCAGTCCAATAACCTTGGTTGTCCCTCTCCTCCTCCTGGCTGGACACAGGGCCCCTCTAATGTTGAGCATAGTACCTATGATTAGCAGATGAGTTCCTACCCAGAGAGAATCACCCACTGTAGGTCAGAGAGCCATCCTCCTCAAAGAATTCTTTCTTCTGACTGTTTTACCCTGCAACTCAAGCACCAGTGCCTGTAGGGGTGAGGTGGGTCATCCATCACACTTCCTCGTGTCCTCTCCATAGTTGCAGAGGCAAAGCCACAGGAAATCTCAGAGCGGGTCCTGTTTCTCTTGAGTTTGTCTCAAAGGAGGGCATCTTTTCTTAACAGTTGCGATGTGGGACCATTCAGATGAAGAGTGGGATTCTTCCTCCACTCTGGACAGATTTTCAAACAGTTTCTTAAACAGCTTATCATTACTCTTAGCCATTTTTCAGTCACATTTTCGTTTTGCTCAGCTGTTCTCTTAGCCATTTTCTCCGTCATTTTCTCCCTTTTCTCAGCCAGTTTTTCCACAACTACCACAGTGAGGGGACAAGAGAGACTGTCTTCATACTGTCATACTTTGTTACCACCTCATTTGCAGTTGATGTATCCGCATCAGATCCTCCCCAGACTATCGTTGGCAAAGTGTGGGAATACATCGATAGTGCACTCTGTACAAACTTCCTCAGCAAAGATCATTTGAACAGCATTTCATCAGGTTCTACATTCACTCAACAGTCACCATAAATCAGCCCTCACACAGGCAGTTCCCTCAGGTACTTGATACCATTCTCCATTCTGTTCCATCTGCTTGGACAGCATTCGACAGCATCCTTTGTGGCCAACACCGGTCGCCTCCAGAGACTGAGAGAGTTTGTCTTTCTCCCAATCACTTTATTGATACCTCCATCTCTGGCCAGCTTCTCTACTTTCTAAGAATATGGTATTGCCCCATTGTCCCAGCATCAGAGCAACCAGGAGATAAGTGTCTCACCTTTTTGATGACTGAAGTCCTTCCTCATATTTCACAAATCCTTCGTAGAGAAGGATTTAACAACTGCCTCTGCATCTGAGTCCTCCTCCTGCATGGACCCTGCCTGAGAAGGACCTTCTCCCTGATCGGCTTTAGAAGGACTGTCTCCTGGATCTTCACCAGAAGAACTCTCTCCCATGCTGTCTGGCTTGAGCTGGTCTTTGTTGTAAGGGGAAGGGGAACGAGCTGACCTTCTTTTCTGCTTCCTGGTCACGGAGGCAGCTTGTACTGGTTCTGATTTAATTTGAGTAGCAGTGCTGTTGAAGCAGGTGGAGTAGGACAGTGCTCATTGTTGAGTCTGGAGGGGCTTGTGCCAGTATGGGCTGCGGAGGGACTTGTGATACAGATTTGGGGGGTGGTTGGTGCCAGTGCAGGTGGCCAAGTGGCTTTTACCACAGGCTGCTGTGTGGCTGGTGTCTGTACGGGTGGCAGAGGGGATCTTGCCAGTAGAGGTGAGAGTGGCTTGTGCCTGTACAGGTGTCAGGGTGGCTTCTGCTGGTGCAGGTCTGGGTAGGCTGGTGCTGGCACCAATGCTGGAGTGACTTGTGCCTGTGCAGGCTGTGGGGTGGCCCATGGCATTTGAGAAGCAGCAGCACGTGTCACAAAACACCCACACCTGCACAAATGTTTAAAAACCACACACCCCTGCAACACATTCAGGAAAACTAACAACAAAATCGTGATTTTATGCAAGTAACATTCCATTTCCACACAGCCCAAAAGACTTTCATCCTCTAGGCCTGATGGTGTCACTTTGGCATAAGCATTAATGCCGAAGTAAACTTTCCCCACGTGAAACTTGGGGGAGTGACCTCAGGGAGGTCATTCTCCCCGTCTACTCTGCACTTGGTGAGGCCACAACTGGAACACTAAATCCAGTTGTGGGCTCCCCAGTTCAAGAGACACAGGGAACTACTGGAGAGAGTCCAGCGTAGGGCAACAAAGATGATTGAGGGATTGGAGCACCTCCCTTATAAGGAAAGGCTGAGAGAGCTGGGACTCTTTAGCCGGGAGAAGAGAAGACTGAGTGGAGACCTTATTAATGGTTATAAGTACAGGGCAGGGGGGTTGGTGTCAGACTCTTTTCAGTGTCCCCAGTGACAGGATGAGGGGCAACGGGCACAAGCTGGACCATGGGAAGTTCCATTCAAATTTGAGGAACATTTGAATGCGGTGAGGGTGGCAGAGCCCTGGAATGGGCTGCCCAGGGAGGCTGGGGAGTCCCCTTCTCTAGAGATTTTCTAGCCCTGCCCAGATGAAGTCCTGAGTGATGTGCTCTGGGAAACCCTGCTTTGGCAGGGGAGTTGGACTAGATGATCTCTACAGGTCTCTTCCAACTCTGACAGTTCCCTGGTTCTGTAGTTCCATGAAAACCAAAAGTGTTATTGGTAATAGAATCCATCTGTCATTTGGGGCCAGACTGACCATCGAGATGAACAACAGATGTTCTTCCCCACCTGTCTCTTCAAGGAGAGGATGGAGAGAGATATAAAAAGATTTATGAGTTTAGAAGGAACTAAGCTGCTTTAATGAAATATTAATATAAAATGAAAGGGAAATAATGAAATGGATGCAATATGTATAAAACCATATCAAGCTCCCAGGATGATGATCACGTCACCAGCAGGCACTGGGGATGTCCCAGACTGCACTCAGTCACGGAAAGGAACTGGATTCCAGCTCTGGAGTCAGGAATGCACAAATTGGGATCAAAGGCAGACAAACTCACAGAGTCCTACTCAGACACTGGCCATTTAAGGAAGAGGCTGTCATCCCATTTCTCCATCCTGTCAAGGTCCCTCTGGATGGCAGCAGGACCCGTCCCATGTACCAGTCACACCTTCCAGTTTTGTATCGGTGGTGGGTTAAACTTGTCCAGCTTCCAGACGCCCACCCAGCTGCTCTCACTCTCCCTCCTCAATGAGTCAGGAGGGAAATGATACAGCTCATGGGTCAAGACAAAAAAAGACATGGAGATCACAAAGCAATTGCCATCATGTACAAAACAGACTCAACTTACAATAAAATATTTTAATTTATTGCCAGTAACAATAGGTGGGGTGGTCAAGAAACAATGACAAAAGAAAAATACCTTCCCTTCACCGCTGCCTTTCCCAGGCTCAACTTCACTCTGTAACCCTCAAGACTTACCCCAGTCTCCCCCACTTAGATGCACCGGGGTAAGGGAATTGGGGGTTGTGGTCAGTCCATAACATTCTCAGCTGCTCTTCTCTCCTAACACTTTTCCTCTGCTGCCATATGGGTTCCCTTCATGGGCTGCAGTCTTCTGGATCAATCTGCTCCAGAGTGAGCTTTTCCAGGTGCGACATTTCCTTCAGAAATATCCAACTGCTCCAACATGTGGTCTTCCATGGGCTTCCATGTAGGTTTCTTCTTGGGCTTGGTGGTCTCCAAAAGCTGCAGGGAAATACCTGATCCACAATGATCCTCTCCATAGGTTGCAGTTTCATATCATCTCCAGTGCCTGGACCACCTCCTCCCCTTTGTTTTTTTCTCTGGCAATGGTGTTTACACACTATTCTTCCCATGCTTTTAACCATCCCTCCTCGCTGCCTGATAGTGCTTTTGCACTTTCTTATATAAGCATTCACACAGGTGCCAGCAGCTTTCCTGATGTGCTCAGCCTTGGCCTCTGGATGGTCCATTACAGGGCCATCTGGACCTGGTTGTTTCTCTGGCACAGGGCAGTCCCTGGGCTCTTCTCACCCCTGAAACTTTCCCCTCCCCTCTTTCACTACCAAAACCTGGTGATTCAGACAACTTCCACCTCGCTGAGCAATCCACATCCCTGCCCCCTTATCTAAGTGAGACATAGTCAAAAGATTGAGATACACAACATCCACTGTTCTCCCACCACCCACCAAGCTCGTCACCTCATTGAAGAAGGCAATCAGATTGGTCAAGTATGTTTTGCCCTTTGTAAATCCATCCTGACTGTTCCCAATCACCTTCTTGTCCTTCATGCATGTGGAAGTGGTTTCCAGGAGGGTTTTCTCCATCACTTTCCCAGGCACTGTGGTGAGGCTGCCTGGTCTGTAGTTACCTGGACTGGATCTTCCTCTTGCCCTTCTTGAAGTCAGGAGTGGCATTTGCTCTCTTCTGCTCTTTAGGAACCTCGCCCTCTCACCACAGCCTTTCAAAGACAATCAAAAACGACCTTGCAATGACATCAGCCAGCTCCTGCAACGTCTGTGTGGGCAACCTATGGACTTACATATGTCCCACTGGATTAAGGCTCCTTAACCTGGTTTTCCTCCACCACAAGTAAGACCTTCTTTTTTTCTTTCTTTCTTCACTCTTTAATGGAGAGAATTCCCTTTTAATGTCTCTATTTCCCATATCAAAAAAACCCTCCCAATACTATATAATTATGAGGGTGGATAGAAATACTTCTGGTGCAGCATTTCAAGGAACAAAAAGCTGTGAGAAGTGATACTAAGAGGCAAGTCCAATGAAAATCCAAGAGCACTTAACTCCAAGGACATGGCTTTCTCCAATGGCAAAATTGCCCCCATTTAAAGCTGATTTCTCTAAACCAGGTCCCTCAAGTCCCAGGGAAAACATTCCTCATTCTCTGTGTAACCTGGCAGCAAAGCATTAGGTGTACAGAAAAATGAATTGTGATCTTCAGGCAGAGCCACACCCTGAGTTAATCTTTAATATTTCAGTCTTCATTTTAATTTCACTGTTCAAAGGTGATGAACTGATCAAAGTGCATCTTTGATCCATAGACCGAAGATGTGGAGATCTTTCTTCCCTGTCAACAGGTAAAATCCAGCTTTAGTTCAGAAACAAGCTTCCCTTTTGGTGCTAAAGGAGTAGGCATTCAGCATGTCAATGTGCTTGTCTTAAACCTCTCCAGAACACCGAAGATCTATTTGCACCTAATTGCCTTCAACAGAAAATATATCCCTCATATGGAAGATGAGACAGGACCTTCAGGCAGAGAAGTGACTGTCGGGCAGAGAAATGCTGAATTTAAACTTCAGTTCCTGATTCTTCTTCCCATTGTCCTTCCCTTCTGCAGGTGGAAGTGAAGTTTCTCTGGCAAGGAGGAAAAGAGTAGCTGTTCCACATCACTGTTCACCTTCGTTCATTAAGACAGGTAAGCATGTCTCTTTTAATTACTTTGCTTCTGAACAAGCCCTGAATGTCATGCTGCTGTTGGGGTGGAAGCGAGCCCTTGTTCCCTTCATCCAAGCTGTGCACACAGGGGCCAGAAGCTCTTCTCATCCCCCCCGGTCTCCTCAGGTGTGGGCAGGAAGGAACTGGGGGCATCAGCATCATGGCTGTTCCTGGTAGGGCTCAGAGGGGAAAAGAGAGAGAATGGTCCTCTGGGGGAAAAAGCATCACTATCAACTGACCATTTGGGTTCCATTTCTGTTTCCACAAGGATTTTTCTGTTCTTTTTGGTGTACAGAGCTGGATGTGCTTTCCCTGTATGACTGTGAAGATGTGCTGGGTGTAGAACTGGCTGAATCATGGAATCAGAACAGTCCTCTCCTCTCTCTCTCTTTCATCACTCTTCTGCCCTTTGCTCTGCTTTGCCCTTCCCAGCCCTGCTCTGCCCTTTTTTTTTTTGGTTTCTTTTTTTTTTTTTCCCCTATGCTTCAAAATGCCTTTTGGTTTCCCTGCAGAGCTCAGAGATGGTTTCACAAGGGCTTATCATAGCTTTGGGAGAACAGTCCCTGGTGTATGCAAAGGGGGAAAGGCAAACTCAGTCAGTACATGCTCCAGAGCACCTCCCCAGCTTTCTCCTCTGAATCTCTGCCTGCAGCCTTTCTGCTTTGCCTGTCCAGGTTGTCACACAGAACGGCTCTATGGGGTTTATGTGGCAAGGCTTTGGTGGGGGTGGTGTTATCAGGGTGGCCTCTATGAGAAGAAGCTCTCCCATGTTAGACGCAGCCAGCTGTCAGCTCCAAACCAGACCCACCGCTGGCCAAAGCTGAGCCCACCAATGAAATGCAGACCCAGGTTGGAGGGGTTCCAGAAGGAACTGTCTCCTGTGGGAGGGAAGCCACGCTGGAGCAGGGGAAAACTGTAAGGAGAAAGGAGGAAGAGAGACAACACGTTATGGAATGATCACAACTCCCCTTCCACAGGCCCATTACATCTCCTCTCCCGTGAGGAGGCATAAGAGCCAGGAATGGAAAAGTGAAGCTGAGCCTTGGAAGAAGGGGAGGGTGGGGGGAAAGTACTTTTAGTTTTGTCTTTATTTCTCACCATGCTACTCTATTTGATATTGGCAAAAAATTAAATTTCCCCACATTGAGCCTGTTTTACCTGTGATGGCAATTGGTAAGTGATCTCCCAGACATTATGTCAACTCAAGAGCATTTCTGTCTTATTTGGACCCCTGTCCATTCTTGGAGGAGGGGGGTGGTGAGAGAGCAGCTGGGTGGCCATCGTGGAAGCAGCAAATGTCAGCCTACCACCATCCTTTCTCTATTGCCTGCTCAGGGTAACCTCCAGGGCTGGAGTTACTCTGAAGAAATATGCACAGATGGTCCCGATCCTCTGCCTCTCTGGAAAACAGTAGGTGGTATCCAGCACATTCTGTGCTCTGCAGACACATGTGCTATTAATAGTGACCAAGGAAACTGTGTGTGTGTGGCTGTGGGAATTCTCAGACAGCTACGCTGCACCCGAGGTGGGAGAGTGACCAGCTGGGAGTGCTCAGAACATCTTACTGACTCTGCCTTCTGCTCTCTAGCCCTGTGCCCACCACTTTACTTTGGCCACTTTTTTTTCCTGCATTACAGAATGAACCCTGAGAAAAGGGCACGGGAGAACAGAAGGCACGAGAAGATGTCAGGGGAACCTGGTAAGAGCCACATTTCTTCTCTTTAGACAGGGATGAAAGGGCAAATGACTCACTGGAAAACCCTGATTCCCTGAAAGGGCTGAATGGGATAAGAGGGATGTGTTCCTCCAAAAACCTGTTCAATGCATTCTTGTTGTTCTTTAGGGAAAAGTCTTGGTGAAGTTTCCTCTTTTTCTCTCTCTTTTTCTTTTTCATGTGAACCTAATCCCCAGATCCTGACACCAAGCATCAGAGCGTGCAAGACCTAACAAAGTTATTTGAGGGTCTAGGTAAGTGTCCTGGATACCATTTGTCCTGCCTGTGATCACCCTTGGGAACCCCTGGGATGCCGAGAATCTCTGCAGAGGGAAAGGAGCCTGTGAAGGTCTATCCCTCTCAATCTCTTTGATAAAAGGCAAGGCCTACTCCAGAAGAGTCTTGGTAGAGGAAGGCTTTGCAAAACAGGCTTGAGTGAAGACGAAGGAGGATTTGCACATCTGTTCTGGGATTCCTTTCACATTTGACTGCAAGGGCAGTCACACTCTCTTTCTCACCCTTTGTTGGACTACCATCTGACAAGTGGGGCAAAAACTCTGGGGGCAGTGCCTCTGAACCAGCAAATGAATCTTCTTCATCATTCCTTTGCAAAAACTAGCTTTTCATCTCCTCAGCAGTCATCCACAGGTGGAAGGGATATCCCTTGCCATGCAGGTGAAAGCCTGTGCTGACCATGACATAAGAGCTGATTAGTGCCCAGGGAAGGACCACCATGAACACCCAAGGGAAGGAAGACTTATAGCTCCTGAAGCTGTGTCAGATGGTGGGTGGGGGTCAGCCACACCAATCCCCTTCTAACATCTCTGAACATTGGCAGACCCCAAGAGCTATCACCACCATCACCACACACACGCACCAATCCCCTTCTGACTGTGTTGGAGATCTCCTCATTGTCCTTCCATCAGCAGTGGAGGTTCCAACAGGTGCAGCTCCCACCTGACTGTGGATCTTCTGCTCTGCAGCAGAGCTGGGAGATACAAAGCTGACCTCTCCAGCCTCGGAAGGGTTCAGGACCCACACTGGAGAAGTCCTGAGCCATCTGCTGTGGCCTCAAGGCAGAGTCCACTTTCAGCAGGAGACTCACGAGACACCTCCCAAGCTCTTTCCTGCCCAGAAGAGCTCTGCCATTTGGTGACAAAGACAAAACCCCAAATCGCAGGCCAAGCCTCAAGAATGCACTTGGCTTCTTCAGAAACCTCTAGGGCATGCAGGAGAGCTGTCCTGGGAGGTTCTGGGAGATGTGAGGGAGCAGAAGCATCCCAATGTGGGGTGGCAGGAGGGGAAGGGCCACAGTGAGCCCCCTGCAGTCTCCCTGGGAAAGACCATGTGCTGCTGCCCAAGAACTCTGACAGCTCAGGCAGCTCAGTGGCACAGGAGACCTTCAGCAGGGCTCCGCGGTAGGACACGGTGATCAAAAAGCCCCACAGCACTGCTGTCAGGTTCTTGGTTTTTAGGACCTCAAGTTCCTTGGGTCATTTGCATGATGCGTTCTTCCCCAAAACCTGTTCAGTATGTTCTTGTACTTCACGAGGGAAAGATATCCGTTAAGTTTCCCTTTTTTATCTGTTTTTTCCATATGCATCTACTGACCAGAACTTGAGACTCAGAAGCGCAGCGTCCAAGAACAGAAGAAACTCTTTGAAGGCCAAAGTAAGTACAGTGAGTCCCATTCCTCTGCTTGTGGTCATCCTGGGGCAGCTCTGGGATGTGATGTGTTAGCACTGAGAGAAGCGAGGCTTGAGGAGGTCTATCCCCTCTGAGCATGTTCTCTGCAGAAGCCCTTCCAGTCCAGAGCAGAAGGCATGGCCTGCCGGGTGGGGTGCATTGGGTCAGCAGGGTGCACCTCATTGACGACAGCTACGTCCTACCCTAGCCCAGGTAATTGCTGGAGTTGGTAGGGGAAGGCTTTCCACAGGACAGGCTCAGGTGAAGTCGCTGAGGGGACAGCACGTCACTTCTGGGATTCCTTTTCACTCGTTGACTGCAAGGGAGGGTTTGTCCCCCTCTTGTGGGACTAATCACTGCAGAAGTACAGGGAAACACCAACAGCGATCTGCCGCTGGCCCAGCACAGGAGTAAACATTCTTCACCCTCCATTCTCTTGCAGGCAATAGCTTTCCATCTCCTCAGGTGTCATCCACAAGCAGAAGGGAGATGTCTCCCCGTTCAGGTGAGAGGCTGGATTGACCATGCTCTCCGCAGGAAAAGGAAGGGAGGAGGGTGGGACCAGTAGACTTTTCTTGTGGTGAAAGAGGGGGGTTCATTCCTCGGCGTCTTGGGGTCTCACGCTCCAGGGGTGCTCATTGTCCATGCTGAACTTTTCTCCCAGGACTGAGAGTGGTGCCTCCCATCTTCAAAAGGGGTTCACCATAGACTTCCGCCTGTGTGGCCTTAGTTGGATACGGGTCCCATCTCCTCTAGTCACTGCCAATCGTTCTAGCTCTGTGGTCACGGAGGGCGCTGGTGTCCTCAGCCCCGCTCTGGGGTGCCTTTGTGCACTTGGTTTTCCTTGTGGGGTGGAAGCTTTAGCCAGGCCCTGCCAAGCATGGAGAACCTGGGGTGGTTTTTTATGCGTAAGGGGCCACCACAGCACCATGAAACTGTTGCTCTTAGAATGGCAGGACTAAGCGTTCCCTGGTGGCTTTCCCGAGCTCACACGACTTGCCTCTCTCGAGCTTTGTGCATTCGGCTTCATCTGTGCACGTGTCAGGAATGGGTCTGCATCCAGAGAGGTCCCATGAGGGCTGACTAGTGCTGATGGAAGGAGCACCGTGAACACCCAAGGGAAGGAAGACCTGTAGCTCCTGAAGTGTGTCAGATAGGGGTGGGGGTCAGGGATCTCTGGACATTGCCTGACCCCCCCAGACCCTGGTATGGGTAACTTTGGCAGAGGCTCCTGGTGGCCTTTTGACCCTTCTTGCATCTGGCACTTTCGCCACCCCACAGACTGCCCTTCCAAAGGCCTCCAGCAAGTGTTTTGTTCTTTCTGGCATTCCCATGCAGATGTCCTGGTGCACATGGTGACGAGAAGAAGGATGCCTGGAGGAGCAGTATGCTAGGCCAGGTGGTGGGCTGACCCACAGCATACTGGGACAGGCTGGATGGTGTTGAATCCCATCCTGCCCGGGATGTAAGGCCAGCTCTTCTCCTGCAGCTCTTCTTTTTTGGTGGCCCGCTTGCAGGAGCATGCTCTTCCCTTGGGGAAGGCTTGTGATGACCATGCCCTGGGTTCTCTCCTATGGCTGTGCCCTTTCCTGGAAGAGAGAGAGGTTTTTTGCCACTGCACTGACATTTACCACCTGGGTGTGAGATCCTCCTAGTTAGAGATAAGAGGTTTCCTTGTTTTTCTTTCTACAGGCCTCATGCATGGAGGAGAGCATTCCCTGCAGCAGGGATGAGGAGCAGATTCCCTTGGGTGAGTTCAGGAACACTGGTCACAGCAGAGCAAAGGGGAAGGAGACCGAGAAACACTGGTAATAGGTAAGCGGACTTGAGAGCGCACATGTCCCAGGAATGCTGGCTCCTCATCCCTATGTTACTCCTTCTGCTGATCTCAGGCCTACACGCCTCCTCTGCACAACATTCTTTTCAGTCAAAGAAGCAACTCATAACCTGCGCCCAATCTTCTGCCTGACCATTGTTTTTCTCTTCACAATACAAGCTATAGTTGGAATCAAGAGCTATCACCACCACCATCACACACACTTACGCACAAATCCCCTTCTGACTGTGTTGGGGTTCTCCTCATTGTCCTTCCATCAGCAGTGGAGGTTCCAACAGGTGCAGCTCCCACCTGACTGTGGATCTTCTGCTCTGCAGCAGAGCTGGGAGATACAAAGCTGACCTCTCCAGCCTCGGAAGGGTTCAGGACCCACACTGGAGAAGTCCTGAGCCATCTGCTGTGGCCTCAAGGCAGAGTCCACTTTCAGCAGGAGACT
>QJSC01025885.1:0-48296 GCA_003697955.1 Calidris pygmaea
GGCGGCGGCGGCGCGCGGGGGTGGCTGGGAGGCGCGCGGAGCGGGCTGTGACGCAGCTTCCCACCCCCTGTGAGGCGGCGGCGGCGGCTCCGGCGCGGCGAGGCCCGGCCAGGCCCGGCCCGGGGCCTGGTGAGTACCGGGGGCTGGGGGGGCGCCGGGGCTCCCACCCCCCCTTTCCTTCCCTGCCCCCCGGGCTGCCTCGGGGCCCTTTGTTACGTAGCGCCGCACCGGGCCGGCCTGGCGCCGTGTGGTTGGGGGGTGGGGGGGCGGCCCGCTCTGAGAGGCGCGGAGCGGGGGGGAGGGAGGGAAGGCCGCGGGGGTGTGCCCGCGCCCCGCTCCGCCTCGCCCCTCTTGCGGGAGTCCCCGTTGGGGAATGCTGGTTCCTCCCACCCCCGTGTTTTGGGGCTGTTTCGGTTTCGTCTCCCGGGTTCTGGTTGGAGGTGCGGGGGTGTTTCCCGGGGGGGGCCGGGCCGGGCTGGAATCATTGCGGTGGGGGAGCCGGTAACGCCGAGGGGCTATGCGGGGAGTTGGTGGGGTGTATCCTGGGGGCGGCGGGGTGTTGCGTGGGACGGAATGCGGGGTAACGGTGGGCCGGTCTCCAGGGTCTCCATGGCGGGGGGTGTCCGGCGATGTGAGCGGCAGCCTGCTGTCGGGAGAGTTAATTAAAGTTGCGTTAATGGGTTAATGGCGTTCCTTCGGATGTGGCTGGAGGTTGATGCGATGTTGCTGTAAGACTGTAAAGAAGAGCCCTTCAGGAGCGAGGGGGTGGCTCCCCCTCAGCGGGGGGTGGTGTCTGGCAAGTGGGAGAACACCGTTGTATAGAGAAAAAAACCCCAACTTTTATCAATCTTCTTCCAGTTCTTCTTCAGCTCTTGGCTGCTGCTGGTGTTCTGCAGTCGGGGGCTCTGAGTGGGTTTCCGTGGGACAGCTCAGGGCACGTCTGATTAACACAACGTTTGAGGGGTGCAGCCGTGAGCCCGTTGTCTGTGTGCGGCGTCCCCCCGCTGCTGGCCTGTGTTAAGGGGGCTCTGGTGTGTCCCCAGCGTCGGTGACCACGTAAAGCCCAAGTGCTTTGGCCGAACCTGAGCTGCCGAGGGTCGGTGGGTAAGGAGGGGGGTGGGTATCCAAGGAAAATGAAGCTTCAAACCCAGTGGGAGAGTGAAATCGTTTAATAACTTATTTGCAGTTTAGAAAAAAACACATTTGAGGTTTCTTATGAAATAGAATTTGGCTTTTAACGATCTTCAGTATACTGATGCTGAAAAAGCAGTGGCATAAGTAAGGGGAACAGTGAAAGAAGAGGGGTTTTATGAATTGCAAATAAGGCTGAGAGTAACAAGATTGATCAACAAGTGAGAACCACGTTGTGTCTGGCCTCCATGAGACTTGCTTGGGGGCAGAGTGAGATGACTGGAGACAGCCCATAGAGACTGTAGCTGAGGTGGCTGCCTGGAGTTCAAGGAGTGTGCTCGCATCACGTGTCAGGATAAAACTTATCGTACAAGTGTTAAAAAATAAAAAAAAAACCATGATTTTTTTTTTAAGGCGTCCTGGTAGGTGATGTAGCATAAGGGAGAAGAAATGGTGGGGTATTGGGAGGTGGGTAGGGGTGATGGATGTTCTTGGAGGCCACGTACGGTCCTGCTGGAGCACAAAGGTTGGATTTTGAGGGAGCAGACAGGAGGCGGCTCTGAGGTTTGTCCTGCTGAACAAAGCCAGGTCCTGCTGGGAAACAGAAAGTGGCTTTGGCACTGCAAAGGTGAGGTGCTTGTGGAGGAGTTGGAGGTGTGTGGGTTGGAGCACTGGGTCCAGTTCTGGGCTCCCCAGTTCCAGAAGGACAGGGAACTGCTGGAGAGGGGACAGCAGAGGGCTACAAAGATGGTGAGGGGCCTGGAGCATCTCTCTGCTGAGGGACTTGGGGCTTCTTAGTCTGGAGAAGAGCAGACTGAGGGGGGATCTGATCAACACCTGTAAATTCTTTAAGGGTGGGTGTCAGGAGGATGGGGCCAGTCTTTTTTCAGTGGTGCCCAGGGACAGGACAAGAGGAAATGGGCACAAACTTAAATATAAGAAGTTCCATCTGAATATGAGGAGGAAGCTCTTTCCTGTGAGGGTGGCAGAGCCCTGGCAGAGGCTGCCCAGAGAGGTGGTGGAGTCTCCTTCTCTGGAGACATTCAAACCCTGCCTGGACATCTGTTCTGAGTGCACCTGCTCTGGCAGGGGGTGGGACTGGGGGGTCTCCAGAGGTCCCTGCCAACCCCAGATCATTCTGTGTGAGGTGGCACGGGGGTTTGGGAGCAGGCCCTTGGGGGAGGGAGGCTGGGGGGGTGATGTGGTGGTGTTGTGGGGTGCAGCATTACCCTACACCCCACAGAAGATCCAGGTGGGTAGGAGGCAGCTCGAGGCTTAGGGTGCTCTCATAGTTTGTCAGATCAGCTTTTTCTTTCTTACGCCAGAATCATTTTATTTAAAGTACTCTTAATGTGCATAAGGAGGCCAGTAAGGACTTGCATGTGTGAGTGGGAAGACTCTTTAACACCACAAAATTGCGATATGCAGCTGGTTTGAATAGTTGAAGATCACCCCAAACATCTGCTTAGCTGCTCTTCAGTGCCGGTGTTGGGTACTGATTTGCTCTTGGCTGTGCTGGTGGCGCTGGGCTGGCTGTGGAGGTGTGGTGGGCAGCGGCGGCTGCTCAAAGTCTCTCTTGGGCTGTTCCCAGAAGGAGGTGTATGGAGTTTTTGGGAAAAACAAACCCTCCTAATTTTCATGGATGGGCAGATAAACTTAGCAACTTCACCCTGGGGTGGGTACGCTGGGCGCTGTGGGCTGCGGGCTTCCTTTTGGTAAGGAGGGTATAAAAGGAGTTGGGATTCGGGAGCTCCAGAGAAGCTGTCAAAGCCAGGCAGGGCTGAAGGTGTGGGCTTTGAGTTTAATAACTTAAATTATTGGTGACCAAATGGGGGAATGCTTGATACGAGTTTATTCCTGTCCTGGATGTTGGGCGTCCTGGCAAACATAAATTGAGCTTCAAAAAGTGCCTAAATACTAAAAGTTAAGTGTGTCATTCCATAAACCAGTGTTATCCTAGTGCGATAGTAGTACTTTGTAAATATTCTTGGTATGGGCCGGGTCTTAAGGTTTTTAAACTTATTAGTTCTGTGCTGCTGTGGATTAGCTAATACTGCCACCAATGAGGGGGATTTCTGGGTAATATTGGCATTTTCAATGGTGGAGCGGAGGCCTGTCAGCCCCGATACAGGGAAAGAGGAGGAATTTCTCTGGCTACGGATCTGCTGTGATTTTATTTTAGCTTGGTTTTGTTGAAAAAGAAGGACTGTGATGTTGTGTTTGCACTTGGAGAAGTGATCGGAGTGAGGCAGCCTTGCTAAATGTATCTGTAAATGAACCAGCGAGTGTTGTAAAGGGAAGTTGGGCCCCTAAATGGGGTAAAACTTCACTGAATGATTTAAAACCAACAACTTTTAGAAAGGTAGGAAAATCCTGGTGCATGAGCAGTAAACGGGAAGCAGAGGGAAGGTGTATTCCTGTGATTCTCGTGCGGTGCATTTCCAGTTGGTGTCTTGTTTGAAGCAGTCGGCAAATAAGGTTTAATGGAAAAATCGGTCAGGGAAGGTCCTGGGAGTGTGGCAGAAGCAGCTGCAGCACAGTGCGGGTCCCTGCGCCTGTTCCTGGGGCAGTGCTCGGTGGGGTGGTCTCTCAGGGTGTTGATTGAGCAAAATTGAGCAAAAATGAGTTTGCGTTGCCTGATGTGGATCAAACAAAGTAGAAGGAGATGTGGGATGTGCTGTCGGTGTTGGATGCGGGAGAGGGGTTTGAGAACGCATGGATCAGGGGAGTAGTTCCATTTCTTAGGTTTTTTCGGTCTGTAAGAAGTACAGAAAATCCAGCCAGGATTAAGGGTAAAGGCAGCTCGCTTGTGATGTCACGGAACTATTAGTGTTCTTGCCCCTTCCAGGGTTCTGACTGTTTTAAATTCCTTAGTGTGACTTCAACATGCTGTCACGTGTTTTATTAAGTACTCAAATTCGATTGCTTACGTCAGCAGTGAGGAAGATGAGAAATGAGTTTTCGGGATAAGCTCTAAATAAAAGCCGAATTCTTCTTTCCAGGTTTAGGGGGAGAAGAACTTGATACATCCTGAAAATGTTTAACAAATCCTTTGGAACTCCATTTGGAGGCAGCACTGGCTTTGGGACAACTTCAACTTTTGGACAAAGTAAGTAACACATCTGAAAAAATAATAAAATGTATTTTTTCCTATAGGTAGAGGATGAGGCAGAGGTGGTGATTCTTTGTGTGTGGTGGAACTGGGGTGTCACTGGTGGTCCCTGGTGATGGGAACAGGCTTGTGACTCAGGTTTGGGAGCCCTGGGCTTCTCCGCTACCCAAGCTTTTAATTTGGGTCGATACCAGAATTCCACGTACTTTGAAACTTCCTTTTTTAAAAAGAGTGGAAACTCAAACCCTTAGGTGCAGGCCGTCGTGGTGGGGGTGATGGTGGGGATTCTTTTAATCAGCGCTAGGTTATGTTGGGAAGATCTGGAAGGAAAAATCATGCAATTTGAGGAGTGTCTTCCGGAGATACACATTGTAAATGCCACAGCGAGTGAGTCCTTAGCCATTAAACCAGATTATGAACTGGTGTCTCTGCTCTGCTTGTTGGGAAGGAGACACAGTAATTCTGTTTATATGGCTCCTAACCCACGGTATGAGAAGAGCAACTGCCAGGTGCCCTAAAAGTGTTAGAGGAGCGTCTTTCCATTGGGTAGAAATGACTCAAATATCGAAGCCTTTTGCTCCAAGAGCTCTGTGCGAGTATTAATATATATATAAAATTTTCACATATCCAGCCACCAGTGGGTAGGTAGTTGCCCACAAACTTCTTTTGGCAAGGTAAAAAGGCCGTGCCAGCGTTTAGTTTCTAGTGCACGTGTTTAGAATATGGTTTCATCTAAACAATACCACTGATTTCTCAGATGCTGGCTTTGGTACTACAAGTGGAGGAGCGTTTGGAACATCAGCCTTTGGCTCCAACAATAACACTGGAGGCCTCTTTGGGAGCACGCAGACAAAACCAGGTACTGCTGGGTGATGGGTGTGGGGCAACGCAGTCCTCCCCTCAGAGAAGGGTGTTACTAAAATAAAGGGAGGAGAGGAAGAGAAAAGGGAAAAAAAAACCCAAACCAACACCAACCAACAAAAAACCCAAAGCCAACAACAACGACAAAAATCCCCCTTCTCCCCCCGCAAAAAGAACCCCAAGCACTTGCTGATTGCAAATGATTAACAGCCTGTTTCTGTCTTCAGGAGGATTGTTTGGTTCGACTACGTTTAACCAGCCGGCCACCTCCTCCACCAGCACTGGCTTTGGGTTTGGAACCTCCACGGGGACATCAAACAGCCTGTTTGGAACGACCAGCACCGGGGGCGGCCTCTTCTCCTCCCAGAATAATGCCTTTGCGCAGAATAAGCCGGCTGGGTTTGGAAGTGAGTAAAACTGCTGCATCTCTCTCCTTGTATATCTGCTTATTTTCTTTGCCTGAAGAGCTGGATGTACGTGTGGAGCTGATCCGAGGGTCAATGTTGGGCTTTGGTGGTTTATAGTGACATTATTGGGGTCCACAGTAGCCAAGAGGAAGCCTGACATGCTGCAAAACCTGTAGCTGCCGCTCCAGCCATGAGTTTGAACATGAGTAGAAAAAGGGGGTTGGTGGCATTTTCTTTTCCTAAATATCTGTTGGTGCTGCTTGATTTCTAGCTTTTTTTTTTTTATTTTCTGCTGTCGTAGAAGAGTTCTGGTTGGTTTTGCTTCTGGTGCTGGAATGCTTGAAATGCATCTTAAACTCTGCTGTGATTCCCCAAAGCAGAACAAACTGTTTGCAGACCCTTCTGAGAAGAGAAGTGAAACCTCACTGATTCCTTTTCTACACGTAACTTTCGCAGCAGGGTCAGGAGCAGAGTGAAACTGGCTGCTGTGGGTTCCAGTATTTCCTTGGCGGGGGGCGGGGGGGTTGAGTTAGGGACAGTCCTCTACAGCAGAACATTGCCCTGGCAGAATATCACTTTCTGGCTTTGTATTTTTTTTTTTTTTCCTAGTGCTTTCTTCCGTTTCCAAACTATTTTGGAACTTGCATAAAATATTTGAGTTTAGGTTTTAAAATAAAGGTTTGATTTAGTACCGATCTCTTAATTTTTTTTTCTTTTTTAAAGACTTTGGAACAAGTACCAGCAGCGGAGGTCTCTTTGGAACCACTAACACAACATCCAACCCTTTTGGGAGTACATCTGGCTCTCTCTTTGGCCCGACTAGTTTTACCGCTGCTCCAACTGGCACGACTATTAAGTTTAATGTAAGTTCTGGTTTTCTCTCTTAATTGAACCTGTTTAGCGTTGGAAGCATTAAATTTTGCAGTTATTGTCGTGGTCACTGAGCTGAAATTTAAAAATGAGCTGTTAATGAGCACACAAAGTGTGCAGTGTTCTGAAATGGGGAGGTTTGAAAACATCCACTTTAGTGGAACTGATGCAGTGGAAATAAGGTGAATAATTAAAGAACTAAATTGGTTTTTTTATTCAAACATCATGGGGTGAAACCCCATCTGGGCTTAAAATCCAACCTTCTCACGAAGGTGGGAAGCACGCAGAATTCAAGGTGATCAGCGCTAAATGCTATCGGCAGCGAGGGTTAGACATCTAGGAATGGGTCAAAATACACTAACTTACAAGAGAATTGTTTATCTTTGGGAATATAAACTCAAAAGTGACGATGGATCCCCGTGTTTCCTGGATGAGTTCCCTTTAAGAAGGGGTTGAACAACGTCTCGAAGGTTCCATGGCAGTTGAAAATGGCCGGTGGCTGGGGAAGGCAGCCATGGTGGAGCTGGGGTAACTGATACCTGCTGGGAAGAGGCATCCGTTTCCCTAATGCTCGTTTGTGCAGATCTCAGCCCGCTTAATTTCCAGACTGAGCTGATTGAACGGGCTGGGACTCGGTTGTTTGGGGGCGTAGGCAGAGCCGTGACGGTGACCTGGGCAGACTGGGTGCCGTTAATGTCTACCTTCATAGTGCTGTTAAAAAAAAAAAGGGGGGGATAATGAAATCTGTGCATAGCTAGAGGGTTTGTATCACGAGTTTGGGTAAACTGCTTTTAAAATGAAAAATGAGTTGCACGGCGTTGTTTTGAGCGTTACCAGGGTAAATTCCACTATTGATTGCCTCTGGATGTGCCTTGTCAGTGGGTGAGGGCACTGTCACTGTACAGATAACAGTAATGTGTTGCTTTGGGTCCTGTGCCACGTTCAGGTTTTAACAGCATCAGCGGAGAGAGCACTAACTGTCTTAACAGAATTGGGTCTGGATTTAAAACCTGATGGCTTGACTCTTCTCTTGCAGCCACCAACCGGTACGGATACTATGGTCAAATCTGGAGTTAGCACGAACATCAACACCAAACACCAGTGTATCACTGCTATGAAGGAATATGAAAGCAAATCTCTCGAGGTCAGTCCATGAGTGTTCAAACGCGCTTTTCCTGTTTGGCTGCTCGTTAGCATCAGTTTACTGGAGGTCTTTTTGACTGTAATAAATACCTTTATACTCATGAATATGAGTCCAATCTCTCAATATCTGCATCGCTCTGAGAAGAGAGGTATCATTGAGTAAAACAATGCGTTGCTGTATTAATTGGGTGTATTTTTAAATGCTTAACGCTGCAATTTCTGAAGAGCTGAAATTCCCTCTCACTGTGTACCAGAAGGGTGAGGGATCCTGTTGGGAGCAGCCCTGGGCTGCTGAGATAAGGGCAGAATCTCGCACAAAACTCAGTTGTTTGGTATAAACTAACGTTCCCACGGATTTAACCCTGAAGCCTTTCTGTTCAAGTTGACTTGTTTGATACTTCAAAACAAGTCTTGAACTCAAAATATCTGAAAAGGCCCAGGGAAGTGAAATTGCAGCCCAAACGTGAACTGCAGAGGTACATCTGAGTTTGGGTCCTGTTTATGGTGTCCTTTTAAAAAAATGTAGGTGCTATATCTTCACCCTGCAGCGGGTTGAATGCTGCGTATGCACGCTGATGACAATATTCTAACCTTATCCTGTGTAAAAGTAACACGTAAAGAGAAGTGGCTTTCCTCTCCTTCGCAGGAGCTGCGTTTAGAAGACTACCAGGCGAATCGGAAGGGGCCCTCCAATCCTGTCGGAGCAGGGGCAGCCGCCGGCTTGTTTGGCTCTTCCACGGCTACTTCAAGTACAGCCACAGGACTGTTTGGCTCTTCTGCTACTAACACCGGCTTCTCCTACGGCCAGAACAAAACTGCTTTTGGAACCAGTGAGTACTGCACGGTCATTACTGGGCCGGGGTATGCAAATATTCGGTGAAGCTGTTTCAACTCTGTAATTAAAGATGGGGAAACACCCGTGCGAGCTCAGAATTTTACTAGTTGTGTTACCAACAGTCAATAGTCAGGTTTTTTGCTGTAGAAATCTCTATTTACTTACTCTTCCGGGGTTGCAAACTGTCTCTGTGTCCCCAGTTTTGCTGGAAGATGGGTCATTAGAGCATCTGGTTAATCGGCTCACTCAAGTGGGTGAGTAAAGCAATTTGAAGTAAACCCACCAGGGTTTTGCTAACGATCAGGAGAGTGACGGCATTGGTTGGGTAACAGTGAAGTCAAGGTTCTGCTTCTGCTAATGAGTAAGCATGAATTCCCTGGAAATGGACAAATTAATTAATAGCAGCCTAACTAGACCTTGCAGGAGCTGTTCTCCATGGTAGGTCAGGGCTGGGATGTGTTCTATCTTGTGCTGTCCATTTTGGCATCCTTGGGCTAAAAATTAAAGCCAGGTGTGAGGCAAGTGGTTAATTTAAGTGCTTGGATGTCTGGTCGTTGCAGGGCAGCTCTGCTCACCTGTTAATGACCTGTTTGACCCGACTGTAAAACAAATACTGCTGAAAAGTCCAAACACAAATTCTATTTTTAGTAGCTTCTGCCCCAAATGTAAAGTAAATAGGTATTTGTATTTATGGAATGAGCCTCTAAATGGAAAATCAAAATCCTACAGTCCTTAGAAACAGAAATTATGCTCTTGGGTTAGAATTGTATGTTGTATTGACAGTGCTGGGTGTTCTCCTGTTCCATTGAATCCAAGCATTTTTTTTCCCCATTTGAGTGTGCCAAGTGTGGAGATGTAGTGAGTTTAGCTAAATACTTGAGGATACTTTTTAACCAATTTATTTCTATATTGTAGGTACGACTGGTTTTGGTACAGGCACGACGGGTGGTCTCTTCGGCCAGCAATCTCAAACGACCAGTCTGTTTAACAAACCCTTTGGACAAGCCACCACCACGCAGAACACCAGCTTATTTGGGAATACCAACACCCTGGGGCAGCCCAACACCAACACCATGGTGAGCAGAATGGTTTGAACCCTTAAAGCTGTAGCTTGTAGTATAGCTACAATATGGGATCATAGAATCACAGGGTGGTTTGGGTGGGAAGGGCCCCAGTGCCACCCCCTGCCCTGGGCAGGGCCACCTCCCACCACACCAGGTTGCTCCAAGCCTCCTCCAACCTGGCCTTGAATATAGTGATTTAGGCACATGATATTTGTGATACAATGATTTAGATCTTCCTCAAATCGTAGTGCAGCTTCTTAAAACCAGGATGCAGAGCTCTGAACGCTGCTGCCTGAGCCAGAGACTTCAAAATTTCCCCCTCATGATAATTGGACAGAAATCCAGCAATAACTTTTCTTTAAGTGATCTGCTCTATCTATTCAGGTGTTTCCCCTCATGTCCACACAGATTGTATCATTCCATCATTAACATTCTGTGGGAATTTATTAACGATTCTGTACTTTCCGGTGACTAACGAGCGGCATTTCATGGGCTCTTCTGATAGAAGGATGCACCACAACTGTAACCTTTTTCATAACTTGGGGCTTTGGCCCCAAATCTACTATATTCTTCCTGAATACATTGTGACTTCTCCCAGAAAACACTGTGAAATGTTTCTCTTCCATCTCCCTCACTTAAAGTGATGAGGAAATTCCAGTATCCTTTTCAGCTTGAAGCATAAACTCTTTGATTTTTATTTTTTTTAATTTCCATTTGGTGACTAATTTCTGGGAGAATGACTAAAGCTTTGGAAATACTTTTCACCCGTCGTCTTCCCTCAGCCGAAGGGGTGATGGTTTTATTCCCTGACTTTGTGTGTTAGTTCTGTTCCCGTCGGTACCAGCCGTGGGAAAGAGTCGTGGGGTTATTTTAACCAAATTCCTGTTTGTAGGGTCTCTTTGGGGTAACCCAGCCCTCCCAGCCCGGAGGCCTTTTTGGAACAGCTGCCAATACAAATGCTGGGACTGGATTTGGAACCGGAACCAGTCTTTTTGGACAGGCTAACACGGGATTTGGTGTTGGCGGTTCGGTATGTCTGTGCCTTCATAATTAAATTAAAAAAGAAAAAAAAAGGAAGATAAGCCCAATGGCTTAGGGTCCTGTTCCTGGATGTTGAGCTCCATGGAAGTAGCATTCTCTTAAGAGAGTTATGATGCCTAGACACAAAAATAGCATGGATTTATGTAAAGGATTTAATATAATTGTGTGTAATAGAACTAGAAATAACTTTTTTAACAAGTAATGTCTTGAGTGATACAAGACAGCGACAGACTGAGCATCTCGCTGCCTAGATGTTGGCAGGGGTGCCTCGGTAATGTGGGAAATAGAGGAGTTCAAACTGTGATGAGGATTTCCACTGCAAACAAACTTAATTCTTGATATTCGGTCATTTTGGGTTTAACGGAGTGAGAACATCTGTTCTCAGAGATGCTTGCCCTCTACTAGTGCATGTGGCTGTTGGGAATCTGGGTTGTGTGGGCTTGGATTTATTTTGCTCCTCACCTGCAGCAAAACGTTAATGTAATTATTTTAATATCGATCTATCAGGTTTCCAAAATTGTTTTCTTCCTTTCAGACCCTGTTTGGTAACAAACCTGCTGGATTTGGAACCACCACGACCAGTGCTCCCTCGTTTGGTACAACCACTGGCGGCGGGCTCTTTGGTAACAAACCAACCCTGACTTTAGGAACCAATACAAACACTTCCAGTTTTGGTACATACAAAAAAAAAAAGGGGGGGGATTTCCATCACTTTAAAATTATACTGCCTCTACCACACACCTGGCTGCTGAGTAGCACTTGCCAAATGGCTATGAGAGTTGAAATCCCCAGGTAAGCCGTGCTCCTGGCACGTGTTGCTGCACAAAACACCTCGGCTGCTGTTTTACATCGGTCCTCCTGGTGTGAACCCCAACCCCAGCAGGTAGACAGTGAGGTACCACTCCTCCGTGAGCGCTTCGGAGAAGGTGGAACCAGTGTAATTGAAAACTCTTGAAATTAAGGAATTCATACATCATAGAGGTTTGTTAAGAGGCTGTGAAGGAGCGCTGAAGGAAATAGGGTAAAACCAGCGATATCTGTAGCTTGATGGCAGAGACGAGGATCTGGAGTGAGGGTCAAACGAAGCACTTGGTTCTGGTTTAGCTGGTAACTGCTGTTGTCTCCCATGGTGTGATGGATCAAAGTCCTGAAGAACTGGGTCTTGTGTTAATGTGGGCCTCTGGTGTCAGAGAATTGTTGTTGAATGAGTGTGTGCTCAAGCAGGAGAAGTGTGTAGTGATAGGTCAGGGGAATTGCAGTAAATTCCTTCATGGGATTTGGGCTAGAAGCTGTTTTGGCTTTTTTTTTTTTTTTTTTCCCCCTGGCTCTGAGAGCAACAAAACTGTATTCCTAAAAGCGAGTAGGAGTGGGGTTAGGTCCTGACATTGAGGGGCTGGATTGTGTCCAGAGAAGGGCAACAGAGCTGGTGAGGGGTCTGGAGCGCAAGGAGAAGGGTCTGGAGAACTTCTGAGGGAGCTGGGGGTGTTGAGCCTGGAGAAAAGGAGGCTGAGGGGAGACCTTCTGGTTCTCTCCAACTCCCTGACAGGAGGGTGTAGCCAGGGGGGGTCGGTCTCTTCTCCCAAGGAACAGGCCATGGGACAAGAGGAAACGGCCTCAAGTTGCCCCAGGGGAGGTTGAGGATGGAGATTGGGAGCAATTTCTTCTGGAAAGGGTTGTGAAGCCTTGGCAGAGGCTGCCCAGGGCAGTGGTGGAGTCGCCAGCCCTGGAGGGATTTTGGAGCCGGGCAGAGGTGGTGCTGAGGGACATGGGTCAGTGGATCTGTTTGGTTTGGATTTTGATGGGTTTTTATATTGTATCAGCAAGAAAGGCTAAACCGCACTGAGCTGCCATCCCAGCCGGACTGAGCCAGAGGGAGGAACTCGGGAAGCTCTTCCACTGCCGGGGCACTTCATAGGAAAAATGGAGTTTGGTTCTAAGATGTTTCTGCTGTTGGTCCATGAGTGCAGTTTTCTAGTTAAATTCTGCCACCGGCTGCTCTCTCAGCCTTCGGTTTAAGAGGTAGTGGGTCTAATGTTAAATTTGGATCGTGCTTCGTTACCATTAGAGCTGTGTCTTTGAGCTGGGTGCTTGTACGAGTCTGAGCTGTTCCCTGCGTTGTCACTGAGAATCAGAGAAGTGTGTGTGTGGTACAAACAGTATGAAATGGGATTTGTTCCTTTTGGCAGCTGAGGAAACTTAATATATTATGGCTTAACATATTATTCTGTTGCCAGATACAGCATGATGATGTCCCTTCTGGCTTTTGGTAAAACTTTGACGTTTGTAACAAATTGAAAAGCTTTAAAAGGCAAAACAGTATTTTTCTGCACTGATGTTTTCAGTGTTATATTCATAACTCAATTTTTACCATTAAAGTCCCTTCTTGCTGCCTGTCAGTTCACCTTGAGAAATTCAACCTAAACTGGGGTGGCGCCGCCTTTGAGGTGGCAATGCCTATTTATTTACCTATCTGTTTTTATTTTAGTCTCTTATAGTGTTCGATTAATGAACTACTGCTTCTGTTTCTGAAGGTTTTGGTGCCAACACTGCTGGAAATAGCCTGTTTGGAAATAAGCCGGCAACTGGGACTCTGGGAACTGGACTCGGAACGGGGTTTGGAACAGGTAAGCAGTTTCACCGGTTTATTTCACGTCAGCCCGAAGTTTGTCAGTCGTGTAGTAAATGATGGTGATCTCTCGTCCCACAGCTCTCGGGGCAGGACAGACGTCGTTGTTTGGAAACACCCAGCCTAAACTCGGTGGGACACTGGGAACGGGAGCGTTCGGAGCGCCGGGATTCAATACATCCACAGCTACTCTGGGCTTCGGGGCCCCGCAGCCTGCTGTAGGTGAGTGCACTTCACACTGAGTTTATTTGCTGCTGCCTCCCTTGTTTCTTAGAACCATAGAAATGTTTAGGTTGGAAGGGACCTTTAAGATCATGTTTGAGCTTCTATTTGAAGCCACTTCTGGTCTTGGTAGCAATGGAAACCATATTAATAACAATTTTTTGTGCTAATAATATATATATATATTTTTAAGTAATTCAAAGTTGCTTAGCATTGCTAAGAATTGCAGCTATTTTAAAGCTGTATCTTCAAGATTGCTAACACATTTCCCATCGTTGAGTTTTGGCAGTGACATTAGATGCTTATAAAAATAAAAAATTAAGGGAAACGTAGTGTCAGCTTCTTCAGTGATTCCAGGCAGAGTAGGATTTTAGAGGGGCTTAAATAGCGAGTGGGCTGTGCCGTTGATGAAGTGAATGGCCATTAGATTCAAGTACCTGCGCTATCGTTTGTAAGTTAAAACATCTGCTGTTCACCCTGTTTAAACACTTTGAATGACTGATGTTCAGAGCTCCAGCCCCCTGAGGCTGGGACTTGAGGAAAATGAGCTTAAACTTCGGGTGGGGAGGGACAAGGACACACACATGGCACACAGCACTGTGTGGGAAGACGGGCTTCTAGTATCTTAATGGGAATGAAAATTAGATGCTGGAAGGCAGAGAGGCAAAATTAAGAGGCCTTTGTTGTAGAGAGGACGTGGGACCTGTCAGTGTGCTTGCTGTAGCAAGAATATCAAAATTGCATCACAGATTTTTTTTTTTTTCTTTAAAAGATGTTTCAGAAGTCAAATGTATTAGTTAGAGGTTGTGGCAGGCCAGGCTCGTTCCACTGATGTGTAGCTCTCCACGCTCTCCCCTTTTCACCAATAAAAAATTACTGAATGTGGTTGCAAATTCTAATGAAGAAACTAGAATCTGGTTTCTTCCTTCGGGCTGCTGCAGCGATGGGGGCTGAGGAGCAGGGGAGAGGAATGCTGAAGTCTGTATAGAAAATTGAATTCATAGAATCGTGGAATGGTTAGAATTGGAAGGGACCTTAAAGATCGTTGAGTTCCAACCCCCTGCTGTGGGCAGGGACACCTCCCACCAGACCAGGTTGCTCCAAGCCCCCTCCAACCTGCCCTTGAACCCCTCCAGGGATGGGGCAGCCACAGCTTCTCTGGGCAACCTGGGCCAGGCTCTCAACCCCCTCACAGCAGAGTTTCTTTCTGGTATCTAATCTAAATCTCTCCTCTTTAAAAATTTAAAATTTTTAAATTTAAAACCATTACCCCTTGTCCGATTGCTACACTTCCTGACAAAGAGTCCCTCTCCAGCTCTCCTGTAGGCTCCCTTCAGATACTGGAGGGCTGCTGTGGGTGGAAGGGTGTCTTTTCTACCTACCTTGATTCTATTGGGAAAACTATTGAAATGGAAAATGATGTTCTTTTTCTAGCTCTGACAGACCCGAACGCCTCAGCTGCCCAGCAGGCCGTCCTTCAGCAGCATCTCAATAGCTTGACTTACTCACCGTTTGGAGACTCCCCGCTCTTCAGAAACCCCATGTCAGATCCGAAGAAGAAAGAGGAGGTGAGTGCATGGAAACATTAAACTTGCCTTCGGGGTAAGATTTGGAATGACTTTATATTTTGTGCTCACTGTCTTCACTTACGTACGCAGCGTGCAGCAAAATACATTGCTGTGTTTATTCTCGCAGTGGTGCAGAAGCTCGCTGTGAGTGCTGTGAAAAATTCCAATTCGGCATCTTTTTGTTTCAGAGGCTGAAGCCAACGAACCCAGCAGCTCAGAAGGCCTTAACGACACCCACCCACTACAAACTGACTCCGCGCCCGGCCACCAGAGTGCGGCCCAAAGCTTTGCAGTCGGCTGGCTCCGCCAAATCCCATCTCTTCGATGGACTTGATGACGACGAGCCGTCCCTGTCCAACGGCGCGTTCATGCCAAAGTTAGTTTTTAATTTTGTGTGTGTTGGAGGGAGGTGGTGGTGCAAGAAGCTTCTGATGATAGAATTGAAGAATTGTCTAGGTTGGAAGGGACCTGTAAGATCACCTAGTCCAACCATCAACCTAGCTCTGATAATAAGGATCACTAAACCATGTCACTAGGCACTGTGTCAGCCCGTCTTTTGAATACCTTCAGGGATGGTGCCTCAACCCCTTCCCTGGGCAGCCCATTCCAAGGCTTTATAACCTTTTCAGTGTAAAACTTTTTCCTAATACCCAATCTGAACCTCCTCTGGCACAACTTGAGGCCATTTCCTCTTGTCCCATCGCCTATGACTTCGGAGAAGAGACCGACTCCCCTGGCTACCCCCTCCTGTCAGGGAGTTGGGAGAGCGAGAAGGTCTCCCCTCAGACTCCTTTTCTCCAGGCTGAACACCCCCAGCTCCCTCGGCCTCTCCTCACAAGACTTGTGCTCCAGACCCCTCACCAGCTCCGTTGCCCCTCTCTGGACCTGCTCCAGTACCTCAATGTCTTAAATAAAATTAGATTATATAAACCCCTGTACAGCACCCTAAATTCCGTGACTGTCTTGTGACCTGGTTCAAATGTGAATAGCAACAAGTTTTTTGTAAAACCCAAAGAGAACTGTTTTCTGTAGAGGAGATAAAAATGTTCAGCTTAAACTGTTAAGGCCAAATAAGCTGTAAAATGAGGTCATCCCCTGATTGGGGCAAAACTATTAAAGTCTGTTCGGAATTATTACGAGGAGAGCTTGGACAGTGTAATACTTCCTGCTCCTGACACGCAAGGGTCACTAGGGTTGCTCAGGCAGTCAGTGTGAAGGCAGATCTCTGGCATTTCCACTGCCTGGCACTGGTTCTGTCGCAGTTCCACAGATGTTTCTGTCAGAAATTAATAACGGTGCTGTGCATCTGCCCCATCAAAGCTTTTGGGGTCGGTCTCCAACCGCATCAGTGGCAATCCTAGTAAAAAGGGGTTTGGAAAGCTTTGGAGTTTAGTTAAAAACAAAAAACTTTGGAGAAAGACACATCAGTCATTGAAAGTATGTCCAAGCACAGGCTTTTAAAAAAAATTTCTAACTTTTCTGAACTTGGTTGGTCTTTAATTTAGCCTGAACTGTCTGGTTCTAGACTCTCCTGGTCCCTGGAACACACAAACTAAGCGTGAAACGTAGATTCATGCAGTGGATATATCCAAATTTCTCTTTGGCTTTTTGTTGTTTTTTAGGAAGAGCATCAAAAAGTTGGTTTTGAAGAATCTCAACAGTAGCAACCTGTTCTCACCTGTTAATCGTGAAAACGAAGACCTGGCTTCCCCGTCGGAGTATCCGGAGAATGGGGATCGGTACGTTGATTAAGCCTGAAGGTGTTTGTACTTCTGAGAAATGCAGACTGGTTGTGCCTGTTTCTAAATTAGTTCTGGAGTAGGTAGTTATTTTCAGGGATGTTGCCTTAGCTGTTCCCTGGGAGTGAGTTGACCGGTTGGGAGATTCATTTCCTCCTAAACCAGCCCTTTGTTCTTCCTGCGTGGTCACGTACCAGTTCATTTCATCCCAGATCAGGAGGTCAAATGGGAATGGGTGACTTTCTGGTTGTCTCCTCGTTCCCTGTAGAGGGATACTTTCCTGAGGGCCTTTTCTTGAGGGAAGTGATAAACCTGGCCCTGGGGTGAGAAGAATCTCTCCTTCTGCCTGGTCCTCCTCAGTAATGCGGGGATTGCAAGGAAGGTCCTCTGACCCAAATGTCTCATAATAATATCTTCTTCATATTAAACTGAGGAATCTCTAGGGCTGTCTCTTCCCCCCCAGACACCTGAATATCTACTTCCTCTCAAAATCTGTGGTCGTATTTCAGAATCAGAAGCTTGAAAATTCCTGACCAGCACAATGTTTTGACTTTATTTCAAGCTCCTAGAAGTAGGAGCTGATGAAGGGAGCAGGGAACCTTGTTTCTGACCACCCAAGTGCTGCCCTGGGTAGTTCATGGTGGGGCAGAGGCGTTTGTTACCTCTGGTGCCAGTAGCCCAGAGCCCAGGCAGTTCTGAACGGGTGTTTTGGGGTGACTGTTACAACAGCGTTCTCGAGTTTGAGTTGATCATGGTGCATGCAAGACTTAATCATCCTGTCCTTCTAAAACAGCATGTATTTTGGGCACAAAAGTCTGTAACAGCCTGGTCACAAATGGTTGAAGTGTTCAGTTGGAAGTGACCTGGGGAGGTCTCTGTTCCTTGAGCAGCCTCAACACTGAATTCAGACCTGGTTATTGCAGACTTTGTCCAGTTGGGTCTCTCAGACCTCCATGGACAGAGATTCCACAGCCCCTCTGGTTCCCTGTTCCAGTGCTTGACTCTTCTCATTGATTTTGATTTTAATTTGACTGTTGTTTCTCATCCTTCTGCCCCACACATCTGCGGAGGGGCCTGACTTTTTGGTGCTGAAGGCTGCTGTTGAACCCCTTTTCTCCAGGCTGAGCCATCCGTTTCTTTAAGTTCTCCTCATCTCATGTGCTTCAGTCCCCCAACCATCATGGTCCCTTATCCTGGCCATACCACTGCATTTCTTGTAGTGGGAGCCCCAGATGAGATGCAAAAGGCAGAGGTGGTTTAACGAGGGCAGAACGAAGGGGAATAACTGCTTCCCTCAGCTGCTTCCTTCACTTCTGTGCTGGTCTGCTTGATTTTTATATGAAAAGACTCCAGAATTTTAATGTTGACCCAAGTCCCTTTAGAACTAAATAATTCAATTTCATTTTTCATTTCTTCAGATTCTTTGTGTCGGTACCTCAAGATGAAAACCACAGACAAGATGGTGAGCGAGAGGAGGACGACGATCAGCACGAAGTGACTCGGTTTTACACTAACCCCATCGCCAAGCCCATCCCACAGACCCCGGAGAACGCTGTGCACAAGCACCAGAACAACGTGGATGACACCATCGTGGCTCTGAACATGCGGGCGGCCTTGCGAAACGGCCTGGAAGGCAGCAGTGAAGATGCCTCCTTCCACGATGATTCCCTTCAGGATGAGCGCGAAGAGGAGCCCGAAACTGTGCATAATCTGCATCCTGCAGGTGAGACTGGGTGTGTGGGGTAGTAGGTCACAGGATCACAGAATGATCTAGGGTTGGCAGGGACCTCTGGAGACTCCCCAGTCCACCCCCTGCCAGAGCAGGTCCACCCAGAGCAGGTCCCACAGGAATGTGTCCATGGGGGGTTGAATGTCTCCAGAGAAGGAGACTCCACCACCTCCCTGGGCAGCCTCTGCCAGGGCTCTGCCACCGTCAAAGTCAAGAAGTTCTTCCTCATGTTGAGATGGAACTTCTTGTGTCCATTTTATCTTGTCCTGTCCCTGGGGACCACTGAAAAAAGACTGGCCCCATCCTCCTGACACTCACCCTTTAAGGATTTATAGGTGTTGATCAGATCTTCCCTCAGCCTTCTCTTCTCCAGACTAAAAAGACCCAAGTCCCTCAGCCTTTCCTCAGCAGAGAGATGCTCCAGTCCCTCATCATCCTCGCAGCCTCTGCTGTCCCCTCTCCAGCAGTTCCCTGTCCTTCTGGAACTGGGGAGCCCAGAACTGGTCCCAGTGCTCCAGCTGGGGCCTCCCCAGGGCAGAGCAGAGCAGAGGGGCAGGATGACCTCCCTCCACCTGCTGGCCACGCTCTTCTTGATGCCCCTCAAGAGACCACTGACCTTCTTGGCCGCCAGGGCATGTTGCTGGCTCATGGGCATCCTGTTGTCCAGTTGTGCCGTTCCTGACAGAACTTCATAAATACCCTCATTAAACTTCTATTTTGCTGCTTTAGACCCTCGGTTTTTTCTCTTTTCCCTTCTCTGCTCTGTTCTTCAGGAGGCAAATCTTGCTTTTCAGTCTCTTCTCTAGTGCAGAATTTTTTTCTGCTGAGTCAATGAGCAATTAAATTTCATTTAATGATCTTACATTAAATTGAGTTGGTGAGATGTGTGAGAGGGAGGGCCCAGGCAGTGACTGTTCTGCAGTAATATTCCAAATTGATTATCAGTCAGGAGGAAGATCTTTGAGATGGAAATCTTGGTAGTTACCAACCTGCAAACTGCTGTAGGGTTTGCCAGGGGAGGAAAGGACCATGGAACGTGGTTGTGTCTCTGTAGAAAAAACACATGTCACCCATGTGTTTTCTCTACTCTCAGTTCTGGTCTCGGGGTTTAGTAAAACCAAAAAAAGATAGAGAAGTGTGAAAATACTGTGAGAGGTCTCTGGAGTTGTAGAATGGTTTGGGTGGGAAGGGACCTTAAAGCCCCCCCAGTGCCACCCCCTGCCCTGGGCAGGGACACATCCCACCCCACCAGGTTGCTCCAAGCCCCCTCCAACCTGGCCTTGAACCCCTCCAGGGATGGGGCAGTCACAGCTTCTCTGGGTAACCTGGGCCAGGCTCTCCTCGCCCTCACAGCAAATCTTTCCATTAACGAAGACTTTGTAGCTGGTGAAGAGGTGTGTGTGGGATGTTAGGGTATTTTTTTAACTCATGAGTGGTCTGGGGAGGGTGAAAAGCTCCTTCCAGGTACTGTGTGGCATCTCACGAAATTACAGGTGACATGTTCAAAAGAAAGATCTTCATAAGCCCCAGTGGCAAGAAGCTGTAGATGCAGAAAGCTTTTGTGGGTTTTAAAGATGGCTAGACATGTTACGAGGTGAAAAAGCATTGGAGACCATTAAATGAAAAAGGTGCTGCCCCTTGGTCAGCAGGTGTCCAAGCCCCAGATGATTAAAGCTGGGAGGGTGTTTGTCCCTGATGATGGTGGGGCTCCCCGGTTGCCGGGCTGCAATAACATAACACAACAATCCTCTCAAATTTGCTCTGAAGGCTGTGGAAATCAGGGATTTTGGTTTTTTTGTTTGCTTCTGATGCACTGATTCTCATTTTTTGGGGGGCCATCGGTTGTCCAGGCTTGCAAAAGAAATAGAGTGAAGCTCTTGACATGCTGAGTGGGGAATCTGCTGTAGCCCAGGTCTTAATGATGTTTCTGTTGCAGGAATCGTTCTAACGAGAGCCGGGTATTACACCATCCCCTCCATGGAGGAGCTGGCGCGATTCACCAACGACAGGAATGAATGTATCGTGACAGACTTCACTATCGGCCGGAAAGGTACGGGCGGCTCTTCTGGTGGGGTGGAGCTGAACCAGTGATTTTTAAACTATGGAACCCCGGGCTGAGTTCCGTGCCCTCCATGGGGATTATATCCAGTGTCCTTCCCTTGCCAACAACTTCATCAGAGGCTTGTGATCTTCCACCCTGATAGCACTGATAATTGTATTGTATTGAGGGGTGACTTGAATACAAAAAGGAACAAAAGCTTTTTAGTAGCTTTCAAGACAGAATCACAGAATGACATGGGGTTGGAAGGGACCTCTGCAGGTCATCTAGTCCAACCCCCTGCCAGAGCAGGGCCACCCAGAGCAGGTCCCACAGGAATGTGTCCAGGTGGGGTTTGAATGTCTCCAGAGGAGACTCCACCAGCTCTCTGGACAGCCTCTCCCAGGGCTCTGCCACCCTCACAGGAAAAAAAGATCCTCTTCATGTTGAGATGGAACTTCTTATATTCAAGTTTGTGCCCGTGTCCTCTCCTGTCCCTGGGCACCACTGACAAAAGCCTTGCCCCGTCCTCCTGACACCCACCCTTTAAGGATTTAGAGGTGTTGATCAGATCCCCCCTCAGCCTTCTCTTCTCTTCCCTAAGCCTTTCCTCATAAGAGAGGTGCTCCAGGCCCTTAATCATCTTTGTAGCCCTCTGCTGTCCCCTCTCCAGCAGTTCCCTGTCCTTCTGGAACTGGGGAGCCCAGAACTGGTCCCAGTGCTCCAGCTGGGGCCTCCCCAGGGCAGAGCAGAGCAGAGGGGCAGGATGACCTCCCTCCACCTGCTGGCCACGCTCTTCTTGATGCCTCCCAGGAGACCATTGGCCTTCTTGGCCACCAGGGCACCTTGCTGGCTCATGGGCATCCTGTTGTCCACCAGGACTCCCAGGTTTTTCTCCTCAGAGCTGCTCTCCAGCAGGTTCCCTCCAACCTCTCCTGGTGCAGGGGGTTATTCCTCCCCAGGTGCAGCACCCTGTACTTGCCCTGGTTGAACTTCATGAGGTTCCTCTCTGCCCAACTCTCCAGCCTGTCCAGGTCTCGCTGTGTGGTGTCACAGCCTTCTGGTGTGTCAGCCACCTAGACTTGCTCTCCCTGAACGCAACGGTTGTAAAATCCAAACTTGCTGGAGGGTTGATGCAAAACCGATCGTTGTTGTTTCTGTCAGAATTGCTGCCTGTGCTGGAGCTGGCTGAGCTCTGGGGACGAGCCTTCAGCTCAGACTGTGCCTTTGCTGCTTTTATTCAGGGGAAAAAAAGTCTAGTCATATGATTTGTACTATTTTTAAAACACTTTTTCTGATTGTGCTGTAAAGCTGAGGGTGCGCTTAGTGTTTGTGATGGCAACGCGAGTAGCCCAGTGATAACAAAAAGCTTTCTGTGCAGAAGTAGTGGTCATAAAAAAAGCTGATAACACATTTTCAGTGTTTTTACCCTGGGAAGGAGGAGTCACTTGTAGGTTGTTCTGGAGACATGACCGAGCCGAGCGGTGAGGGAGAAAAACGGGGCGTAGCAGGAATGTGGATTCTCTGGCATGAGATTGTTCACAGATAAATTGTGACATTTGGGTTTGTTTTTCAGGTTATGGATCGATTTACTTCGAAGGTGAAGTGAATCTAACGAACTTAAACCTGGATGACATTGTACATATCCGTAGGAAAGAAGTTATTGTTTACCCTGACGACGAAAGAAAACCTCCTATTGGTGAAGGTTTAAATAGGTAATTTTTAAACATGTCGTGTGTGGGGTCAGTGGCGATGTTTTTTACAATATTGACAATTTACTGTGTTAGCAGGCAGGTACCGAGAAATCGAAATCCAGGGGTGCATTCAGGGTGCAGCATTATACAATTCCGAGAGATTTCCAAGTTTCTCAACCAGAAATTGGGTTTAAAAACTGGTTTGAGCCCACTTATTGAGTTCTTGGCTCCTCTCTGTGTACTTTGATAGCTTTGCCTCGAATCCTTGTGGTCCCTTACAACAGACAGTTCTGTCTCTCTAACAGACGAGCTGAAGTTACCTTGGATGGAGTCTGGCCCACGGATAAAACATCCCGCTGCCTGATCAAAAGCCCCGAACGCCTCGCGGAGATGAATTACGAGGGCAGACTGGAGGCTGTGTCTCGGAAACAGGGCGCTCGATTCAAGGAATATCGCCCTGAGACCGGCTCCTGGGTGTTCAAGGTAATGGTTTTGTTCTAGTTGATTGTTCTACAAGACTATGGGAAGGACTCTGGTGTTAGTAGCTCCTGAGAACTTACTGAAACTTTGCTAAACTTCTTTAAACTGTCTCAAGTCCTTCAGCTGTAGCGCAAACTGTCCTCACCAAACCCAGCAGGTGTCCTAGGTCTGTACAAAAGCTTAATCTGTTGAGGTGGCACAACTGTGTGAGGTTGACAGTTACACCAGCTTATCCATCAGGCCTTTCAAGAATCATAGAATCATGGAATGGTGGAGGTTGGAAGGGACCTTTCAGACCATGGAGTCCAACCATCAACCCAACACTGACCCATGTCCCTCAGCACCACCTCTGCCCGGCTCCAAAATCCCTCCAGGGCTGGCGACTCCACCACTGCCCTGGGCAGCCTCTGCCAAGGCTTCACAACCCTTTCCAGGAAGAAATTCTTCCCAAGCTCCATCTTCAACCTCCCCTGGGGCAACTTGAGGCCATTTCCTCTTGTCCCGTGGCCTGTTCCTTGGGAGAAGAGACCGACCCCCCCCCTGGCTACCCCCTCCTTTCAGGGAGTTGGAGAGAGCCAGAAGGTCTCCCCAGGCTGAACACCCCCAGCTCCCTCAGCCGCTCCTCATAAGACTTGTGCTCCAGACCCCTCACCAGCTCCATTGCCCTTCTCTGGACACGCTCCAGTCCCTCAAGGTCTTTCCTCTCAGAAGGGACCCAAAACTGGACCCAGTCCTTGAGGTGGGGTCTCACCAGTGCCCAGTCCAGGGGGACGGTCACTGCCCCAGTCCTGCTGGCCACACTGGTCCTGACACAGGCCAGGATGCTGGTGGCCTCCTTGGCCACCTGGGCATGCTGCTGGCTCGTGTTCAGCCCCTGTTGACCAACACCCCCATGCCCTTTTCCATGGGGCAGCTCCAGCCACTCTTCCCCCAGCCTGGGGCGCCCATGGGGTTGGTGTGACCCAAAGGCAGGACCCAGCCCTTAACCTTGTGGAACCTCACGCCGTTGGCCTTGTGTGGCAAATAAGGGCACGGACTCTGCCAAGTGATGAAGCGAAGATGTTTAATGTTTTATTTTCACAGCGTATATAGTTTCTCTCTTTTGATCACACGCTGTGCTCTCTACACAGATGGGTTGTGGGGCCTGTCCACACGCCGTTGTGAGCAATACAGTTGGCTACATAGAAGTGTTCATAGGCTTATGCTAAATAGTCATTGTTATTTGTTTTGATATTGTTGTCTATTTTGCTAGCTTGATATCTATATTGTTGTCTTCACATTACCGTATAAGGCCATTGTTTTACTGTTCTCAAGGCTTCCTTCCCCTCACTGCAAGAACACCTGCCGAGCTCTCGCTCAGCAGTGCGTCCCCACAATTCCTCACTCCCCACAGCCTTGGTCCATCCATCTGGTCTGTCCAGACCCCTCTGCAGAGCCTTCTGCCCTCCAGCAGGTCAACATCCCACCCATCTCAGTGTCCTCTGTGAACTTAGTGAGGGTGCGCTCAGTCCCCTCATCCAGATCCTTGATAAATATATTAAAGAGAACCTGAATGTTCCAGACATCCGGAAGGGTTTTGGGATGCCTGAAACCTCTCTTCCAAGGCATGGCCTGTTTGTCCTTCTCGTTCCACAGGTTGCACACTTCTCCAAGTATGGCCTCCAAGATTCAGATGAGGAAGAGGAGGAACATCCTTCAAAAGTGGACACCAAGAAGTTAAAAACGACGCCTGTGCCACCCCCAGGGCACCTGCCGCCCCAGCAAATGACCCTGAACAGCAAACCACCGCCTCCAGCTCAGGTAGAAGGAGGACAGTGACAAAATGGGAAATAAAAATGCAATTGGAGGAGTAGCTGGTGCCTGGGGAGGGGTCGGGGAAGTGACACGTGGCCTGGAAACCGAAGAGCAAAACCTTACGCAAACTCCCCCAAGCTCTTCTGCCCTCTCGAGGAGTGTGTTTGCATGTTCTTTTTCGTTAAGATACTTGATGTTTCACACTGAGGGTGTGGGGGGGTGGGAAGGCTTTAAACCCTTGTTTCTTGTTGAAATTCTGCTCTGGATTGAGTTATATTGAGTTACATTGAGCATCTTTGCACCACTTCAGGAAGAAAACTTGTTTTTGTGAATATTGAAATATTTGCTATAGAATTATAACGCCTTGTGCTGCCTGCCTTGAGAATGATGTTGTGCGTTAATTTGACTTTACCATCATTTAGTATGCAAGACTGTATGCTTTATACCTTAAGAATGTGCTCTATTTTTATTAAAAATTATTTTTTAAGGCTGGTTACATGCTGGGTTTCTACATGTGTTTGGGTTGGATGTGACTGCTTCTAAAGCTCTGTAAAACATCCTCAGTGGAACGTCTCTGCCTTGAACAGGGTTCATTGTAACCCCTTAAAATCTAATGCTAATTTAGAAAAATCTTTTTGCGTGGTTTTAAAAGTTAGTCTAATTGCAGCTGATACATTTGCATTTTCCAAATGTAATTAGTGTGTTTATTGTCAATTAGGAGCTGAAATTAGCTGGTGAAAAACAGCCTCTTTAAGGCATCCTGCCATTGAGGGGATAGAGAATACTCTTTATGCCAGGTGTTAATGGTAAATGTTCATGATCTACCTGAATCTTTTTGAATTAACTTTTCATAAACCAGAAATTAAGTGCAGAGCAGATTTTTTTTTTTTTCCCCCCCCAAAACCAGGCTCTCAATTGGCAGCGAGCTGTGGGCAGGCACGGCCGAGGGGAGGGGACGCAGGAGCAGGATGGGACTTGCTGAGAGGTTTTTGTTGCTGCTCATGGGCAGGTTCTCTGTTTTACCCGTCACTAATGTGGCTGCAGGGCAAGGAGATGGCCGAGCTGCAGCTCTCTCGGGCACGGGTCCTGTGCCAAATGCTGCGTGGTATGTGCCAGGGCTCTGGCGTGTCATCTCGTGGGAAGGCAGGGGAAAACACCTTAATTTCTGCATCTCTGAACTCAAAGCGTGAAAAACGGCTCGAGAGGCAGCACTGCCCAGTAGCTTGAACACTTTGTTGGGTTTTTTGTTGATTTCTTGCTTTTATTTTATTTTGACCGGGTCTAGTCCTTTGGAAACCAGGAGACATCCCAGCAGCATTTCTGTTCGTTGGCCAGTGGCTTTGGGTGACTTAGAGCCCTTCTGGAGAGGAGTCTGTTCATAGCACCAGGAGATAGAACAAGTCACACTTCTGCAAAAGAACAATTTCATTACTTCTGTCCTAGGAAAACGTTATAGAATCATGGGGTGGTTTGGGTTGAAAGGGACCTTAAGGCCTATAGAGTCCCACCCCTTGCCCTGGGCAGGGACACCTCCCACCAGCCCAGGTTGCTCCAAGCCCCCTCCAACCTGACCTTGAACCCCTCCAGGGATGGGGCAGCCACAGCTTCTCCACGCAACCTGGGCCAGGCTCTCACCACCCTCACACCAAACAAGTTCTTCCCCACATCTCATCTCCATCTCCCCTCTTTCAGGGTCAAACCCTTCCCCCTCCTCCTAGGGCTCCCCTCCCTCATCAAGAGTCCCTCCACACCTTTCCTGGAGCCCCCCCCTTGAGGGACTGGAAGGGGCTCCAAGGTCTCCCCGGCAGGAGAACCCTCCCTGAAGGTTCAGCCTTCTCCAGGCTGAACCCCTCCAGGTCTCCCAGCCTGTCTTCAGGGATCAGCTGGGAATTGCTTTTAATCTCAGGCAGTCTGTGATCCAGCTGTAACCTCTGCAGAAACACCTGAGCCATTCCAGCTCTGCAGCTGCAGGTCTTGGTGCAGGTTAGAGGGACCTAGAACAAAGGTCTGGTGGCACCAGTTCACTAAAACACCTTCCTGTAGCACCAGTGCTGGTGTGTTTCTACATCCCCGTGAGAGAAGTCTCAATCCTGGACAATCAGAAAACCAGGAACAGCACAGTCTGCTCTCGGATCAGAACATGCTGCTGTAGTGACAAATTAGGGGAGCTGCCACCTCTTCTGTGGATTCTGGCTTCGGAGAACCCCGAAGTACTATCCAGCCTCTGCCTTATCCCTCCTCCTGCCTTGGGCTAATTAAAACCTGCTGATTCATCCTGCTCTCCTGAAGTACATTCCTTAAATATTTGCATTGTATTTGGGAGGGACACACAGCGGTCTGACAGACTGCCCCCCGTGGGTGGCCCTTCAGTCTTCCTTCTTGCTCCTTGGTCACGTTAACAGGGACCAGAGCTGATGTTTTAAGCAGCCAAAAATATTGGGTATAAGTGTGATTTATTCAGGCCCATCTTAGAGATTCAAATGTATTTAGCAAAAGCACGTCTGGGTTAATTAACCCCTTTGACTCGCATATCATTAATTAAGGCTTTTGTTTCTGAAAATAGGCAAAACATCTTGCTTCATTTCCCAAACCTCTGAGAAACTCAGAGCACGGCTCAAAAACTTGCCAAACTCTTGGTGTGTAAAGCGTCTGAGAATGATACTCTTTGGTCTGTAGGAAGCATTTAGGATCTAAATTTGGGGTTGTTTTTTCTTTCTTTACTAACTTGACTATTAATCAATTTATTAATGTTTCAAGGTCCCCAGGAAATGGTTACACCAGGGACCTGGCTGCATTAAAGCCCAATGAAGGGAGTAGTGAAACTTTTGAGTTTGTAACCATATTTTGACTTGTAAATCTGTTCCCCATACTCCGATACCACTGGCCACGGCTCTTTCCATGTCTGCTGTTGAGTTCTAGCTTTACAGACCCCTGGTCTAATTTTATCTGCCTCATCTGAAAACCTTCATCATGTTTCTTGGCCAATTCTAATGAGCTAAGAAGCAGCCGTTTGAATATGCTCCTGGGTTCCTTGGCATGATTTCCCGTGGGCTCTTGGGTTCCTTGGCATGATGTGTTGGCAAAGGTGTTCCCTGCCACCCTTTCCTTTCTCATCCATGTGCATCGCTCCAGAGCGTTGTTTCAGCTGGAAACCAAGCTGTACACATGACTTTTTCACAGGACACTCACATCTAAGCAGCAGGAGTGGTTAGACTGGGGCAAAACCAGTGCTGTGGAGTTCACATTTGGGATTGGAGCCCATCAGGAGCCACCTGCAGGCCGTTTGGCTAACGAGGCTAATTACTCCTGGGCCAGGTGCTCCTTTTGGGTTGGCCTGTTACCTGGGTGATATCAGCAGTGAATGATGTTCTCCGGTGGTGTCCCGTTGTGCAGTTCCTGGTGGCAGAGCTGACAGATCTGTCACACTCTGGTTTGGTGCCAGCTCTGGGGGCTCACTGCTGTCCCCACAGCCAGCACGCTGGCAGGACCAGTGGCCACAGCAGTGGTCGGAGTTCATTCCTGATGTCTGCTCATCGTAACTAATTCTTCCTCCTGCCTTGGACTAGGATTAGAGATAAGAATTTCAGCTGCACGTTGGAACAGAACTACTATATTTAGTTTTTAAACTGCTCACGTGCTAGGCGTAGGTAGAATATCATGGGAAAACCCCACAAATTTCCAGTCCAATGACAGTTGTGTCCTGGTTTAAAATTTAAAAATAATTTTCCGTGTGTGTGTGTGCACGCTCTGGCACCCAGCTGTCTGGAAGGGGCTCATGTACACTTAAAACTTTTATTCTGTATGGAATATAAACTCAGTGTTTTTAATTGGTGCTACGTCACGGCTGGGGAAACAAAGCAGGTATCGCAGTGACTCATCTGCTCGTCAGCCACCAGTGACTGGAGAATCGCTGCTTTTAGACTGGTTGCTCAGTCCCAGGTGGAACTTGGGGACCGGACGCTTTTTTTGTGTCGCAGCATTTTGAGGGAGAAGGGGAGGAAGATGGGATGCGCAAAACTCTTCTTTTTTTTGTTGGCCACGTGAAAAAGGGGAAGCTGAAGAATAGTTTCTCAAACTGAATGGCAGAACTTGGTAAACTTCGGGAGGACATCACCAAAGCGTGACTTCTCCTTGGCTTTAACTTGTGCTTTTGAGTTACAACTTGGAAGAAAACGGGAATGGGTTACAAATGCTCATCTCTAACCTTAATGTGGAGTCTTGGCGCAGCAGGGGAGCGCTCCGCTTCGCTGGCAGGTGATTGTTGGAACTATTAAATGCTCTTTCTGTGGACCGCTGCGGTCTGTGGTTGTCTGACATGGCCTCTGGTGTCTCTGCAGCCCCCCGAGGTGGAGCAGCTGGGCAGGGTGGTGGAACTGGACAGCGATATGGCAGACATCACCCAGGAGCCTCCCCAGGAGGCCGCGGCCGAGGACACGGTGGTCGAAGAGCCCGAGGCAGTGCCCGCTTCCACTCACATCGCCTCCACCCTGGGCATCAACCCCCACGTCCTCCAGGTGGGTCTCTTTGCGGTTTGACTGGGTAATATCTTGTTCTAACTTCTCTGTTTGCCTCCTAGAAGTGTTTATAAACCACATTTGTAATAAACTGTGCATCACCAGTGACCAGCAGGTGGATGAAGGTCATCCTCCCCCTCTGCTCTGCCCTGGGGAGGCCACAGCTGGAGCACTGGGACCAGTTCTGGGCCCCCCAGTTCCAAAAGAACAAGGGAGCTGCTGGAGAGCGGACTAGATGATGAGGGGACTGGAACATCTCTTGGCTTAGGGGGGATCTGATCAACACCTATAAATACTTCAAGGGTGGGTGTCAGGAGGATGGGGCCAGGCTTTTTTCAGTGGTGCCCAGTGACAGGACAAGGGGCAACAGGCACAAACTTGACCATAGGAAGTTCCACCTAAACATGAGGAGGAACTTCTTTCCTGTGAGGGCGGCAGAGCCCTGGCAGAGGCTGCCCAGAGAGGTGGTGGAGTCTCCTTCTCTGGAGACATTCAAACCCTGCCTGGACACGTTCCTGTGGGACCTGTTCTGGGTGGACCTGCTCTGGCAGGGGGTTGGACTGGGGGTCTCCAGAGGTCCCTGCCAACCCCTTATTCTGTGACCACACCTAGAGTGTGATTAAGACTTACATACTAGACTTCTGTCTTTCTGTGGTAAACACACATGAAAAGCTTGATGCAGAAATGAAAATCATCTTAAGGCTAGAATTCAGATTTCCAAATTCATAGAATTATGGAATGGTTTGGATTGGAAGGGACCTTAAAGCCCACCCAGTGCCACCCCCTGCCATGGGCAGGGACACCTCCCACCACACCAGGTTGCTCCAAGCCCCCTCCAACCTGCCCTTGAACCCCTACAGGGATGGGGCAGCCACAGCTTCTCTGGGCAACCAACCTGAGCCAGGCTCTCACCACCCTCACACCAAACAAGTTCTTCCCCACATCTCAGCTCCATCTCCCCTCTTTCAGGGTCAAACTCTTCCCCCTCCTCCTAGGGCTTGAGTCCCTCCCAATGTGTGGGCAATGGGATAAGCTGAACTAATAGCCAGGTCTGCCTCGGGGCCAGGCTGTGGAAAACAAGGTAGTTTGGGATTTGGTGGAAGTCTAGTACCTGGAACACTTGTGAGCTTTCTCCTGTAGTTTTAATTTTTAAGGAAAAAACAGTGGAATTATGTTTTAAGCTGAAAAACAAGTAGGTAGAGTTCAGATTTCAGAAAACATGATTATTTTAGGATTTCACACCCGTGCTAAGGAGTACCGTGACACTGATTTAACTAGTAGTTTGTATAAATTAATCATCAGCTGATGAGTTCTCCTGAGCTGTGTGCCTTCACTGCTACTTGAAAGGTTTGTGGCATGAGTGTGTTGTCATGTGCAACACGTGGAAGTTATCTTGATTGGGAAGGGAGCTAATTAGATGAACTGCTGCTGCAAGAGTGATCGCTAATGTGCAGGCTTGGTTTATCTTTTTTTTTTTTTTTTTTTTTTTTTAGATTATGAAAGCTTCCCTGCTTGCTGATGAAGATGACCTGGATTTGATCCTGGATCATTATCCTGGGAAGCAACCTGTAAAAATGGACACTTCTCAAGAGATCTGTTCTCCGAGGCTCCCCATTTCCAAATCCCAAGGACAGAAAAGACACTCAGGTATTGTGAGAAACCACAAACCGCGTGGAAAAAAAGAGCTTAATTTTAATATCAACAGGTAAAAATCCTGTCGCTGGCTGAACCTGTGGCACAGCAGTTGTGTGCTGTGGGTGAGCTTTGCCCAGCTGCCCACCCAGCTGTGCTCTCAGTTCCCCTCCTCCACAGCACGGGGTGAAAACTGGGTGGAAAAAAGCCCTTGGGTTGAGACAAAGACAGGGAGATTGTTTCTTGTTACACAAACCTCATTTTAACTGGCAATAAGTTAATTTTACTCCAGTCAAGTCTGTTTCCCAGGTGCTGTCACAAGAGAAACAGAGACAAATGGGAACAACTCCTTTAATACTCTGCCCCCCCCTTTTCCAGGCTCAACTTCCCTCCTTCATTCCTGACTCTTCTACCTCCTCCTCACCCCAGTGGGGATGGGGAATGGGGGGTTGTGGCCAGTTCCTCTCTGTCCCCCTTTGTCCCTCACCCTTTTTTCCCTGCTCCAACATTGTCCTCTCCCCCTCCTCCTCTGACCTTGGTGCCTGTTCTGCTGCTTTCACTTTTTCTGGGTTTTTTCCCTCCTTCCTGCCTGTGTGACATTTTCTGCCCTCTCTTAAGATCTCACAGAGGCATCACCAGCTTTGCCACAAACTCCCCCGATGGGCCCAGCTGTGACCTGTGGTGGGTCCATGGTGGACACCAGCTGCATCCAGCACAGGGCAACCCCTGGCCTCTTCTCACAGAGACCACCCCTGCAGCCCCCCACTACCAAAACCTTGCCATTTACACCCAGTATATCCTCTAACTGGTGATCTCAGTAGGAATAATACCTTTGATGAAAGCATGGAGTTGCTTCCTGAGTTAAATGGGCAGACCTGAGATGTTTCTGTGGGCACAGTTTCAGCCCTAATCCTGTTGATCACAATTGGTGTCTGCTTTCTCCATGAGATGCTTCTGTTCTGATGGTCTAACTCTGACAATACCTGTTAAATTAGTGGCTTCTTTGGAAACTGCAGATTTGGGGGTGGGACTGTACCGTTCTTACTGTAATACCATGTGCTTTAGTTCAGCTGCTGCAGAATAAGCTGTGTCCGGGGTGTTTTGCACTGCAGATCATCGCGCTTAGCTCTGCGGTACCACCCCGAACCCAGCAGATGTTTCCACTGGCTGCTCAAGTACCCAAAAACCTTTAAAATATCAGAAATGTCCTGCCTGAAAGGTGAGTTCTCCCTTCACTCACACGTTCTCCTCACTTCTTCCCTCTAGTTGGTGGGCTGCTGCAGTCAAAATTTGCCAACAGCATTTTCCAGCCGCCGAGTGCTGCTCTGCAAGATTTGAAGGCACCGAGGACTTTGGGCAGTCCCCCTTCCCTTGCCCTTTGGTCGGCGACTTCTCCCTTGGCATCTGCCTTCTCTGTGCCACCATCCGTCCCCGAGGTACAGATGAAAACCGTCGGGGTCCGCAGGCAGCAGGGGCTTGTACCTCTGGAGAAGTCTATCACCTACAGGAAAGGGAAGCTGCTGATGGACATGGCCCTCTTCATGGGCCGCTCGTTCCGCGTTGGTTGGGGACCTAACTGGACATTGGTCAATTGTGGAGATCCTTTGAGTGGATCAACTGAAATAGAAGAGCTTCAGAGTGAGTCTGTGGAGTATGGATTCCTGCCAACTCCTGTGGCTCCAAAATCGTGAGTAGTAGTTCCCTTCAGGGTGGTTCTGACACTCTCTCTTCGTGTTAGAAAGAATCCTGGTTGTAGGTTGGTAACTTTTTGAAATTCAGCTTAATATTCCTTCTGAGATGCAGGAATGGTGGAAGATCACGTTAACTGTGGAGGTTTCCTTCAGGCTGCTACTTCACAAAAATCTTTATCTTGGTGTCCTAGTAAGAGGAGTTATTTTTTTAACAAATAGCACCTTCATCCAGCAAAAGGCTAAAGAGGGAAAGTTCAAAATTGTTGTCCATGAAGCTTCTAATTGTTGATTCTCCCTGAGGATATCTGTGCTGCATAAGACATAAGGCCAGGGAGATGCTGGGAGGGCTGGAGCCCCTCTGCTGGGAGCGGGGGCTGAGAGAGTTGGGGGGTTCAGCCTGGAGAAGAGAAGGCTCCGGGGAGACCTTGGAGCCCCTTCCAGTCCCTAAAGGGGGGGGCTCCAGGAAAGCTGGGGAGGGACTCTTGATGAGGGTGGGGAGCCCTAGGAGGAGGGGGAAGGGTTTGACCCTGAAAGAGGGGAGATGGAGCTGAGATGTGGGGAAGAACTTGTTTGGTGTGAGGGTGGTGAGAGCCTGGCCCAGGTTGCCCCGAGAAGCTGCGGCTGCCTCATCCGTGGAGGGGTTCAAGGGCAGGTTGGAGGGGGCTTGGAGCAACCTGCTCTGGTGGGAGGTGTCACTGGATGGAACTGGGTGGGTGGGGCTTTAAGGTCCCTTCCCACCCAGACCATTCCATGATTCTATGATTTCTTGTTTAGCTTCTGAACTCAGATCCCTACAATTGTACTTCTGTATAAAGCAGAATACAAACCCTTCCTGGGCTTTGGAACTGCACACCTAAATTTGACTGGAATATACCTATATGTTGTACCATTTAAGTCTTCCAAAAAGCTTGTTTGGTTGCTGGTCTCCAGCGTGGCTGACTTACTGGCAGAAGGAGGTGTGCTCACAAAAGGGGCTGGGGTATGGTAAGATGCACTAATTGCCTTCTGAGAGCTGGAGCTGCCCAGCTCAGTGAGGTTTATGTGCCAAAGTCTGGGTCTGAGCCTCAGGCACTAACCAGGTTCCTCATACCCAGGAGTAGACCTTGGATCGTAGCTCTTACTGTCTTTGTGTTAGTTTTAAGATGAGCTGCAGAGTGCAGCTGCTCTGTGATGGCTGCAGTTCAGTTCCATGGGAAAACAACTCAGAACATCGCTTTTATCTTCTTTTTCTTCCTCCAGGCTCTCAGAATCCTCTTTCAAGGTTCACGTGGAGAAGCTGAGCTTGGAGCAACGGAAGATGGACAGGGACAAAGAGCTGTACCTCATTCCCCTGGAGATAAAGCTGAAACACAGCACCGTCCACATGGATGAGCACTGTCCCCTCTTGGCACCCAACCCGGGGGTTTCTGCCATTCATGACTACGCTGAGTGGGTCAGGAAGGCTTCTGAGGACCCTGCAGTGACAGAGAGTGAGTGTGGAATCATTCTTTTCACAGCGGTGATGCTGAATCTGGAAAACTGTCCAGTTCAGACTTGATTTTTTGGGTTTCAGAGCAGGGAAACGTGAATAAAACAGAAAAAGTGACAACCTCAGTGTTCTTTCTGAAAGCATAAATGTGGCTGCATTTGGGGAGTTGAATTCCTGCATCCACTTGTAACAGAAGGACACCTTTTAGGTTGCCCTACAAGGTTGTCCCTTGACCAGCCTGGTCTAGTGGGAGATGCCCCTGCCCACGGCAGGGGATTGGAACTGAATCATAGAATGGTTAGAGTTGGAAGCGACCTTAAAGATCATCTAGTTCCTTACCCAAACCATTCTGTGATTCTAAATATTCTGTATTTTCTCACTCCTTATGACTGAGATGCTCTGTCCTGACAGCTGTTGTGAAGCACTGGGGCTTGACGTGGACTTTATGTGAAGCGATTTGGGGGAACCTGAAGGAGCTGGAGGCCAGCTTGGAGGAACCCAGCGAGTACATCCTGGCCCTGGAGCGCCGGAGAGCCTTCTCTCGCTGGCTGTCGGAGACGGCGGCGGGGCGCATCGAGGAGGAGGTCTCTCTGTGCCGACACGGCAACCACGTAGAGGCTGTCTTCAGCTGCCTCACTGGGAAGAGAATTGGGGAAGCTTGCAGGCTGGCCCAGCAGTCGGGTAAGATGCTTAAATCTCAGTTTTTTAGGGAGGGAGGGAGACAGACACATAAAGAGAATTTAAATTTAGAGATCTGATAGTGACTGGCCTCTCTGAGTACGGACTTTCCCCAGGTCAGTGAGGGTGGCTGCTGGAGAACCTGGTCCTATTCACACTGGCTTGTGTCAGCTCCCCTGGGGTTAGGAACTGGTGCTGTATTGCATTTGGAACTGGGTTTTGGTGTAGTATCTCCTTTGAAAGGTTTTTTAATGACTGTCATTTTTAATTGAGCTTCTGGTAAGCGCCAGGTTCTGGTTTTAAAAACATACTTTCAGAGCCTAATGGCTAGTTTCATCTCGGTCTTTTATGTCAGCTCAAATGTTAAAGCTTTTCCCAATCGTTCATTTTTCCCATTTGTTTGTTCCCCAACTCCTTTGGGGGGAGTCTGTCCTTCCCATGCCTTTTGTCTTCTCCCCTCTGCTCCCCTTCTGGTGGGTGTTCATGGAGTGGTTTATTTCATGAGAAGTTGCGCTCACAACCCAATATTGCAGCTGTGGGCTGATCCGAGTGCCCCACAACTCAGAAACGGAGGGGTAGGTGGGGAGATTGGCCTGATGTGCTGTTGTCCCCTGTCCCAGGTGACCACAGGCTGGCTCTGCTGCTCTCCCAGCTGGCCGGCAGCCAGCCCGTGCGGGACCTGCTCACCATGCAGCTGGTGGACTGGCACAGCCTGCAGGCAGACTGCTTCATCCAGGAGGAGAGGCTGCGGATCTTCGCCCTGCTTGCAGGAAAGCCTGTAAGTTTGCTGCTACTGGGCTATTTTGGGTTGATTTGACTTAGAATCATGGAATGGTGGAGGTTGGGAGGGACCTTTCAGCTCATGGAGTCCAACCACCAGCCCACCACTGACCCATGTCCCTCAGCACCACCTCTGCCCAGCTCCAAAATCCCTCCAGGGCTGGCGACTCCACCACTGCCCTGGGCAGCCTCTGCCAAGGCTTCACAGCCCTTTCCAGGAAGAAATTCTTCCCAAGCTCCATCCTCAACCTCCCTTGGGGCAACTTGAGGCCGTTTCCTCTTGTCCCATGGCCTGTTCCTTGGGAGAAGAGACCAACTCCCCCTGGCTACCCCCTCCTTTCAGGGAGTTGGAGAGAGCGAGAAGGTCTCCCCTCAGGGACCTTAAGGTCCTTAAGTCTTTCATAAGGTCTTCCCGTTCCTGACAGCCCTATATTTAAGTTGCTCAGCCCCAGCGTGTGGTACACAGCACAGAAGAAATAGAAGGTGGCGATGTGGTGTTTTTTCACTAACATTAACCTCTTACTGTTGCACGCCCGGTGTGTACCCACTGTTGTGTGATAAATGTGACTTCACTTTAGTAATGTGTTGCTTCAGGTGTGGCAATTATCGGAGAGAATAAGTATCAACGTGTGCTCGCTGCTGGACTGGAAGCGCTGCCTCGCCATCCACCTCTGGTACCTGCTGCCACCAACAGCTTCTGTGTCCAAGGCACTTGCCATGTACGAGTCGGCGTTTCAGGTGGGTCAGTCGTGCCTGGGGAAAAGCAGATCTTTCTGGGAACCATTAACTCTCTGGTGCTGCCCTGAGACTTCTAGTCAAGTACCGCTGTGGAGGTGCTGGGTGTGGAATTACGTATGGGTTTGTCATTTCAGCTGTCACAGCATGCGTTTCCTTCAGCACCTCCAATAATGAGATTTTGCAGCAGTTTGCTTTGATGGGAATGTTCCTTCCCCCTCTGGAATGGGAAGAAAACACTGGGGTTGAACCTGTTGGTAATTCTGGTCACTCGAGAAGCTTAGGACCTGCTCTTTGGGGTGTTTGGGAGTGACTTATTTGGGGTGACCTGGGAGTCCTGGTGGGCAACAAGTTGTCTGTGAGCCAGCAATGTGTCCTGGTGGCCAAGGAGACCAATGGTCTCCTGGGGGGGCATTAAGAGGAGCGTGGCCAGCAGGTGGAGGGAGGTCATCCTGCCCCTCTGCTCTGCTCTGCCCTGGGGAGGCCCCAGCTGGAGCACTGGGACAAGTTCTGGGCTCCCCCCGAGTTCCAGAAGGACAGGGAACTGCTGGAGAGAGTCCAGCAGAGGCTATGAAGATGATGAGGGAGCTAGAAGATCTCTTTGCTGAGAAAAGGTTGAGGGACTTGGGTCTCTTTAGTCTGGAGAAGAGAACACTGAGGGGGGATCTGATCAACACCTATAAATCCTTAAAGGGTGGGTGTCAGGAGGATGGGGCCAGTCCTTTTTCAGTGGTGCCCAGTGACAGGACAAGAGGAAATGGGCACAAACTTGAACATAAGAAGTTCCATCTCAACATGAGGAGGAACTTCTTTGCTGTGAGGGTGGCAGAGCCCTGGCAGAGGCTGCCCAGAGAGGTGGTGGAGTCTCCTTCTCTGGAGACATTCAAACCCCACCCAGACACGTTCCTGTGGGACCTGCTCTGGGTGGCCCTGCTCTGGCAGGGGGTTGGACTGGGGGGTCTCCAGAGGTCCCTGCCAACCCCTGTGATTCTCTGAAGCATATCTCCCACCAATTGAGTCTTTCCAGGTGTTTGACAGCTGGACAAAATGAGGAAGGTGGGCAGTGGCCCTTAGAGCTGGGTGGCCAGTCATTTTTCCCAGTGTGATAATAAATGCTCAGCTCCTGGCTTCTAAAATAGTCGTTGCTGAACACACACCCTGTTGTGCACTCGCTGTTCCTGCAGCAGGTCCTACAGGTGTGCATGGCTCCATGCATTATGCAAAGCCTTGTCGAGCTGTCAGACTCTGTCTACAGGGAGACAAAGGGTTCTGTTGAAAAAAAAGTGTTTAATCATTTAAGTAAAGATAGTTCAGCCCGTGATCTCAATGTCTAAAGGTAGCCCAAGCAGAGCATCGGGTCTGGTAACTTCTCACTGATGCGTGCTTAATAGAAATACAGAATTGTGGAATTGTCCAGGTTGGGAGGGACCTTTCAGCCCATGGAGTCCAACCATCAACCCACCACTGACCCATGTCCCTCAGCACCACCTCTGCCCAGCTCCAAAATCCCTCCAGGGCTGGCGACTCCACCACTGCCCTGGGCAGCCTCTGCCAAGGCTTCACAACCCTCTCCTGGAAGAAATTCTTCCCAAGCTCCATCCTCAACCTCCCCTGGGGCAACTTGAGGCCGTTTCCTCTTGTCCCATGGGCTGTTCCTTGGGAGAAGAGACCAATCCCCCCGGCTACCCCCTCTTTTCAGGGAGTTGGAGAGAGCAATAAATCCCTCAGGAGCTCAGGCTGTGTGTATGTGAGAGCTCCACGGTGGCTTTAAGGGCTCAGTGTGAGATGAAATCACACTTGCCAAAGCGTTTTGGGCATTTTAGTGTGTTTTTTTTTCTTCTTATTGTCATGTTAGTACGGAGTCGCTGTGTGTGTTGAAGGGTGCACCTTGTGCTTGGAAGCAGAAACGTGCCTGTGATCCTGCTGAGCGGCGTGGGATTGAGAGAGCAGAGTTTTGTTCAGAGTATTATCTTGAAACTCCCTGTTAAACCTCTTCCCTTAGAACACAGCGGAGTGTGAAAAATACGCCTGCTGTCCCCTGCCTCCTTACCTGGAAGATTCTGGTTGTGTAATTGAAGAAGACGAGAATGCGGGGAGACCTCTGAGAGACGTCTGTTTCCATCTGTTAAAGCTCTACAGTGACAGGTAAATGGGTGAAGAGCTCAGAAACCACTGAGAAAAATCTTGATCAGTTGGTGACTTCTTGAATTCCCAAACTGGGGGTGTGAAACCAGCTCTGGTGTGGACTGAGTGGTCAAAAACCTGCCTTGTGTGTACCCCCTTATGGAATGTGGTGACGCTGTTGCTGCTGGTGATGGTAGAGGGGATGAAACTTCAGCTTTGGAGCACGTTTGTGGGGTTTTTCTTGTGTGTTTTCCGTGCCTGAAGCGCTCAGTCATCTCGCTTCACCAGAGCTGCCTTTTTTTTTTTTTTTTTGAAGGCTTTGAGAAATCTGCAGGGGGAGCCCATGGGAAAGAAAAGGCTGTGACAGTCTGGATGCAGGCTCAGAAGAAGAGCAAAAGAAACTTAGTGGTTGCTCCTATCTTTAAGGAAAAAAAAACAAACCACCCCAAACTACTACCACCACCAACAAAAAAAACAAACCAACAACCACCTGCCTCCCCCCTCAAAAATAACCCCCAAAAAATGAAGTGCCAACAAACCCCAAACCCCCACAGCCACATAAATCACATCAGTGGAACTGCTGGAAGTGGGTGAAGGGGAGAAACTCAGTAGCACCAATTTCTCACTCTTTTACGTGGACGCAACTAGCTATTAACATCACAAATATTTCTCCCTCAGGCTCTACGAGCTTGACCAGCTGCTGGATCCCCGGAGCGTTACGTCGGACCCTCTGGACTATCGCCTGAGCTGGCACCTCTGGGAAGTGCTCCGGGCCCTGAATTACTCCCACCTCTTCAGCCAGGGGCAGGGGGTGCTCAACGCCAGCTACGCCGCCCAGCTGGAAAGCGAAGGTCTCTGGGAATGGGCCATTTTTGTGCTGCTGCACGAGCCCAATACGCAGTGAGTAAAATATACTTTTTTTAAAAAAAAATTTTCTGCCTTGAAAATAACACGTTTTCCTTTTTAAAAGACCTGCTGTGTGTTCTGTAATGAGCACGGCTTCTCTTCCGTTAAACTGGGACTGCGCAGCTGGAGAACTTAATGCCACTTTGATAAATTGTTTGAATGAATGAATGAATGATCTGGGGTTGGCAGGGACCCCTGGAGACCCCCCAGTCCAACCCCCAGCCAGAGCAAGTCCCACAGGAACGTGTCCAGGTGGGGTTTGAATGTCTCCAGAGAAGGAGACTCCACCACCTCTCTGGGCAGCCTCTGCCAGGGCTCTGCCACCCTCACAGTGAAGAAGTTCCTCCTCATTTTGTGGTGGAACTTCCTTGGACTAGATGATCTCCAGAGGTCCCTTCCAACCCCAGATCATTCTGTGATTCTGTTTGCAGCAAAAGCGTGGGAATCACCAAAATGCGTGTTTTGCCTTTGTGGCAAAATGTGTGCTTAACAGAAAATTGTCTTGAACTTGTAAATAATCCATCTTGTCTGGAAAAGTGTCTTTTGCTGATTACAGTTGGACCAGATGATCTAAAATGTCCCTTCCAACCAAGGTGATTCTGTGATTGATGTTTACAGTTACCATTAATAAATTGCAATAGTATTTTATTTCCAACTGATAACTACAAATAGAGCCTGTATATTACTTTTAGAGGCCTTCTAAATGCTTTTAAGCTTACAACACTTAAGGTGTTACAAAAGACCAGCGATAACTTGTTTCTTAGTGGAGAGGACTGAAAGAATTAATCTGATTTTAGAACTTTTCTTAATACTACGCTTGTGCCTGTGCTGTCCCCAGTATAAACCAGTTTTCTCTGCTTCCTCCTTCACTCCCTGGCTTTTGGTCTTGAAGTGTATGTTCTGATGGTGTGAAATGAAGGATTTCTGGTAGGAATAACACCGTGTCCCCTCTTCCCCCACCCCCAGCATCCGGGAGAAGGCCGTGCGGGAGCTCCTAAACCGCCACTGCGTCCTCTGCGAGACCCCCGAGTCTTGGGCCAAGGAGACCTTCCTGACGCAGAGGCTCTGCGTCCCCCCGGAGTGGATTCACGAAGCGAAGGCGGTTCGAGCCAGGATGGAGGGCGACAAGCACAAAGAAGCCCTTTTCTTGTTCAAGGCTGGGCACTGGAACCAGTGTCACAAGCTGGTTGTCCGGCACTTAGCCTCAGGTGAGTCTGCTCTCCTAGTTATTCTCCTAGAGCGCTGCCGGGCACAAAAGGACCTGGGGGTGTTGGTCCACAGGGGCTGAATATGATCCAGCAGCATGGATCCTGGCCGGTGTCAGGACCGGTGTGGCCAGCAGGACTGGGGCAGTGACCATCCCCCTGGACCGAGCACTGAGGAGGCCCCACCTCGAGGGCTGAGTCCAGTTTTGGGCACCTCCTGACAGGAAAGACCTTGAGGGGCTGGAGTGTGTCCAGAGAAGGGCAATGGAGCTGGTGAGGGGTCTGGGGCACAAAGAGAAGGGTCTGGAGAACTTCTGAGGGAGCTGGGGGTGTTGAGCCTGGAGAAAAGGAGGCTGAGGGGAGACCTTCTGGCTCTCTCCAACTCCCTGACAGGAGGGTGTAGCCAGGGGGGGTCGGTCTCTTCTCCCAAGGAACAGCCCATGGGACAAGAGGAAACGGCCTCGCTGTGCCAAGAGGTGCCTCAGGGAACAAGGGCAGCGGTGGCTTCCCTGGAGCCCTGATCCTGGGGGTCTCTCTGCTCTGGGAAATGGGATGGCCTTAAATTTACCTTTTGTAGCTCAAATCAAGTAAGCATTTCTGGCCGTGGCTGCTGGTGCCAAGGAACTACCAAACTCACTCAGAGTACGGTCCATTAGTTGCTTTTTCTCTCTCGATCCGTGTTCCTGACCGGTAGGAGACCCTTTTGCTCCATTTCTAATGTGCTTTTTCTCTTCAGATGCCATTATTAATGAGAACTACAAGTACCTGAAAGGATTCCTGGAGGATCTGGCCCCTCCGGAGCGCAGTGCTCTCATCCAGGACTGGGAGGTGGCGGGGCTGGTCTACCTGGATTACATCTGCGTTATCGAGGCGCTCGATAGGATTCAACAGGTAACGGACTAAAACAATTTTTCATTTTTTTTCCCCTCTACAGTTTGGCGGCTGATACAGGGTCTGGCTTTTAGAAGAACCTGATGTTGGTGTTTCCCTAAAATATTCCCTAAAAATACAGAGAGTTTGGGTGTGGATACTGTGGAAATAAGATGTGGGCTCTGCCCTGCAAACATGTTCTGTGGAGCACGGCGGTGAGATAAGGAGGAGCAAAACCAGGAGTTAGCAATTTAGTGGGGACTCTGTGTGTCAACCCCCTCAAATTGAGTTCCAGACCTCCCATTTCCCCCAGTTCAGGGGTTAAAAGGCAAACAGGTTGTAGCGCAATTGCCTTCTGCTGGGTAGATGTGGTTTGGGGTGTGCTGGGCCCTGTGGGCGATTGCGCTGATGATGAGGGGCCTGGAGTGTCTCCCTTACGAGGAAAGGCTGAGGGACTTCAGTCTGGAGAAGAGCAGACTGAGGGGGGATGTGACCACCACCTATAAATCCTTAAAAGGGTGGGTGTCAGGAGGATGGGGCCACCACTTTTTTTCAGTGGTGCCCAGGGACAGGACAAGAGGAAATGGGCACCAACTTGAATATAAGAAGTTCCACCTAAACATGAGGAGGAACTTCTTTCCTGTGAGGGTGGCAGAGCCCTGGCAGAGGCTGCCCAGAGAGGTGGTGGAGTCTCCTTCTCTGGAGACATTCAAACCCCCCCTGGACACGTTCCTGTGGGACCTGCTCTGGGTGGCCCTGTTCTGGCAGGGGGCTGGACTGGATGATCTCCAGAGGTCCCTGCCAACCCCATGTGATTTTGTGATTCTGTGCTGAAGGGCGTTGTGTGTCTCAGGGGCCAACTCTCTCCTTTTGCTTTCAGGTGGATGGTTCCACCTACGAGCTGGAGTGGTTACACACCAAAGTGACGTCGCTCTGCAACAGGATCGACCAGATCCAGTGCCACAACGCCAAGGACCGCCTGGCTCAGTCGGGTACGGTGACACCCCCGTCTCCCAGGCCCCTGGGAAAGGCGGTTTTGCAGCCGGTACTGGTGTCAACTGGGCTGCCAGTGCCTCTGTCCCTGTGCGTGACTGCGGCTGGCGAGGGGAGCTGTGTGTTGCTCATTTTCAGGCAGTTTTTTTTGCCTGGTTGGTGGTGGCATCTGATGTCTGGTCTCTTACAGCTGTCTCCTGTTAAGCAGTGAAGCGTCTGCTGCTTAATTAGTTTTAAACTGCCAAGTGAAGCGCCAGCAGACTTGGGGAAAACAGTCTGGGCTAAAGAAATCAGGGGAAATTCTGATGAGATTAATGGAGCAGATTTGCTGCTGGAGCTGAGAAGAGGCCAGGTCCCACCAGGGCGTTGGGATTACCTGGGACAGGGCAATGCCAAACAGAAATCCAGGCTGGGGATGGAGGGATGGAGAACAGCCCTGGGGAAAAAGGACTTGGGGGTGTTGGTGGGTGAGAAGCTCAACATGAGCCGGCAATGTGGGCTGGCAGCCCAGAAAGCCCCCCACATCCTGGGCTGCATCTCCAGCAGCGTGGCCAGCAGGGCCGGGGGGGGGATTCTGCCCCTCTGCTCCGCTCTGGGGAGACACCCCCCCATCCAGTGCTGCCTCCAGCTCTGGGGCCACCAACAGCAGAAGGACATGGAGCTGTTGGATGGGGCCAGAGGAGGCCCTGGAGATGCTGGGAGGGCTGGAGCCCCTCTGCTGGGAGGACAGGCTCTGAGAGTTGGGGGGGTTCAGCCTGGAGAAGAGAAGGCTCTGGGGAGACCTTGGATCCCCTTCCAGTCCCTCAAGGGGGGGTGCTCCAGGAAAGGTGGGGAGGGACTCTTGCTGAGGGAGGGGAGCCCTAGGAGGAGGGAGAAGGGTTTGACCCTGAAAGAGGGGAGATGGAGCTGAGATGTGGGGAAGAACTTGTTTGGTGGGAGGGTGGTGAGAGCCTGGCCCAGGTTGCGTGGAGAAGCTGTGGCTGCCCCATCCCTGGAGGGGTTCAAGGGCAGGTTGGAGGGCACTTGGAGCAACCTGCTCTGGTGGGAGGTGTCCCTGGATGGGACTGGATGGTCTTTAAGGTTCCTTCCCACCCAAACCATTCCATGATTTTATGGTTCCACCATCCCAGCCAAATGCCCCAGGATTTCCCGTTGAGTGGCTGTTGAAGTTCCCCCTCCACAGGGTGAGCCCCGAAGTGCTCAGGTGGTAGCTCCTGCTCCGGTACGTGGTGTGGAGCGTTGCAGAAACATTCCTCTTCCTGCTCTTTTCCAGACATGGCCAAGCGCGTCGCTAACCTGCTGCGGGTGGTCCTCAGCCTGCAACACGCCCCGGAGCCCGGCTCCGACCCCACGCCGGACCTGCAGCGTGTCCCCCTCCGTCTCCTGGCTCCCCACGTGGGGCGGCTCTCCATGCCCGAGGACTACGCCTTGGAGGAGCTCCGAAGCCTCACCCAGTCCTACCTGCGGGAGCTGACGGTGGTGACTCACTGAGGAAGAACCTCTTCCACTCATGATGGGGACAGATTTTACCGTTTGTTAACCCTCAGCCCTTGTTCTGAGGGCGAAGGACCTCTCTCTCACCGCGAGGGGTTTCCATGGAAGGTGTAAAACAGCTTTAGGACGTGGGCAGGAGTGTCTGTAACTGGTGGGACCTGGCTGGTGGCACCCTCAACCACGCACCGTTTCCCTCGAATCAATAAAGCGCCTCTTGCCGAGCCTGTCTGCCGGTGGGACCGGGGCGGGGACACCCTGGGGGCTCTGTCCTTCTCCCCCCATCCCGTGGCAGCGCAGAGGATGGTGAAGGAAGTTCTGGGACAGTTTTCGTGGGCGGACTCCGCTCCGGGGGGGCTGCGCTGGGTCAATCGATCAACCTTTGTCCCCTGAATGAGCTTTAACGGGGGCTTTGTGGTCGGAGTTGGGGGTGGAGAAGGTGGAACTGAAGTTCAGAAGTGTCTTTTCCTGCCTTCTCTTGCTTCTTTGGAGACCTGTGAATGTGTTGTTTCTCTCATTTCTCCATCCTCCGTCTCCACGAGCTTCTTCCCTGCCCTGGGAGAAGGGGAGGTGACACGGGTGGGTGGCAGCTCTGGGGACGGACACCTCCTGGGCGTCGCACGCAGTAAAACCCGGGACCTTGTCCCAAGAGTCACCACCTTCCTGGACTCCGTGCTGCTGCTGGTGGGGGCCAGATCCTGCTCCAGAAACACCAAACCGCCCAAAGATGTCACCTGCTCGTGGAGCAGAGCGGCCTGGTGGCCTCTGCCATCCCCTGTGCAGGTGCCACCAGCGCCTGTCACAGTCCCTGTGTCTGCTGTGGGGCTGGGTCACCTCAAGTGGAGCCACCACCTCAGCCCGTCCCACCAACCAGCCACTGTCTGTGTCCCCGGTGCAGTCCCTGCCCTCGCTGCCTCCACAAACCCACTGTTTTTTTGGAAGAAAAAAAAAGCTGTTTCTGGGTCTGCTCTGATTCTGGGGTCACGGTGGTGGCACCTTCTGCCACGTCGGCCTCTGCTCGTGGCGTCCGGCACCGCTTTGCGCCGGCTCAGCTGAAGGTCTTTATGCATGAGGATTATACAAAGGTTTTTATTAAAAAGAAAAAAAAAATATAAATAAATGATCTAGATTATTTTCCTGTCTTTTTGAGAACAATAAATAAAATGTTTATAGTATTCCCGTGGTTTCTTTTGCTTTTTCCCGTGACTTTATTTTGCTTTTTCCTCTGGTTTCCTTTGCTTTTTAAGTAAGATTTTGTTCTCGTAGGCACGGTGTCCCTCGGCTTGTCCCGCCTGGGTGGCGTGAGGTGGCTCAGGTGGTGGCACAGACACAGGAACAGGGATGACACTGGGGAAGCTGGACCCTCCCTGAAGCTGAATCTGTCCAGAAACGGGGTTTACAGATAAAAAAGGAGCTCGGTGTGGAATTGGGAATGGTACCTGGTCACAAAGGACACAGAAAAAGTACTGGGTGTTGTCTTCACCTTGGTCTTTACTGGTAGGACTGGCCTTCAGCTGCCTCAGGTCCCTGAGACCAGTGGGGAAGGTGGGAGCGAGGAAGAGTTGGAGAGGGGTGAGGCTGAGGAGCGTGTGGAGGGGGGGGTCAGGGTGGGCCCTGCAGGCCACTGTCACCCCTTTGAAAAGGTCATGGTGGCCATCACGAGCTGCTAAGACCAGGTTGGAGGGGGCTTGGAGCAACCTGGTCTGGTGGGAGGTGTCCCTGCCCAGGGCAGGGGGGTTGGAACTCGATGATCATGGTTCCATTCTATGACCCTATGACTACATGAACCCATGGGGGCCACCACGGGTGGTCATTGCTTGGGCAGAGTGATGGGAGCTGGGGGTCAGGTTGGGCCTTGCAGGCCACTGTGACCTCTTCGAAAGGTCGTGGTGGCCATGAAGAGCCACCAAAAGCAGGTTGGAGGGGGCTTGGAGCAACAAGGTCTGGTGGGAGGTGTCCCTGCCCAGGACAGGGGCTTGGAACTCAATGATCTTCATGGTTCCTTCCACCCCAACCCATTCTATGACTACATGAACCCATGGTGGCCACCACGGGTGGTCATTGCTTGGGCAGAGTAACAGGAGATAAAGGTCAGGTTGACCCCTGGGGAGGGGGAACACCCCATCACAGGGGTTACCTGAAGGAGAGGTCCATGTCCTGGGCTGGGGAGGGATCTGCTCCCTGAGGTGGGGCCGTGGTGGGGGTCTGGTGGTCTCTTCTCTGGAAGTTGGGGAAGGGGGATACGCTCCGCTGAGCCACCTCAAACACCAAAAAGTAGTGAAACTTGTGTCTCCTCACCCGCGCGGGGCGGCTGTCCCGCTGAGCTGGCACGGCCCCACAGGTAAACGTGACACCAGCCGGGTGGCTCCGGCCTCGTCTCCATCCATTACCCTAATTGCCTCTCTGCTGCCCCGGGACGTGGGGCTGGGGATGAATAATTCACCACCTCGGAAACCAAAACCTCCCGCCTTGGAACCGGCCGGCGCTTGGCATCTGCTGCCCGGGGAGCGGCGCGGGAAAGGTGCCAGGGGAGCGGGGGCTGGTGGCCTCCCCCGGGGATCATGGAATCATGGAATGGTTTGGGTGGGAAGGAACCTTCAAGCCCACCCAGGGACACCTCCCGCCACACCAGGTTGCTCCAAGCCCCCTCCAACCTGCCCTTGAACCCCTCCAGGGATGGGGCAGCCACAGCTTCTCGGGGCAAACCTGGGCCAGGCTCTCACCACCCCAGGAGTGGGGACACGCTCCCTGCGGGCAGGGACATCCCTGCCACCTCCTGCTTTGTCCCTTGGGGGTCACATCCCTTGATCTCCTGGGGTTTTATTCTCCCCCAAACTGGGAATAATCTTCTTTTTTCCCTTTCCTTGCTCTTTTACTGGGATGGGAGAACGGGAGGTCCCTCGGTGGGAGCAGCATCCCCCCTGGCTCTTCTCGCTGCTGTGGCCTCGGTGGGCACCAGTGTCCCCACATCTCCTTTTCAGCCCCAAATTGTCCTTTTCCAGCCTGTTCTGGGGCGGGATTGTGGGGGGTGACCCCCCCATCCCACACACCACACCCCCCCAAGCCCAGAAGCACTTTGACAGGGTGGTTTCCAGCTGCTGGTGGCTCCAGGTGGGCAGAAGCTCCGGACAACACGATGAGGAGCAACCACATCCCTGGCAGCTCCATCCCACCGCCTGCTCCTTGTCACCATGGTCCTTTCCCCACCCCACCCCCCCAAAACTGCCCAGAGCGGGCAGAGAAGGGGTTGCCCACCCAGGTGGGTCTCTTAGGAGTGATGGTTTAGGGGATGGGGGGGTGGGGTGGGCAAAGACCTGGCCCAAGAGGAGCTCAACTGCACCCAAACCCTGTCTTGACCCCCCCAACCTCGGGGGTCGCCCTCCATTATCCCCCCCCCCACTACAGGGCTCGCTGCACCCAGACGGTCAGTCCTTTGATGGGGGGGGCCGTGCCCCCCCCGCCCTGTCCCAGCCCTGACGTCACCCTGGCTCTTGCAGGTGACACGGTCCGTCCCCGTGTCCCCCCCCCCCCCCCCGCAGTGTCCCCCGGGACCTGCCCGGGGCGGGAGCGCGGCGGGATGGAGCCCGGAGCTCGCCCGCTGCTCGCCCTCTGCCTGGCTGGTTGCCTCCTGGCCACCGGTAAGAGCCGCGGGGGGGGGGATGGCGAGGGGCAGTGACCCCCCCCAGCCTTGGGTAAGCCCCGGGAGGGTGGCGAGGGGTGCTGACCCCCACCCAGCCCCAGGGAGAGGGTCTCTGAGCCCCCGTGGGCAGCATCCCTGATATCGGGCATCCCTGGGGGGGGCATGGGGCGATTGGGGTGGGGAGATGAGGGGACCTGACCCCCCACCCAGCCTTGGGTAAGCCCCGGGGAGGTGGCAAGGGGTGCTGACCCCCCCCCTCAGCCCCGGGGAGAGGGTCTCTGAGCCCCTGTGGGCAGAATCCCTGACATTGAGCATCTCTGGGGGGATTCGGGGCAAGTGGAATGGGGGACAGGAAGAGGAGGGGCTCTGACCCCCCCACCAAGCCCTGGGTAAGCGCTGGGGGGGTGGCAAGGGTTGCTGACCCCCACCCAGCTCCAGGGAGAGGGTCCCTCAGCCCCCGTGGGCAGCATCCCTGATATTGGGCATCCCTGGGGGGATTTGGGGCAAGTGGGGTGGGGGGCAGGAAGATGAGGGGCTCTGACCCCCCCACCAAACCCTGGGTAAGCGCTGGGGGGGTGGCGAGGGGTGCTGACCCCCACCCAGCCCTGGATAAGGCCCGGGGGGGGGGCGAGGGGTGCTGACCCCCACCCAGCCCTGGGAAGAGGGTCCCTCAGCCCCTGTGGGCAGCATCCCTAACACTGGGAATCCCTGGGGGGGGTGTATGGGGCAGGGGGGGGTGGCGAGGGGCGCTGACCCCCACCCAACCCCGGAGAGAGGGTCCCTCACCCCCATGCACAGCATCCCTGACAGTGGGCATCCCTGGGGGGGGGACAGGGACAGCGGGATGGGGGGCTCGGGCTGGTGGTGGGGAGGGATGGGGGTCTCAACGCGCTCCCCCACCCTGCTCACCAGCTGGTGGGTCCCCACAGCCGGGTCCTGGGGGTCCCTCGGGAGGGCTCTGGCTGCACCCCCGGCACTGGGCAGCTGTGCCCCCCCCCCTCCCCCATCTCCACACCCCCCCCAGCCCCGCTGTGGGTCCCCGCAGGCTGCCGGGGGGCGCAGGGCAGGTTCGCCTACAAACTGCTCCACGACCTCTTCGCCAACTACTCCAGCGCCCTGCGCCCCGTGGAGGACACGGACCGGGCGCTCAACGTCACCCTCCAGGTCACCCTCTCCCAGATCATCGACATGGTGAGTGGCTCAGCACCCCCCCCC